>WAAB01005276.1:12415-33390 GCA_013389865.1 Piaya cayana
AGGTGCAAGAATCCCCAGAGAATCCCCAGAACATGTACTGCCTTTATGTACTTTTTGTATAAAGCACAGATCGCTTTTATTGCTCCCGACCTTACCTTTCTTTGTCAAACATATCAATCACTCCTCTTAACCTTTAATAGGAAAGGCTGGAGTTGTTTACTGCAGCAATTCCTCTTCACCACAAGCTCACCACCTCCACTCTGAACCGCTCCGATTTGCATACCTCCCACTGGTTACCCAGAAAGATTGTTTCTTCCTCTAAAATATTTGTCCATTTTATACGTATTTTCTTTTTTTTTCCCAAGGAGGTCATTCATTGCCAGTGAGGTTAAATCTAAAAGTCAGCAGTATTTGGCAGAGATTTATGTGGGAATAGATATGGGTCTGTACAGCTCTCAGACTGATTAAATAAAGAATGTCATGGGAGTAGTATGATAGTATATGCCTACTCCAGTAAATGAAAGTAATGCATTAGAATGCAGCTTTAGGGTCTAATTTAAAAACATAATTCAGACCCAAGCAGAAGCCTTTAAAATATTGGCAGATGTCTTCATACTGTATTTCATATAGAGGACAAAGTGGATTAAAGATAAATGTAATCCAAATAATGGTGCTGCTTCATTTATTTTTTTCACTTACGTTTTATTTCTTTTAAAGAAATTCAATTTGTAGAGGATTGTTTTCTGGGTTTTCATATTTTTTTTTAATGCAGATCCGCTTAAAAATGTGAGCAAGGGGGAAAAAAAAAAGCCTTCATTACAAATTGATGCTTTTCCTGAGGCAGCGTGTGGAAAGTCACACAGCCTTTACTCAGCCTAGGTGAAATAAACACTTGTTAAAAGGAGCATTTCAATGAGCAGGAACTTTGATTCCTCTTTTTGTCTCTCCTTTCCTTTCAATCTCATTATTTGTCAAGGTGATTAGGCTTAAATGGTTATTCTCACTTAGGATTCTGAACTTTTATTGTAGCCCATTGCTGAAGGACAGACAGGCTATTATTGTCTCTGCTCCACATTATATCTTTCCCCAGTGACATCCTATCAGGTTGGTTCTTATATAACATTTTTTTTTTTCTCCCACCTTCCCCGCGCGGCTTTAGAAGCCAGGAGGAAATGAATAAAAATTCAAATGTGGCTCAAGTACATTGTTAAATGGAGTGAAAGATAGTTTCTCAGTTCAAGAAAAGTTGGCTGGAGGTTGTGACACACATTTATGTCCTCGTTTGACTGAACAGGCAGACCATTGATCTCAAGTGGAGACCTTCTGATTTCCTTACTCATTTATATTCTTTTGATTGGATGCTTGATAGCGTCGCTGGGGCTCTGCAGCACCCACTTCATAAGCATTTTTTTGACTAGACTCATAGTTTGTGAGGGGATGAGAAGGAAAGTTGTGTTTACTTTGAGATTGAGACTTAGTTGAAGTAATAAATGAATAAAAATAGTCTTGACTGTATGTCAGCTTTGTATAATAATTCCATTTTGATTGGGTTTTGTCCAATCAATTCACTATCAATCATGCCATTAAGCCCATGAACTCTGAATATCTTCAGAGGAAATAGGATCATAGAATCACCAGGTTGGAAGAGACCCACCAGATCATCGAGTCCAACCATTCCCATCAATCACTAACCCATGTCCCTCAGCACCTCGTCCACCTGCACCTTAAACCCCTCCAGGGAAGGTGACTCAATTCCCTCCCTGGGCAGCCTCTACCACTGCCCAATGACCCTTTCTGTGAAGAATTTTTTCCTTATGTTGAGCCTGACCCTCCCCTGCTGGAGCTTGAGGCCATTCCCTCTCATTCTGTCCCCTGTCCCTTGGGAGAAAAGACCAGTAAGAACCCCTTATGGGCTTTATACTGGATTAATATTGCCAATTATGGGTGCTTAGCTTAATTTTTGGGATTACAGGAGCATCCAGATCCAAGAGCACTGTGAGTAACAGATTCTTAGGCCAACTGGCACTGTGACAACTTCTCTCCTTTGGCTGCATAAGACACTAGAATCAGACAGCCCAGAACAGAGACTACTACAAATCTGCCATGCTCGAATTTATGGAGGTGACCTGCATTCAACCTTGTTAAATGAGTGAAAAGTCAGGCTAATAGATATTTTGTCTACCATCCTAAAATCTTTCAACAGAGTAAGGAAAGCATTTTTCAAATTCTCTTGTAAAACTGGAGAAGATGAAGGAAGAAACCACAGAATAAGGAGAGGACTTAAACAAATACTTTAAAGTGGGAGACTTACAGAGCTCGATCATTTAGCTCATCAAATGTGTCAAGCATTGACTTGACTATTGAATAAATACTTCCATGTGGAGAAAATATTGCGTATTTCAGTATTGCTTATTATGGCTAAAAAAGACATATGAGAAACCAGAGTCTGTACTTAAAGGCAGATGAAATTAGGTTGGGAAGAAAACACAAGTTTATGATCTGGTGGGTCTCTTCCAACCTGGTGATTCTATGATTCTATGATTCTATAACAGTGAAAATTATTAGAACTTGGAAATTGAAAACAAGAGAAGTGGTATAGCCTTCATCTTCTGATATCCTTCACCTGAAGTTGTGGACAGAGCTTGATCCAGTCTCAGAGGTGAATGACATTTAATCATAGAATCATAGAACAACCAAGTTAGAAGAGACCCACTGGATCATCGAGTCCAACCATTCCCATCAAACACTAACCCATGTCCCTCAGCACTTCATCCACCTGTCCCTTAAACCCCTCCAGGGAAGGTGACTCAACCCCCTCCCTGGGCAGCCTGTTCCAGTGCCCAATGACCCTTTGATGCAGTAATACAGATGTGCTTAACTTAGAAACAGAAAAGGTAGAAAAGATGCATCTGAGACATACACTTGTGCCATATGGCCTTGCAAATGACAGAATCACAGAATCACCGGGTTAGAAGAGACCCACTGGATCATCGAGTCCAACCACTCCCACAAATCACATCACATAACTACCTTCTGCGCTGTGAAGAAGGATAATACAGCTTCTGCAATAGTCCCTTTAACCTTCGTTACCTAATTGATGCCTTCACGTAAGTGTATCACAGCAGAACAAAAACGTGGTATTCAGAAACTCCCAAGTTACGTGAATGTGCTCCACGTGTCACCATTACAACTTAAGCATCATTATAGATTCTTGGAAATACAATACTTGGTAACTGATTCTTGCTCCCAGACGTGTCCAAATCCCTTATGTGAGGTCATAGAATCATAAAATAACCAGNGGGGCTTTGCCATCTTTTAAAGCCCCATTGAACCCTCCCTCACTGAGCTCAAGTGAATGGTTGGACTTGATGATCCGGTGGGTCTCTTCCAACCTGGTTGCTGTATGATTCTAAGTGAAGATATTCCTCCCAACCTGTTTTTCTCTCTCAAAAGAAGCTTATCATGACCATTAGTATGAGCACAAATGGAGCCTCTTCATTTCCAGCTTAAATCTGACTTTTATTTTTAAAAACACAGGTGAGCCTACGCACTTCAGAACAAGCCCTTGTCGGATCCCAGTTTAAATTCCACTGCACAGCTCTCCCCACCACAGCAGTGCCTTATTCTTGCATAAGTTCAGTGCTAAATTAAAACCACAGAATGTTGTTCCTCCTTTATAACCAAGCAGGAAACAGGCAAGCCCACAGCCTCTGTCCCCAACGTTAAGAATTTCTTTACCGTGAAACTTGCTCTGAAATGTTTGAAAAGGATGGCAGCCTCTTCCCAGGATGGTTCATAACCAAAACAACAAAAAAAAAACCACCCAGAGAAAGTGTAGTAATGATAATAAAATCCTCAAATAAATAAAGAGAAGATCATCAGAAAATATAAATCCAACATTTTTCAGGCTGGGAATTGCTGTGAAGGTTAAATTTCTGAGGTTTATTTAATTCAGAAATTAAAGATCCCCCATAATTTACAACAGAATGCTCTCCCTTAGCATCCAAATGGGTTTCAAAACATATTTTTCTGGTTTGTTTTATTTGGTTGACTTGAAGAAATAAGAATGTTCTGGGTTTTCAGCTTGGATTTTGCAGTACGGAAATCCTTGAAATGGGAGACATGTGCTATATCACGTCTATGCTAAACAAAAGCAATTAAAAGGTAGATTTCCCTGAGACGTATACATGTGTGAGGAGAAGAGGGGAGAACGCACATCTCTGTATGTATACGTGATGTGGGGGTGAGCAACCTGAGTCACCAGCTCCCACCAGGGGAGGTTCAGGCTGGACGTTACGAAAAAATTCTTCACAGAAAGGGTGATTGGGCAGTGTCAAAGGCTGCCCAGGGAGGGGGTTGAATCACCTTCCCTGGAGGGGTTTCAGGGACGGGTGGACGAGGTGCTGAGGGACATGGGTTAGTGATTGATGGGAATGGTTGGACTCGATGATCTGGTAGGTCTCTTCCAACCTGGTGATTCTATGATTCAAAAAAGTCTGTGGTGTGGCAAGACAGCCTGGAAGAAACTAACTGAAGAAAACAAGACTTTTGGCCCATAAAATCTGTATTTAAAATAAAATTACAACTGCACTTTCTTTAATGACTTCTTTAAAGTGTGATCAAATAATTAAAGTTTAGAAACCATAGATTTTTACAGATCAATCAGATATTGTCACCCTTCAGAGACAATGGGCATACAGAGGCATGAACACCGGTGCCTGCTATAGGTATTACATCCCTGTGGTGTTTTCCACAGCCCTGGGACTGTCATTGAGGATTGTTCTTGCCTTTATTTAGCCATTTCCTCTGGGATTATTTTTCAGGTACCTTGTAAAACAAGTCCCTAAATTTCCTTGCAATAATCAATAGAGAAAGGTGTTTCTGAAAGCCACAATGGAAAGATTGCATAGAATCATAGAATCACCAGGTTGGAAGAAACCCACCAGATCATTGAGTCCAACCATTCCCATCAATCACTAACCCATGTCCCTCAGCACCTCGTCCACCCACACCTTAAACCCCTCCAGGGAAGGTGACTCAACCCCCTCCCTGGGCAGCCTCTGACACTGCCCAATCACCCTTTCTGTGAAGAATCATAAAATAGTTTGGGTTGGAAGGGACATTAAAGATCATCTAGTTTCAATCCCCTGCAATGGGCAGGGACACCTCCCACTGGATCAGGGGCTCCAAGCCCCATCCAACCTGGCCTTGAACCCCTCCAGGGATGGGGCAGCCACAGCTTCCCAAGGAAACCTGTTCCAGTGGCTCCCTATTCTCATAATGAAGAAATTCCTCCTTGTATGCAGTCTAAATCTGCCTCTCTCTAGTTTATACCCATTCCCCCTAGTCCTATCACCACAAGCCTTTGTGGACAGTTCCTTCCCAGCTTTCTTGTAGCCCCTTCAGGTACTGGAAAGTCACTATAAAGTCTCCTTGGAGCCTTCTCTTCTCCAGGCTGAACAACCCCAACTCTCTCAGCCTGTTCTTGTATGGAAGGTGCTCCAGCCCTCTGATTATCTTTGTAGCCTCCTCTGGACCCATTCCAACAGCTCCATCTCCTTCTTATTTAGAGGATCCACCCCCTATTTTCATATGCTCATGTCTCATATGACAAACCCTTCAGCCTGCTCTCTGCTGGGAAGGTTTCTTGGCTTAGTTCTCACCCAGAACTGCAGAACTTCAGCCCAGGTGCTCAAAGCGCTGCTACCCGTGCACACCACAAGCACTCTGGTTCCAAGCTTTGGCGAGATAAGAGACCATCACAACACTAGAAAGCTGCAAGATAGCAGGATTCTGCTTCATTGAGGCAGTTCTTGAACTCTACACTTCACACAATATCTATAAATACACAGACAGAGATATTAAGTCACACATCAGCCAAAAGTCTGGTGAGAGACTGAGCTGCCTTGCCAGAGCTCCGAGGGTGTCCCCCAGCTACGCAGAGTATCGATCAGCTGCTCCTGCCATGCTCAGCCAGGCTGCTTAACTGCGGCTGCTGGTGGCTGAAGCCCCTTGTTCACCCCAATAAAAGTGTCACGTCCAGGAACACATTTCAGAACATGAAATTTTTAGATAACATATTTTTTAAATCATTTTGAAGATAGAAATACTATTTAATAGAAAATAGAGCTCAACGACATCTCTTGGGAATAGCTAGCACTTTGCTGCTTCTTGTTGGGCATGGTGGTGCTAGTTAGTCCTGAACTGAAACACCAACCTCTGGAAATATTTAGAATCATAGAATCATAGAATAATCAGGTTGGAAAAGACCCACTGCATCATAGAGTCCAACCATTCCTTGTCCACCTGTCCCTTAAACCCCTCCAGGGAAGGGGACTCAACCCCCTCCCTGGGCAGCCTCTGACACTGCCCAATCACCCTTGCTGGGAAATATTTTTTCCTAATGTCGAGCCTGAACCTCCCCTGGTGGAGCTTGAGGCCATTCCCTCTCGTCCTGTGCCCTGTCACTTGGGAGAAGAGCCCAGCTCCCTCCTCTCCACAACCTCCTCTCAGGGAGTTGGAGAGAGCAAAGAGGTCTCCCCTCANCAGACTTCTAGTCTGGAGCTGCTCAGGGTTTTTGTGCCCCAAGTGCAGGACCCACCATTTGACCTTGTTAACCCTCATCCCGTTGGTCTCAGCCCATGGATCCAGCCTGTTCAGATCCCTTTGGAGCCTCCCAACCCTCCAGCAGATCCAGCTTCCACCCAGCTTAGTGTCATCTGCAAACTTGCTCAGGAAGCACTCGATGCCTCCATCCAGGTCATTGATGAAGACATTGAAGACTTGGAACACACAGTTTTGCAGGGAAAAAATCTGCCTTGGTTGTCCATATATTCCTTTCTACAAACATCCTCTCAGATGCATGTTGTATTTAAGATTCAAATCAGAATTTTTGCCATTTACATAGCATAATGTAGGGTTTTTCAAGCCCTTTTTCCGGTTCTTGTCACAGTGAGAGTGGCATTAGTGCTGTGTCCAATCTGCATAAGCCTCCCCTGCTCCTTATCTGCGCAGGGCCCGTGACTGGAAAATGCAGATCTTCTCTCTGAAGATGGCTAGAATCTTCACCAACATGTTTTCAGGCACAACTTCCAAATATACAATATTCCAAAATGCTAATGCCTGACATGAGGCTCCTGTGAACTACAAAATGCTCCCTTCAGGGTGTGTTTCAGCAACATGTTGACAGAAGAGACACTCCAGTCTGGATTGACAACAACTTTGGCTCCGGCATCGGGGGAGAAAAAGTGTAAGGGACTCAACCTGGCAACAAATGAGCTGAATGCGATGCAGTTTGGCATGAACCGAGCACAAAAATTACTGCAGAAATTAAACAACTTGAGTTTTGCTCCTCTAGGATGGGAAAAAGGGAAAATAATTAGGCAGCACTTTCACTTGCAAGAACATCAATTACCATGAGCTCGATGTGAAATATTGCTGTCTCCAGATAAGGAGTTAATCTGCTTTACTAAATAAAATGTGTCACCCTCACATAGGTGAATTATACAATTATGCACTTACATTATACAGAGCCAATATATGCTGTGAGATTTACTTTGGTGAAAGCTTTGGAGATTCTCTGAACTGAGTGAATTTATATTATTTCTTGCTTTTACAATATCTTGTTCAGGAAATTTATAATTCAGCAGTTAAAGACCAAACAAATCCCCTTCTATACGTTTTAAAAAAAAGGAGGTCAGTGTTTACAGCATGACTTTTGTGAAGAAAGAAAGGATATCAGAAATTTTTGTGGACATGTTCTTATTTTGAATATAGACTTCAGTGTAAACATAGACTGAACAGAGTGCATTCAGTTCTAGGAGAGTTTATAGATATGCAGATAGTAAATATAGGACGATAATTTTATTTTTATTTAGCTGGTGAGAAGGGAGTGAGGATGAGGGGTGGGGTCGGGACTGGAATTAAATGATCTTTAAGGTCTCTTCCAACTCAAACTATTTTATGATTCCATGATCCAGATATGAAATTACTTAAAAATTTATTGAATTAAATGAGAAGGTAGCAGTAAAGGGTTACAAAAAAATACACCCTTGGATGTTTCACCCGTGGGCAGTTTGGGGAGCTTGTGTATCTGTTGAGATTATGAACCTGATTGGAGCATCATCCCTAGTTCCACTTCTGACCAGGTTCACAGATACTAAAAAAAAACACAAGCAGGGGTTTAACTGACTTCAAACATTTTGTTCATGGACAGAGCAGCCCTGCAGAGCATTTCCAGCGCAGAGTGAAACAACGAAAACATCAGCCAGTGCACGTGTTCTGATAGCCTGTACGTAATTCTTGGAGCACAATCCACTCCAAGAACGAGGAGTCCAAGTTCTACCACTGATTCCATGCGTGCACTTGTAACAACAATTTAATGGAAATGCTTCAGATTTGAGTTTAAAGTTCCATTGCCTTATAAAATGGTGTTTCTGTGCTAGCAGCTGGATTAATAGGGAGGCTGAAATTCTTTTTCCTTCAGAAATCAAGTATGNTTAAGTAAAGAATACAGTAACATAGATTCTTTGTGTTGACACTGTAGACTTCGGTCCTTCTGGACACATGTTGTAGGTACTCAGGTCTCATCCCTTATAAAGACAGAGCTAACTTTATAGAAAGTGCTTATCTCAAGCAGTGAAAGCTCCGTGAGATGAACAGAACAAGCGATTCATGCTGAGGACTCCGTTGTATTCATGACTCTGAGACATTTCACTTCACACATGGTTACATGGAGCAATTTTTTGAACAGTTTGAGGTGGTATAGGAGGACCCAAGGACACTCCCACTTACTGCTTTGCTGCCGTATTCCTCTGCCAGGTATAGGAATNGCTCTCTGACTTCTGGCACATCTGTTTGGAAGAACTATTACTCTCTGCTTGTTTCCCTATTGATCTGCTCAAGAGAAGTAATATCTGCATCAGAAGGAGGCTGTAATGGTTGGTGTTTGAATGGGACTTAGGAGACTAATGAACTTAAGATGCTGAAAAGAAGAGAAACAATGAAATCCTGTAGTGTGACACCTGATATGTATTACAATATCAATAACCTCTCAGTTTCTTGGACCCTCACGCCCAATCCTCAGCTGAAGCGTTATTTATGTTTGCTGAAAGTGTTCCTCATAAAAGAGGGGGCCACCAGTCTTGGCAGGGGGACATGCCATGGGGAAATGGACAGTCCATCACTGTCCTCAGGAACTTGCCAATGAACTTGCCAATTAATCATTCCCATTGACAAAAATGCAAACCTAGTTTTAATGTCAATCCATCAGCAATTTGGGAAATTGATGCTTTTCTGTCACGTCTTACCCCTCTAGTGCCTGGCACTTATCCTGATTTTCACTTTTTCATATATTAAATTAGTGGCCGATTCAGTACGCTCTGATTTTCAAGGGCATGTTTCTCAAGGGAGGGAGGTTGGATTGTTTAGAGATTGATGGGAATGGTTGGACTCGATGATCCAGTGGGTCTCTTCCAACCTGGTGAATCTGTGATTCTGTGATTTTTTTTTTGGTAAGAACAGAGGATGGTTTTTTAAGTAAAGAATATAGTAACATAGGTTCTTTGTGCTGACACTGTAGACTTTGGTCCTCCTGGACACATGTTGTAGGTACCCAGCTCTCATCCTTGATAAAGACAAAGCTAACTTTATAGAAGGTGCCTATCTCAAGCTCTGTGAGATGAACACAACAAGGGATTGATGCTGAGGGCTGTGTTGTATTCCTGACTCTGAGATATTTCACTTCACACGTGGCTACATGGAGCAATTGTTTGAACAGGTTGAGGTGCTATAGGAGGACCCAAGGACACTCACTCTTACTGCTTTGCTGCCCTATTCCTCTGCCAGGTATAGGAATATTAGAATCATAGAATCACCAGGTTGGAAAAGACCCACCGGATCATGGAGTCCAACCGTCCCCACCAATCTCTAACCCATATCCACATCATTTGGATGTTTGCGTAAAGATCACTGATGAAACTCTTGAATGGTACCAGATGCCTTGCAGAGCCTTGTGGATGCCCACCAGGACATTTTTTAATGCATTGAAGCTTCCACCAACAGAATCTTCCTGAGTTTGTTGGGAAACTGTTAAGTATTTTCTTTTAAAGCAAAAAAGAAATTATGATCTGGTGGGTCTCTTCCAACCTGGTGATTCTATGATTCTATGAAACTATAGAAATGTGAATCTTCTTTTGATTTAAGAATCATAGAATCATAGAACAACCAGGTTGGAAGAGACCCCACCAGATCACCGAGTCCAACCATTCCTATCAAAAGGATGCAACATACAGTCTTTGAAAGTTCTTCAAATATGTTTCTAGGAAGCATTGCTCCTGTAACCAGGATGAGTTATTACTGTAAATTCTACGGAAAGCGTTTAACTTGTGGGTGTTCAGCAAACCACACCGAAAGCGTGGTGTGATTTTTTTTTTTTTCTTCTATTTAGGTCACATTAAATACTGTGCGCCAAGTATCTTCAGAAATAAAAAGGAGGAAAAAAAAACAAAACAACTCTCCCCCTCCATCCCTCAAGTGAGTGATTAAACCTCTAGTATTTACTACATTCTCAAAGGCAATAGCCTGCCACAAAATAAACACAGCACGACCGAAAAGTCCCAGCTGCCCCCTTTCCGTGTCAGACGCTTGAGAGACGGAGGGCTAAATGCAGCCCATTTTGTTATCTTGCAGCTGGGTTTCCTATGATGAAATATCCATTGATCCGTCCCATTTTATTGGCTTTCGCTGAGTTTTTCCTGATACGGCAGTAGGAAGCCTCTTGTGGGACACAATTCAATTATTGTATTGGTAAAGAAAGAAAAAAAGAAATCACATACTTTGTAGTTTTTGTCCTTGATATTCCCCACATGTTTGGAGCATTGAGCAGCTGTGGCTATAGGAAACATTCAGAAATCACATTCTTTTATGCAGATCAATCACTTTTGTATACATCGCAAATGAAAATTGTTCATTTACATGTCAGTGGGAGTTTGATGCCTTAAAACAATCTTCCAGGCATTAGTGGGGGCCACTGTTTGTTTTCCTTTGGAAAAAAAAAAAAAAAACAGGAAATATATGTTGAGGAATGAAGCTTTGAAATTGATTCAAGAAATGAAATATATAAAGTATTAATCTCTTCCCTCTATATCAGTATCTCTGACTTAATGTTAAGAAGCATAAATTCCTTCATCTAATTTTTTTTTTGAGGACTTTAACAAGGTCAGAAAGTGTGTGATATACAGTGTAGACTGCGAATAAACAGATGTTTCTATATAACAAATAAACACTAATTATAACAAAGACAGAGTTTTATGGGAGATATTAAATGCCTTATATCGTGTTTTTTTCCCCTTGTAATTATGAATCTGCCTCTTTCACATCCTTGCTTCTTTTTCTGGCAGAAGGACTTGTCATAAATTGATTTAAGAGGAGAAAAATCTTCTTCTAAGTTATCTTATGCTGCAGCAATATGTGATAAGAAGTCACTTCAAGATGTTTTTGTTGTGCAGCTGTAGTTACATTCGAGGTAAAATTGCGTAGAATACGCTCCCTAAATGCCTTACCAGGGCTGAGATAACAGCTTTTTGCAGAGGCAGATGGGGGAGTTTAACTGCTCCTCAGCTAAGTTCTGTGCCCCGAAGATCGCTGGTGGCACCTTGTGGTGGATTGACCCTGGATGGAAGCCAGGTGCCCACCGAAGCCTCTCTACGGCTCCCCCTCCACAGCTGGAAAGGGGAGAGAAAATAGAATATAATGAAAGGACAGGGAGAGGTCATTCACCCTTTACTGTCAAGGGCAAAACAGACTCGACTTGAGGAAATAAGTTGAATTTATTACCAATCAAATCAGAGTAGGATAATGAATAATAAAAGCAAATCTTAAAAAACAACCCCGCAGCCCCTCCCTTCTTCCCAGGCTCAAGTTCATCCCAGAACTCTGTACAGGGTGACAGTGTTGTGGTCATTTCATCACACGTTGTCTCTGCGGCTCCTTCCTCCCCAAGGGGAGAACTCCTTGCCCTCTCCCTCTGCTCCTGCATGGNCCCACCGAAGCCTCTCTACGGCTCCCCCTCCACAGCTGGAAAGGGGAGAGAAAATAGAATATAATGAAAGGAAAGGGAGAGGTCATTCACCCGTTACTGTCAAGGGCAAAACAGACTTGACTTGAGGAAATAAGTTGAATTTATTACCAATCAAATCAGAGTAGGATAATGAATAATAAAAGCAAATCTTAAAAAACAACCCCGCAGCCCCTCCCTTCTTCCCAGGCTCAAGTTCATCCCAGAACTCTGTACAGGGTGACAGTGTTGTGGTCATTTCATCACACGTTGTCTCTGCGGCTCCTTCCTCCCCAAGGGGAGAACTCCTTGCCCTCTCCCTCTGCTCCTGCATGGGGTCTATTCTGTGAGAAACAACCCTCCACAAACTCCTCCAGCGTGAGTCTTTCCCATGGGCGACTGTGAGATGCTCCAGTGAGGGTCCTTTCCACCCTTTGAAGGGTGGAGTCATGGAATCATAGAATCACCAGGTTGGAAGAGACCCACCGCATCATCGAATCCAACCATTCCCATCAATCACTAACCCATGTCCCTCAGCACTTTGTCCACCCGTCCCTTAAACCCCTCCATAAACACATGTTGGGGCCCCGTGTCTGTAACACCAGGACTGTGGCAAGAACTAGGTGAAACACTGCAGAACATATGAGTATGTTCATATTTACATGGAGAGGTGCACTTTATTTGAAGAGGAGAGATGATTACAGTGTCTGCTTGGCTTGCAACTGTTAAATTCTGGAAAATATTCATCGTTATAATTTGTTTTGTCCTAGTTGAATATGTCAGTGGGACAGTCTGTAAGTGCTCAAATAGGAAAGCACTTTAAATACTTCTTTACTCCTAGTTGTCTCATGCATCCAGGTATTAAACTTCCACACAGCAAATCCCATTGTGACTCTTAGACATCTGTGTTCATCCCTGGAGCCTGAGGATGCCCGCGATGACCACGGGGAAGTGGACAATGACAGTACAATGAGGAGAGGAGGACTTGACCCAAACCAAATAACACAAAGCTAAGGTTTTCTTAGTTTAGAAGGAATTTAGTGCCAGCTGTCTTCATGCTCATTAGCACCCAGAAAACATCCCTCTCTTTCTCCAAAGGAAAACTGCTAAGTTCTTCACATATTTGGTGTCTCCTAGCCAGCAGAATATGAAAATGCAGGATATGAAAAGAGGTATGAAAATGTATGGTCAAACCCACAAAGGGTTAACACGGTGAGATTTCAGACCAATTATACTCAGATTGATTAATACTAGATGCACACTCCAGTTTGGGTCAGAAGTACGTGTTCTATATTTACAGATATTAGGACCATAAGAAAATGGTTTTAGTTTCAGAGCTGGCTTTTATAGACCACGTGGAAAGGCTGATGGAAACAAACCACAGTGAAAAATAGGTTCTGAAAAAACCCAAAGATTTCACAACTGAAAAATATTCTTTATTCTTTGGTGAGGGCAGTACTAAAAACTGTACAGAGAAGTGCCAGCAGTGGAAATTAATAGGTTTAGATGTCAGAATAATAGATGGTGAAAGCCAGAAGTGCCAACAATTTGGGTTATTGACTCTTAGGTTAAAACTGCAAAAATCTTTACTCTCTCTCAACATATTTATTTCCCCTGAGTTCACCCGATTTTCTCCTTGAAGTCAAGAGGAACAAGTTTATGTGATGTAGGAATGAGATATCAAAACCTGACCTCTTTTTGCTAAAAATATGGCTTGGAGCCCTGAGTTTCAGGTGAGAAGGAAAGGTTCAGCCTATCTAATCTACCCTCCTGCAGGATTGCATCCTAATTCACGGGGCACGCCCACAGTTTCTGTGAAAGCTTTATTAAAAATAACCTGTCTGAAACCTGGATGGTGCAATAGGGTTTGGTGATGAGTGATCTTCTGGCGCTGTGAAAAAGCCCCGAGCGAGCAGCCAAAACCTCCTGTCAGTTATCTATAAGAAAGATCCAGAACCTCAACATCCTTCTTGTGCTGAGGGGCCCACAACTGACCCCAGGATTCGAGGAGCGGTCTCACCAGTGCTGAGTCCAGAGGGAGAAGAACCTCTCTGGACCTGCTGGTCACACCATGTCTGATCCAAACCAAGATACCACTGGCCTTCTTGGCCACCTGGGTAGTAATGTAGAAAGGAAATAGGAGGAAGAGTTTCCTGCAGTATTTTTGACTACTAGAACTGTAAAAACAGAATCATAGAATGGTTTGAGTAGGAAAGGACCTTAAAGACCATCCAATTCCAACACACTGGATCCACACCTCCCACTGGATCAGGCTGCCCAAGCCCCATCCAACCTGGCCTTGAACCCCTCCAGGGATGGGGCAGCCACAGCTTCCCTGGGAAACCTGGGCAAGTTTCTCGCCTCCTTCATGCTGAAGAAATTCAAGAACCTCTGAGGACAAATACAGACAGATCCACTCTACTCTGCTTATGTCCTTCATGGGGCAGCCAAGAGATAGCTGAATTCCACAAGATATTTACCAGTGTTAAAACAATACTATGTGTACGCTGCTATGTCTTCCTACATGGCTTAAAATCTAGGGAACCATGNTTCTCACTTCCTTCATGGTGAAGAAATTCAAGAACCTCTGAGGACAAACACAGACAGCTCCACCCTACTCTGCTTATGTCCCTCATAGGGCAGCCAAGAGACAGCTCCATTCTACAAGATATTTACCACTGTTAAAAAAATACTATGTGTACCCTGCTATGTCTTCCTACGTGGCTTAAAATCTAGGGAACCATGAAAGGAGGTTGTGGAGAGGAGGGAGCTGGGTTCTTCTGCCAAGGGACAGGGGACAGGATGAGAGGGAATGGCCTCAAGCTCTACCAGGGGAGATTTAGGCTGAACATTAGGAAAAAATATTTCACAGAAAGGGTGATGGGGCACTGTCAGCGGCTGCCCAGAGAGAGGGTTGATTCACCTTCTATGGAGGNATTTTCTAGGCACTCATGATTTCCCCTGTTGTTTGTGTTTAGATCATGTGAGTAGGGGCTATCTCAAACCACATGGATCTTCAATCCAAATGAAAGAAGGAACAGTGGGAATGTGGGCTGACGCTTACAGACAATTCTTTGTGAGCTGCTCCAGTGTGGGTCCTTTCCACCCTTCGAAGTATGGAATAATTATAGAATCATAGAATAACCAGGTTGGAAGAGACCTGCTGGATCATCGAGTCCAACCATTCCTATCAAACACTGATTTGTAATAACAAGATACTATTCCTTGAACTGATTCAAAGCAGAGTTGAAGCAACCCCTGCCTTTTAAAAAGCAAAATCAACATTTGTGGTAGAAACACTTGTGCTTTCAAGAAGTAAAAAGGTGTTCATTGACCTCGAGTCTAAATCCCAAACCACGTATTGCCTGACACCAAATCAGAGAGCACCAGGCTGTTGATGACAATATTTATTTTCCTGAGCCACAGAGAGCTAGCAAAATCCTACAGGGAATGCTTCTGAGCTGATACAAAAGAAAACTGAATGACATAAAGGTGTTTGTAACTCCTGATCACTATAATTCTATGATTCGATTCAAGACCAGTTGCCACATAAATACCGAGCTGCATAGTATTTTTTCTGTTTTGAGACACCATGAAAAGCGCTCTTGTTTGAATACCTATGTAAGCACCGGTTTTTACAGATGTCTTAAGATGTATAGCACATACAGTAGCTAGAGATTAGCATATCGTGCATACGTTGCTTTGTGAGCCTTCTGGAAGGGGTCCAAGGATGACTGACTAACGCATGGGATGCTTCCTCTCCGCAACATTAACACGGAGTCAACACCTGCGGTGATGTAAGCCCATGACTCACCTGCCTGAACGGAGGTCTCTTTAGGATCGACTGTTGTGCGCAGAATACATCTGCGACGTCCAAATAAATGAGCCCTTCTAAAGTAAGTCAGCGCTCCCCCTGCTTAGAATGCAGGGCCCTCGCGAAGGCTGAGGTGGAGCAGCTGGCTATCAGCTTTTGTGAGTCATTTTCAAAAGCCACTCTCACAGCTGGAGAGAAAATAGCCCTGGCAGCGCTGGCACTGCATTATGAAATGTAAAAAGTCCTTCTCTGGGCGGAAGGAAAACTTCGCCCAGCTGTCAAGTGTTTAAAACGTTGGGGGGGAAAAGTGCATGTAGGCGCACGCACGCGGCCCTGACCTGCAATGAGAGGGATGCAGCGGCCACAAGACAGAAAATCAGATCTCTGAGATGGAAAAAATCATGGGTTGGTGAGTTCACTTTTTAGAAATCAATACTTTTTTGGTAAATGGAGATATCATACAATTTTTATCATCCTGGAAATACCAGCTAGCAAGGACCTTTCCTGATTTAAATTCTTTTTTGAGCATAAGTGTATGAAACCCACACTTGACCCCTGCTTACATCATTGTCCTGTATCTATCTGAAAGGTTCATATTGCAGAGAAAGGAAAATCTAAATGACAGACCAATCAATCCCTAATCTCATCTTTTTTTTCCATTTGGCAAATGTAACATGAGGTTGGAGAGTGGCTTGTAAATGTAAATCAATTTAAGTCAAAAGCTGCTGATGCTGCATATTTGCAATGTAATAAAAAGATGAGTAATTCAGAAGACTTTGTAGAACAGGGCAGTGATGAATTCGAGTAGAAAGATATGGAGAAATGTGACTTGCATAGCTGTGAAGCCTCAGGGGATTCCACATCAATTCAGTGTGCGGATCAGTGAAAAAGGGATCCTTAGAGCTGAAGCTCAGACAGGTTTTCTGGACTTAGTTCTGCATTTTGCCTTATTTACAGCCACACAAAATGCAGTCTGGGTAGGATTCCCATGGAACAGCACTGACACCTAGTGGGAATTTTAATGATCCCTCCGGGAAACTGAAACGACCTGCCTCTTGTAGAAGTCTTGTCATAGAATCATAGAATCACCAGGTTGGAAGAGACACACCGGATCATCGAGTCCAACCATTCCCATCAATCACTAACCCATGTCCCTCAGCACCTCGTCCACCCGTCCCTTAAACCCCTCCAGGGAAGGTGACTCAACCCCCTCCCTGGGCAGCCTCTGACACTGCCCAATCACCCTTTCCATGAGATATTTTTTCCTGATGTCCAGCCTGACCCTCCCCTGGTGGAGCTTGAGGCCATTCCCTCTCGTCCTGTCCCCTGTCCCTTGGGAGAAGAGCCCAGCTCCCTCCTCTCCACAACCTCCTCTCAGGGAGTTGCAGAGAGCAATGAGGTCTCCCCTCAGCCTCCTTTTATGGTTAGAGGGGGGCACCATATAATTTCCCTTACACACTGCAGTGATGCAAAACATAGGCCCTATGGGGATCTCCCGATTCAGCCAAACTCCTTGGAATTCTAGAAAAAAAACAATTTTTTAAGTTTCCTTTATTGGGAAGGATTAACGTGCGGAGCCAGCCAAGGACTCTCCAATTTAATTGAATGTAAAAGCAAATCTGTAACTGCACGTTGGCTCTTGGGTAACACGTGACCAGAAATGTTGGTCGGGTTGCTGTGTTTCAATGGAACTGTTGAGCAGAACAATAGCCACATTATTTGTATCACTGGAAGTGGTTTATGAACAGTTCAAGAAAGGTGATAGAGTGGAGGAGATCTAGAGAAGAGTTTCTGTTCAAAAGTAAAGGCTGGAAAAAGATCTTATAGTGAAAGAGATAAAGAGATCAGTCTGTTTGCTTTAATAAAAGGAGAGTAGTCACAGTTTATAGATAGAACTGTAGAATGGTTTGGGCTGGAAGGGACCTTAAAGCTCGTCAATTTCCAACCTCCTGCCAAGGGCAGGGACACCTCCCACTGGATCAGGGGCTCCCAGCCCCATCCAACCTGGCCTTGAACCCCGCCAGGGATGGGGCAGCCACAGCTTCCCTCTATACGATTGTCGTCTTACTTAGTTGGTTAAGCAGCTTGCAGATGCCTTTAGAACACAGGAAAACTGATAGTTCTAACAAATGATTCCTCATGTTAATTAGGGGCTGGCCAATACCATGAAGCTAAAAGGAAGGTAGTTCCAAATCCAATGTGATTGATACATACATTTTTAAATGGTAGATGTTTTAGTTATTGAACTGCTTCTTTCATTTTGAAATCCGAATAACCACTGCAACACCATCTGTCAGAGTTACACAGGCTCTACATATTCTGTGAGGAAAGGCTACTTCTTACTCTCTTCCTTGCTTGTGTTACCTCTTAAAAACACACGAGATTGCCCTGCAATTGAAGAATGAGTCAAAGGAAACGGAAGATCCTAATTAAACCATTGCTATACCCTTAATTATTTTTTATTTTACAATGAGACTTGTTATTCCTCTTCCTAAAGATAAATGCTGTCAATACTATCACACACACAAAAAAATAATGTGGATGGATCTAAAAGTAGCAAGACTGTCCTTTCTTTTTTTTCTCTCTGTCACTATATACATTAAAATTCACTTTCTCCCCGCACCATCAATACACTTCCACTGACAGAAAATATATCCTGAAACGGTGAAAAATATTTGGACACTATTCTATGAATAGAAGTGGGTTTGGTCCCTCTAAATACCATCACAAAACTGATTAAAGTAATATTTTCCTTGCCCGGGGACCGTTGGAGCCCCCAGGGAAGCATAACCTGCCAATGTAGGGGCTTAGTTGGCTTCTGTGATTAAAAACAAAAAAATACAGCACTCTGTCCCCTAATGCAGAAACATTTATATTTTAAAAAACCTGGTTGCACAATGATATTTTTTTTTAATACCATGATATGAAGAGCTGCTGGTCCCAAATAGCTTTGTCCCCTTGTCATATTGTACGACAATGAAGTGACACAGCTAAAGTCATACAGTCTCTGAGTAGAGAAAACTAGCACTGAAGGAAAGCCATGTAGACAGGGCTGCTCAAACAGGTCTAAAACCCAAACCAAACAAAAGGATTTGAAGGCAGGACTGCCTGATTGTGAGGTAGAATCAGACTGAAGATGTGATAGAGCTGGAAAAATATCCTGTTGCTGTGTATAAAATCCAACCTTAACTGAACTGTTTGACTAGCTCCCTGCTCTGCTTGTTGTGTCTTTAGTGTAGAATCATAGAATCATAGAATCACCAGGTTGGAAGAGAACCACGGGATCATCGAGTCCAACCATTCCCATCAATCACTAACCCATGTCCCTCAGGACCTCGTCCACCCGTCCCTTAAACCCCTCCAGGGAAGGGGACTCAACTCCCTCCCTGGGCAGACTCTGACACTGCCCAGTCACCCTTTCTGGGAAACATTTTTTCCTGATGTCTAGCCTGACCCTCCCCTGGCAGAGCTTGAGGCCATTCCCTCTCATCCTATCCCCTGTCCCTTAGGAGAAGAGCCCAGCTCCCTCCTCTCCACAACCTCCTCTCAGGGAGTTGCAGAGAGCAATGAGGTCTCCCCTCAGCCTCCTCTTCTCCAGGATAAACACCCCCAACTCTCTCAGATGCTCCTCTTCTTCTCCAGCGCCTTCACCCACTGTCATTTTGAGTCCAGGTTGCTGTTCAATTATGTTCAGGAGTGTCCTCGTACAGATATACAGGTAGTAGAAGACGTGCTTATGGACGGGCTGGGAACATACGTCCAAGTACATGGTAAGGGAAAGGAAGGCTTGTAGCAGGAATTTGGAAAGAAACTGGAAAAAACTCATCAGTAAAACTCTCTTTGAAATATTACAGCAGCTTTGTCTGCAAAATTGGCACAGACAATGGAAATAAAGTCAAACTGAAAGCCTTTGTACCTATCTTATTATTTCATAAATTTAGCCGTAAGACTTAAGAAACGAAATAGCCCAAAAGAAAATATGTTGGTGGAGTATTTCATATGGTTTAAGAGCAACAGAAAGGATCTGAATGATTCAAAAAGCTTATATAACTGTTTTGTTTTATTCATTTACATAAATCACATTTACCGTAGGTGTTTTATTCAAAATAAAGTTTTGGGAAAATAAATTGAACAGATGAACCTAGGCAAACCTGGTGATTNCACTGTCATTTTGAGTCCAGGTTGCTGTTCAATTATGTTCAGGAGTGTCCTCGTACAGATATATGGGCAGTAGAAGATGTGCTTATGGATGGGCTGGGAACATACGTCCAAGTACATGGGAAGGGAAAGGAAGGCTTGTAGCAGGAATTTGGAAAGAAACTGGAAAAAACTCATCAGTAAAACTCTCTTTGAAATATTAGAGCAGCTTTGTCTGAAAAATTGGCACAGACAATGGAAATAAAGTCAAACTGAAAGCCTTTGTACCTATCTTATTATTTCATAAATTTAGCCGTAAGACTTAAGAAACGAAATAGCCCAAAAGAAAATATGTTGGTGGAGTATTTCATATGGTTTAAGAGCAACAGAAAGGATCTGAATGATTCAAAAAGCTTATATAACTGTTTTGTTTTATTCATTTACATAAATCACATTTACCGTAGGTGTTTTATTCAAAATAAAGTTTTGGGAAAATAAATTGAACAGATGAACCTAGGCAAACCTGGTGATTTTTTCATGAGTAGTGTTTGATGATAAAAGCATAAAAGCATAATGTGGTATCATTTCACCAAGGCACAATATGGATCATCCATATGGAGCAGAAGTTGATAATACTGCAAAGAAGCAAAAATAAACAGAACAGATGTACTTGTAAAATCAAGTCTGCACTCACCCCAAGTACCTGTTTCTTTGTGTAGAAACTTCTACAAGTTTTGTTGGATGGCTCCGTCCCATTTTGTTGCTGGAAAAGGAAATAGTTCGTGGCTGCTTGACTGAGCAGTCGGCTTTACTGCGTGGCCATCGCGGAGCTTGATGCTCTCACAGCCCCAGTGGGAGGATCTGCTCAGTCCTCCTGGTGCTGAGCAAGATGAAAAGAGAATTAATTTTTATTTTCTACCATCCTCCTGCAACCTCCATGTAAAGGGACAGCTTGGGTCAGTGTTGAACTACTTCAGGTCTCTTTGGTTGAGTAGAAACACATCTCTCATAGATGAAGATGGTGAAGGG
>WAAB01005278.1:2315-25754 GCA_013389865.1 Piaya cayana
CACCCCCAGCTCTCTCAGCTGCTCCTCTTCTTCTCCAGCCCCTTCACCATCCTCTCCAGGGATGGAGAGAGAGTGCTGAGCCCTGGCTAGAGCTGCCGGTTTCCAGTTAACCAGGAGCCTTTGTGCTGACCCTGAGGAGAGCTTGAGATAACAGAGCTCCTCACTCAGAGCACCAGAACACCTAAACATCAGGCATCATTTGGGCTTGGTCACATCATCCAAATTAACTTTGTCCTTATGGGCCTGATCTCCGTTCTCGAGAGGGCTGAGGTGACGAGAACTCCCAGGTGTCACTGAGGCTCTGGAAGTGCCGACTGATGTTTCTGGACCTAGACTGCTAGACACAGGCACGAGGTGCTGAGGGACATGGGTTAGTGATTGATGGGAATGGTTGGACTTGATGATCCTGCGGGTCTCTTCCAACCTGGTTGTTCTATGATTCTATAGGTTTCTTATATATACATACATGTCATAAAAAGATATAGATCAAGTTCTTGTTATTCCTGTTCTGTTTGGGAGTCAAGCACCCTCACCGGGCACTGGGGCTAGAACCATCAGGCATTTTTAATAGATGGTGGAAACCACTCTAATTATTTGGTCCTGGGCGCTGGAACTCACAAATCAGTTCTCGTTAAACAAACAGGCGTCGCTTAGATTGTCAATTTAGCTGTAACATGTCACAGAGCCTTGGAGCCTGCCTAGCTCTGCGTTGCAGGACAGGGTTCCAGTAATGAGTTTCCAATGAAGTGTTTTCCTAATTATAGCAAATTATTTTTACAAACATTTTCCTGGGAAGAGAGAACGAAAGCAGAGCCAAAAAGGTGGAAGGCTGAGAGTTAGTGCCTGAAAAAAAAAAAAAAAAGTTAAAAAATAGACTGCAGGCTAATTGTTTTTTTTTATTTTCAGGCCAAATTGTTCTTCAAAATGCAAGTGACCCTTTCTTTTTTTCTTTCCCCCCCTCTCTAAGTGTTGCAACTGGGTTCTGTTCTTGTTCCTCCACAATTGCAGACGCTCTTGGTCATGGACTAAAAGGTTGAGTAATTCTTTGTTATCACTAAGAGAAGTGTCAACACCCGCCTGCTTTCCAGGAGAGATTCCCACCTCCTGCTTCTCTGGAAGCTCAGAGGCTTATGGTTCCGAGCTGTGTGTGTTCATGCCTTTCTTCTTGTGGCTCCTTTAATTAGGGGGGTTTAATTAGATATTAACTGTGGAAAAATCTATAATACGCATAGGTGGTGTGGGCTGGGTTTAATTGGGGAGTGATCCTAGTGGAAGCGTGAATGGAGGCTGTTGTTAATCAGAAAGGAGGAGATTGATTATTTCTGAGCCCTGCACTGCAACCATTGAAAAAACCACTGCAACAACCAACATCATGGAGTGTTTTGCTGCAGCGGCACTGGAAGACGTGCGGTGGATGGTTTTGTTGAAGGGCTGAGCTGGAGTTTGAGGGGTGGGTTACCCCACGCCAGAGCGGAGATGGGCTCAGGGAGTCTTGGTTGGATGGGACCTTGAGCAGCCTGGTGGGAGCGGGGTGGAACTGGATGGTCTTTTCGATCCCTTCCAACCCAACCCACTCCATGATTCGTATGCAGGTGTTTTGCGGCATGTGCTTATTTGCTTAATGAGGAATTTGAGATAAAATTGTCTCAGGTGCCAGAAGCTTGAGGTACTGAGGGACATGGATTGGTGGAAATGGTTGGATGATCCAGTGGGTCTCTTCCAACCTGGTGATTCTATGATTCTATGATAAGCTCACCTGGAAGCATCTCGTGGACCATGGTCTCTTGTCAAACCCTGTGGCCTCTCGCCGCGATCGCCCTTATTAAAGCACCTAAGGGTTAAGGATGGCTGGTTGCCCTCCCCCTCGCCACTAAAGGTAATTACACCCCCGTCTATTTAGCTGCGGAAGAATTTGCCATTGAGCAGATCGGGCCCGGCTTCACCAGAGCCCTTCAGCCGCCCAACAATATCGCATTACCCCGATTGCATAAAGAGCGCGAGCCGCTTCCGCTGGCGGCTCCATAATGGAGGTATCTCTTTACAAAGCCCCCACTTCAGGCCAGCTGAATGCCTCCGCCGAGCCTCCGAAATCCCGCAGCCCCTAATCCCTTTAGCAACAAAGATCTGTTTCTTTGCTTAGCATGAAGTAGACCTCAGAGGCCGGTGTGTGCCTTGGCCTGTAGGCCAAAAGCCTCCTGTTTACAATTTCCCTATTCCTGTTTTTAATGTTGTTCGGAGAGCAGCCACAAAGGGCCGGTTTTGTCCAGCGGGAACAAGGGAGCTATTAGAGAGGGATGGAGGAAGGAAGGAAGGGAGATCCAAAAGGAGCAGCCCAGGAGGGATTAGCATACACAGCTGTTCCCTCAGGGACAGGAGCTTTATGCTTTTTATAATTTCCCTCTCATTTACATTTTTTAATATCTGGTTTCCTCGTTTCCAGCCCCCCCCCTCCCTCCCTCTGTGTCTTCAGGACCATCTGCCCGCTTTATTGGATTTTTTTGTTTGTTTTTCAGGCAGGCGCATCCAGCCCCGCGTTAAATCCCGTGTTCTCTACCGACGTTTCTGCTCGCTTTAAGCCCTCTCTCCTGCCTTGTTCGTCTTATAACGCGTGTCTCCATCCAGCCCTGGTGTCTGTCCCTGGAGGTGGTGGGAGCTGCCCCTGGGGTGGCACGGAGCATCCCCGGCTGCCATGGCCAAGGCTGAGGGTTTTCAGCCCTGAATGCGCATTGTTCTCGACTCCACCAAGACCAGAGGGGAGAAGAGAACTGGCTGTTTACAATATTGTTTCATAGACTGCTGAAAAGCAGCTGTCTGGTATTTTCAGAAGGGCCAGGAAACCTCTGTGAGGAGGGGACGTGGCGGCTCTGCTGGGGAGAAGGGGCGGTTGCTTTTCTGCTGGGCACCACGGCCCAGACCACGCGGGCTTCTTGCAGTCAACAGGACGTGTATCTCTCTTTTTTGATCCCCTCTTGGCAGGTGCTGATCTCCCCGGTACTCTGGGTTGCTGGGCACAGCCGGCGAGGGAACCAGCTGGGTCCAAGCCGAATGGGAGCGCCCGCAGCCCGGCCGCGGGGCCATGGGGGCACAGAGCTGGGTAAGGTGCTCTGCCAGCCTGCTCCCCAGCTTGCTTGGCTGAGAATCCCTCTTTGATGAGCCCTGAGCTCTGTACAGTCCATAAATCCCTGGACAACTAGAAAGCTACAAACCCTGCGCCTACTCACGCTTAGAGCTGTTCACATCACCCATCCTAAATCAGGATATTTTACTGAAAATGAATGAACAGCACAGTTTTTTTTTTCTCTTCTGTGCAAGAGCAGCTCCGTTTCAGTTGTTTCCAGAGCCGTAGCCTGTTTCTCATGTGGAAGTTACATCAGGTCCAACTCATGAGCAGCTTTTTTCCCAGCACAGCATCATTCCAGAGCTCATTAAGGTCCCTGAAAATATTTATTTTAGGCAACTGGACGCTCTAACCAGAATCGTAACCCGGCTGTAGCTAAGTGCAGGAATAAATCAGAATGAGTTTTACTAGGGTGTCTGTGAATGTTTCACTGTGTCCTCGCTATAAGGGATCCCATTGTGCGGGTGTAGGATGTCTACAGCTTTTACGTGGTTTCGTCTGCGTTTCTCAGGGGTTTTAATATTTGAAGTTCCTTCTAGGGATGTATCAAAGGGAAAGCTGGATTTGAACTCCATTCCGAGGGTTTTCACAGATTCGGAACTACTCAGTGCCTATAAAAGTAATTTGCTTCTGCGGAATATGTTTAATACATTCCCTGGAACCGGAGTGTTTTGTTGAGCAGGAGCCTGAGGCTGCGAACTAGCCCTGAGCGGCAGAGCAGGGCTGCGGTTAACGTCCTCCCAGCCTGCTCGGGGACATCCAAGCCCAAACTCTTCCTTCCTGCCCAAAGTGGAATTATCATTAACTCATAACTCATTTTCAAGAAGAACGTTTTCTGCAGGCTGGGGAGTCCTTCCAAGAACTCGTTCAGTTTTTACAAATGAAAATATCGTCTCAACCTGATGCCAGCGAGACTGCTCGCTCTTTCTACCTGCTGGCCAGGGCGCCGCACCACGAGCTCAGCAACACGACCTTTCAAAGAGCCCTTCTAGAACACGTTCTAAAGCTGCGATTCAGCTACTCTTATTACTCACAATATCCTTGATGGAGAGGAACTTAAAAATAATCCTTCAGGAACTTAAGCTCCAACAGCTCCCAGCAGGCGCAGTTTATGTGCAGCGCAGGCTTCCTTTGTGGGATTATAGACTCGGGACTGTGATTATAGCGTTGATGATAATGTACGTTTTCTAGATCTTTATTTGCGTAAGAATAAAATAAAATAAAAGGAGTGAAGCCTTTGCTTCACTTTCCTCGTGTAAATGGATGGGTTGGTGATTTAGCCGTTTGTTCATAAAAGGAGATACGTATTTCCATGTTTTCTCCGTGTATTTGATAGGAATGGTTGGACTCGACGATTCAGTGCGTCTCTTCCAACCTGCTTGTTCTATGATTCTATGATATTTACTAATCTAACAAGTATCACATACCTACGCACATTAAACATGTTGGACCATCTGTAGATTGCTTTGAGTTATCAGTCTACATGATGCTTGGTAGGTGCATGATTATATATCACTTTCTGGGACTTTTAGAACAATTTAATTGAAACTGCCACTTGGGATCCAGTTTTTCTATTTTTTTTTTGTGTGTGGGTGGGGATCTGAACCTCGATTCATTCATTTTCGGTGCTATTAAACCCACAGCACACGGACGTGTCTTGCCGGCTCCCTGACCCTGCTCACACCTTCTGCTGGTGAGGCTGCCTCTAGGATGCAGAGCGGGATCGTGGCCCTGTTGAAGCCAAGAGATCAGAGCGACGTTAAATCCAATTTGATTTAGTAGAACCAGCAAAGATTTTGCACCAACAGTGTCAGGACGTTCTAGGCTTGACTGAATGACTTTTTTCCTGTGAATTTTCTCTTCTTCAACTAATTCCACTAAACACGTTAGGCTATGGGTTAGAATTATCCTGAAATATCAACTTCTCTAGGGTGGAAACAAAATAAGATTTCCTTAAATCTCTTTATTTTAATTAATTTTTCTGTTCTTCTCGTTACCAAGCGCATTGCTATTGGGATTTGTCCCCGTACAAAGAGGTGGTTCTGTGAGACTTTCTCATCCTCCGACAGCAGCAGGAGATTGGAGAGTTTGAGCTGTGATCTCCGAACATCAACCAGCTCCCTTCGTTAGCCCAGCTCGTTTTCACACCGGACACGACTCGATCAGCCCTACGTTTCCTTGAGGTAATACTCAGTTTCCAAAAATCTCATGTTTCTGGACGCTCAATCTCTTTTTTTCCATTTATTTTTCGCCTTAAAGGGGAGTGGTGAGGGCAGCTGCTGCCTCATCCCTTCCCCTGGCGCAGGGTCCCAGCAGGTGAGCGTAGCACCCGCTGTGCTGCCAGGGGCTCCCAGTGGGGCTGGATGGGGACCACCAGTTCAGTTCTCACAGACTATGGACTCTGGCTTCTTGAGCGCATTGTTCTGTACCGGCAGGAACAAATTAGGACATTGTCTTATATTTTTTTTCTCAGGAAATTTCCTCTCTCCCCGTGATGGGGAACTCGGCTTCAGAAAGAGCCTTTCTGCTCCCCCAGCGGTGAATCTCAACACCCACATATGGGGCTGGTGCCCCGGGATGGGATTTTTTTTGTTTTTTAGGGTTGACTTGGGAAGCTCGCCCGTACGACATGAATGAATAAATAAATAATTCGCAGCTGTCGGGGTAGCTGGGACACCTCCACGCTTTGGCCAGGGCTTGGAAGGCTGAGGGGGGGAGGAGAAGGGATGTTGAGCTGTGTTCTTCTTTGTCTCTGCTGAAACTCCCTCCCAAGCTTTGGGAAGCTACGGGCGTTTGGGAAAAGATGCTGGTGGAGACTGGGATGAACCTGTGCTGGCCCCACGTCCTCCGAGTGGGGCACCTGGACCAGTGGGACCAGGCTCACCAGTGGGACCAGGCTCTCCCAGTAAGGATGGGAGCACTGGGGGTGTCGTGGCAGTGGGCACTGCAGGAGAGAAGAGGCTTCCCCTTCTTTGTGTGTATTTGCCAAGACAGCCTGGAGGAGAAAAATAGACCAGGGAATCGAGGAGAAAATCCAAGTGTTTGGTGGAGGAGGGAAAGCTGGAGAATGGAGCGAAGGCAGCCGGGAAAATCGTGGGGTGTTTGGTACCCTGAGAGGGGGGCGACGAGGTCTGGGACCGTGCCAGGAGGACGGGAGGAGGCAGCGAGCGTGGAAAGCAGCTGGGGAAGAAGCCTGCGCTGCAGGAAGCTGAGATGTTATTATTAGTGCTCAGTTTCCTGGACAAAAAGATTCTTGTCTATTTTAAATACTTCTGCTTCGCGGAGCCGTGGTTCTCCAGACACAATAAAATCTGCCTTTTCTCCCTGGCGTTTTCAGTTTCCGATTGCAGCAGGTGGTTGCGGCTACTGCGCGCTGGCGAGGAAGCCGCTCGCAGGCTGCTGCGGGGACTCGGTTGGCTTGGGGAGCGAGGAAAGGCAGGAGAGGGGACCCCCAGGGGCGAGGGGCTTGCTCTTTGCCTGCTGTTGTAGCTGCTGGTGGAGACGCTGCTCCTTGAAGCAGGGCAGACACTGCTCTTAGAGAGATGAAGCTCTATCAGAGTCAAATAAGCCTTCCCTGGCTTAAGGTGCAGGTGGATGAGATACTGAGGGACGTGGGTTAGAGATTGGTGGGAATGGTTGGACTCGATGATCCGGTGGGTCTCTTCCAACCTGGTTGTTCTATGACTTTATGATTCTATGATTTTTCTAACCCTGTCAGACAGGGCTCTGCTTCGCTCCTGGAACTGCTGAGCCCGCGCGGTCGGAGCGATGGGAACGTGCAGCCACCTCGGTGAGCTGCGAACTGTGAATTTGTCCCCTCACCAGCACTGGGACCTCCCCCTGGATCAGGGGCTCCAAGCCCCATCCAACCTGGCCTTGAACCCCTCCAGGGATGGGGCAGCCACCACTGCTCTGGGCAACCTCAGCAGCAAAACAGGGGAGTGATAATCACACCCCAGTGTCTCCTGTGAAGGGAAACGGGGATAAAGGCGTCTGTACATGTAAAGAAGAATTAGTGGGCAGGTGCTGCTGTCCTCATCCATCTCCTGTGTCATTTAAGCCACTTTGCAGTTTAAAGACTGCAAATAATAGAATCATAGAATCACCAGGTTGGAAGAGACCCACCGGATCATTGAGTCCAACCATTCCCATCAAACACTAACCCACGTCCCTCAGCACCTCGTCCGCCCGTCACCTCCAAAGCTTCTCCGAGTGGCACCAAGAAGTGCATTGCTAGAAACGATCTCTCCTCGTGCATTTATTTCTGACCTTCACGTGTGAGCCAAGGGCTGCAATTTGGCAGGAGCCTTGCCTGGAGGGGGCTGCATGCTGGGATGTGGAAATGTTCCGGAAGTGTTGCATAAACCCCGGCGTTTCTGTAGAGCAGCCACTCGCCGGAGCTCTGGGATTCCCGGCTGCTGCCGTGCCCTGGCCTCGCGCAGAGTTTGCTCCAGTGTCTCCTTTGCCTTTCCCAGTTAGTGTTTTGTCCTCTCACTTTCCTCCTCTGCCCTCACAGATCCCTCTGCGGGAGGGACAGAGCTGCGGGCTCAGCACCCCCTTGCCCTGCTTTGTCCTGAGCCATTTGTTGGGTTGCGTGGTTGACAGGCTCCCGTGAAGGTCAGGGAGGCAAGCGAGCCGTCTTATTTCTTCAGTTAATTTTCTTTTCTCTTTTTTTTCCCCCTGTTCTCCCTCTGAAATTTAGGATATATCTTAGCATTCTTCCAGCTGCCCAGAGCGAGCTCCAAGCAGCCACCAGAAACGCTCATTTCCCTTCCTCTTTATTCTTTTACGCCCACTGAAGATGCAGATGCCTGGTCTGGGGGCAATTACCCAACGTGAGAGAATGACTTGGCTTTCTTTTATTTTATTTTTTTGCTTCTTTGGAACAGTAAGTGGAGCCGAGCCAACATCCGGCTGGAAAATCCTCTCCTTCCTCCAGCCTTGGAGAGGTTTGGATCCAGAGCTTGCTGTGCGCTGAGCCCTGTTTTCAGACACGGACCAGGTCCAGCTTGCAGCTCCTTGTTTCCCCAGCGCAGTCTTGGCCTCTTTTAATGCCTTTGCCCTGGGCGAGGGATGAGGAGGGACCAATGCTCAGTGCAGAGACCAAAGGGAACCGCACTGACACTCACGAGTGCGGCACCTTTCCTAGTGTCATCCAAGACCCTCCAGCCTGCTGGCTGGATACTGTGCTCTTCATTGCTATAAAATGAGGGTATAGAATTACTTCCCCCCCACACTTTTTTTTTTTTACCTTTTCTGGTTTTTTTGAATTTTAGTTTTGATTTTTTTTATTTTCCCCTTGGCAAGGGGATGATTTTACCTCTCTCCACTCTCAGTTTTCTAGGATACTGAATTAACTCGTGCCAGAACTTGTCCGTGGTGGCAGGAGCACAAGGAATCAAAACATATCAGTCATGGTGTGGCCAGCAGGAGAAGGGATCATGCTCTTATATTTAACGCTGGTGAGGCTTCATCTCAAATCCTGGCTTCGGTTCTGGGCCCCTCACTCCATGAAAGACATTGAGGGGCTGGAGCACGTCTGGAGAAGGGAGCGGAGCTGGGGAAGGGGCTGGAGCCCAGGGGCTCTGGGAGTGGCTGAGGGACCTGGGGCTGTTTATCCTGGAGAAGGGGAGGCTGAGGGGAGACCTCATCGCTCTGTGCAGCTCCTGGAAAGGTTGTGGGGAGATCAGTGCTGGGCTCATCTCCTAAGTGACAAGTGACGGGCTGAGCAGGAACAGCCTCAAGATGTACCAGGGGAGGTGTAGATTGGATATTAGGAAAAATGATTTTACTGACACAGCAGTGAAGCCCTCCCCATCCCTGGAGGGGTGCAAAACGCACGTGGCCGTGGCACCTGGGGACAGGGATAGTTGGCACAGTGAGGCTGGGCTGGCGGTGGGACCGGATGAGCTTAGAGGACTTTTCCAACTTTTATGATTCTGTGATTCTGTTCTATGAATGTGACACTTGGTGCTTCAGGCCAGCTCTTCCTCTTGCTGTTCCGGGGCAGCAGCGGCTCCTGGGTGACTGTGGAGAGTGCGTGTTGCCCCTGGTGATGTGCTGAACTGCTCCAGCAAATCATCTTAAAATAGGCTTCCCATGCAATGCAGAGGAGCCCAAGCTAAACACAGAGCCCAGCCAAACCCAAATTTATGCTTGTGGTTACTGAAGCTTGAGAGATCGATTTTTTGTTTACTTAAAACTGATTTCAAAGAGGTGGGGTTGGTTTTTTTTCTTCTTTTAATTCTCTTGCTTGATCCTTGAGTTGGAGGCTGTTTGTGGTGGTGCTGGTGGCTCAGCTGGGACCGAGCATCCTGCTGTCACCCCCGGGGCAGCGGGAGCAGGCGGCACCCGGGTGGCCGTGGGCACTGCCCATCGCTGCAGCCGAGCCGGCAGGGGAGGTGGAATGCTGCCAGGCAAAACCACAGGGTCGTTCTGGAAGAGAAATGGTGCTTTGGAGTCACAAACCTTTCATGCGGTCACCAGCAAAGGATCTTCTGATGTGAAGCTGAGCAGCTCGGGCTGAGTCACCAGCGCCGCTCAGACTCTGCCCGGCTCAGCCGGGGCAGTGAAGCACCCACCTAGTTTATTGTCTGAGGAAACCTGGCGCTGAGCTGGGTGGCCCTTGTTTCAGCTGAGAATTGCCCGCAGCCCTCGGCATTTTAATCCTGTAGGGCTGGAGCCAGCGGCTTTGTTGGTGCCCAGAACCCCTCGTCCCTTCTAGCCGTGCTGCGGGGAGCACACGCCGATGCCAACCCCAGATGGAGTCGTTCCCCGTGCAGAGTCCTTCCTCCGAGCCCCTCGCTTTCTTCTTTGGTTCATCCTTTTGACTCTTAAGTGCAGATTTATCAGAGTTAAAGTGTCCTGCTGGAGGTGTTGGCCCCATCGATAAATGCCAGCTTCGCCTGGGGCTGCTGGATGCATGGAAATCATAGAATCATAGAATCCCCAGGTTAGAAGAGGCCCACTGATCATTGAGTCCAACCATTCCTATCAAAAAAAGAAAAAATGGCACCAGCAAGGCAGCAAGGGTTTCTAAACAGGCTTAATTAAATCTGAGCAAGCCTCTTGTGCAGGCTGCTGGATCCCTCCTGTCCCTGAAAATCACTGCAAGAAGTCTCAGTCTTCTTGTTGTCAAGCTGGCCTTGTTTGAGCCGGGCTCTGGGACGAGGACGGGACCTGCAGGGCAGCAGAACCTTGTCTGTGAGGCAGAGGGAGCCTGAGCCGGGCGTTCAGGGCTGGCGGTTTGGGGAAAGAAAACCGAATTTGTGCTTGTGCGTGGAAATGGCTTTTTGTGTGAAAGTCCTGGAGGGGACGGGGACAGATGGTGCTGCTGCCATCGCGTCCTTTATCCGTGCAGAACCTCACTGCTACCGACCGAGTTGTTATGAGCTGCCTAATGGCTTTTGGATGATGTTCAGGCACCTAAGTGGGGCAGAAGCAACTCTCCGGGCTGGTTTTTAACTCCTTTGTGGGGGTATAATTTCTGGGTTGGGCACAGAGGGAGGAGAGCTGGGAGAGGTGGGCAGTGGGGCTGGAGCTGTGGGGCACAGGAGCCCTTGGGGTGCGAGCACTGGGAGAGCAAGCCGTGAGGTGCAACCATAAAAAGTGGTTTGCAGGTATAAAAAAAGGAAAAAAAAATAAAGTGAGGGTTAAAACGTGTAGTGCAGTGTGGGAGGAGAAAAGAAGGCTTAGAAGGATTTGGATGTAATGGGATGGAGCAGTCGCTGGCTGGGGGAGCAGGATGATCCATGGAGCCGCGGTGTGCGCTCTGCTATCCATAGCGGGGGCACAAAAGAGATTGAGGTGTGTGACAGGGATTAAGAGGAAGGAAGGTGCGTTATAAAAACACATCCCAGAGCCTCCAGGAGTAATTGCCCGTGAGGCTGGCGGAGAGGACGGTGTGTAAGAGCCTTGGGGACCATTCCCTGCTCTTTGGTGGAGACAGTGTTAATCGTCCTGGCTTAGCAGCGCGCGGCGGATGTCGGGGAGGACCAGGAGGACCGTTAAGCATGAGGAAATTGCTCGCTGTCTAGATGGGCTTAACACAATATAAACTACGCGGTGCGCACAGAAAGTCAAAGCCTGAAATGGCGAGCGAGCTGGAGTCGCCCTGCACGGCAGCGTCGTGCGAGCCGAGGGTGAGGATTTTCCTGCACGGTGTTGTCTGGGAGCACCCTGTCCAACCTTCTTTGGATAGAAAGGCACCTGCAGTGTTTCAGAGCCTGCGAGATGCTCGTGTGTTGGTTTTCCCCTCCCTCATCCCTTTTTCCATAACAAGATTTCCCAATGGGAAAATCGATCCGTGCCCTTGTTTTGTTCGCTCCCTGCAAAAAGCACCTTTAAAACCTCCCACTCCTGGATTCCTCTTCTTGCTCCCACTGGGTTACACCTGATGTGTGGAGGATGAGGAGACCCAAGTTCCCCGTGTGCATTTTCCCTGTTTTCAGAACGTTGGTGCAGGCAGATGTATTAAGGGCCCATCCTGATGGATGCTCTTCTCACACTCTAGCTTAGAAAGTTTGTTTGCCTAGAGAGAAATTCCATTTTTCTCTGTAGAAATTCAGAAAAACCTGTCCAAACTCTGGGGGGAAAAATGAAACAACTTTATTTTAGTTATAATCCATTACTCTAGTGTCTTATTTTGGGTTTGCACCTTTGGCTAGGTGCATCTTGCTGGAGATGCTGTCCCAGTGCCTCAGCACCTTCCTGCTGGTTCCCAGTTAGTTCAGGAACTTAATTAAAAGAGAGAAAAACAAGAAGCAGCAGAGTTGCTGACTCTCTTCACGAGAGCGAAGGGTTTAGGCCAAACCTACTGCTATGAAAATAAACAGAATTTCATTTTCTCGTTGCAAGCTCTTCCCGTATATTGAATTTCCATGCTCGGTGACAGGGATGGATCTGCCTGAGTGAGCAGCGATTGGATTCAGATGTTTGTGACTAGCGGGTTGGTTTTTTTTGCTTTGGAAAGCTGGAACTGGGCTTGGGCAGGGGGGTGAGAGAGGGGGATTGGACCTGAGCTTGAGGCCTCATTCCCTAAAGATCAAACCCCTCGCATCGTTTGTCTAGGTTGGATTTTCATGGTTGTGCCTAGAAATTCTGAGGGACACGGGTTAGAGATTGGTGGGAACGGTTGGACTCGATGATCCGGTGGGTCTCTTCCAACCTGGTGATTGGTTGATTAGTACAAGCAGCTGTCAATTCCTGTCACCCAGAAGCCTTGGCTCGCGTTTAGCAGCGTTTGCGTGTACATCTGGACACGGGCTCCTGTCCAACAGGTGCCTTTTTCCTCCAGATCACCTCCCTCACCTCTCTGGAGCGACGCTTCCTGGCACTGCGGCCGTGGCGCTGACTCTGCCTGGCAGCCCCAGGACTGGTGGTGGCACCGTGGGGAGGCTGCTTGCGGGTGGTGGCACAGCCTGGTCCCTGCTGGGGTGCAGGAGAGCTGGTGGCAGCTTGGCACAGGCAGGTGGGAGCAGGAGGGGGTGTGTGGTGATGCTGGTGGTCTCAGCAGGAGGAAAACAGCCCCTGCACTCAGCCTGCTCCCCCATTTGCTCCCTCTGTCCCACTCCCCTGCATTCCCCAGCTGCAGCCGGCACCCGGCATGGGTGCAGTTATGGCACAGCCTGTGGCAAACACCAGAGCACGAGCTGGAAACTGAGGCTAATTTGGCACCGAGTTCAGTCATAAAGCATAAATGCACTTTATGGCTTATAAGGAATGGCTGAGAGAGCTGGGGGTGTTTATCCTGGAGAAGAGGAGGCTGAGGGGAGACCTCATTGCTCTCTGCAACCACCTGAAAGGAGGTTTGGTATGTGTAGGTGCAGGCACCCCTCTGCCCTCCATCCCAGATGGGAGCTGCTCCCATCCTGAGGTGTTTTGGTGGTCGCTGCGTGCACCAGGGCTCCTCTGTGAGTTCGGTGGAGCCAGCAGATGGTCCCAGGGGGGAGAGATGCAGGAGAGAGCAGAGGATGAAGATGCTCTGTGCCTCCGGTGATAAATGCATCGCGGTCCAGCTCCGGAAACAGGGCAGGGGAGGATATGGATGACAGAGGATTCATATCCCGGAAACTCCGCGGTGTAATGGCTCGGGAATTCAGCGTGATAAATGCATTTGCCTGCGCTGCTGCGGACAATCTGCTTAATGTGGGAAGCAGAGTTTCCTGCAGCACCGAGCTAGCGGGGAAGGGAAAACCCTGCGAGCCAGGAACAGCCGGGGTTGGGGAATTAAGCAGGTAAACCCATTAACAGTGACCACTTCTTTGTGTGGGGATTACACTGAGGCTCACGCTGCAGCCTCCTGATGCTCAGTGTCTCGGGGCGGGGGGGAGCGAGGACTGGGAGCAGGGGCCTCTCCCTCCTCCTGAGGGGCTTGACCCCAGAGCTGGGATTAGCAGTTGCCACAAGCCGTCCTCACTAGCCACAACAAATCACTGCACGTGCGTAGAAACAGCCCAGCCTGCACCATCCTTCCCTGGATGGAAGGGTGGACGAGGTGCTGAGGGACTTGGGTTAGTGATTGATGGGAATGGTTGGACTCGATGATCCGGTGGGTCTCTTCCAACCTGGTGATTCTCTGGTTCTCTAATTCTATGATTCTATTATTCCATCCATGGCGATTGATGCTTTGGGGCAGGGGTTTGCCAGACCTTGCTCGGGCAAATCCCCACGTTCTTCCTAACGTGACCTTCACTATGGAATTTGCTCCTCTTTAACGGATTTCTCACCCAGCACCCTGCTCAGAGGTTTACCCCAACTCCCTCCGTCGAGCAGGAGAGCTGCAGGTAGCGGCTCTAAAACCAGAGACGTGGCACGTAGGGGGATAGATGTGCCGTCCCATGAGCTTATTTCAGGTAACACATCATGAGATGGTTGGTCCCAGCCCATGGTACCTGCGCTCAGGGGATGGGTTGGGGTGCTGGGGTGTGTGTGGAGGGTGGGGGCACTGGGTAGCGCCACAGGGATGAGCATCGCCGAGAGCCTGTTTTGGGGCTGTGGCTGTGGAGCCTTTGAGGGTCCAAAGCTCCTCGGCACCATGGTGCCCTGCAGCGCCGGCCCCAGCACCCACCAGCGAGCCGTCCCGAGCTGCGTGTGTCCTTTCCGTAATGCCAACCGCAGGAAAGCAGCAGAAACCCCAGCTTCCCTTTTGCTTGGACTCCCGTCAGTTCCCAGAGCTTAATAACAGATGATTTCAGGCTGCCTTTGCTTCGGTTCTTTTGGCTTTTGGGGCTGAGCAGCCTCCGGGGTAGAGGGAGGAGAAGCTGCTTTGCGGGATGAGCCACCAAACTCTCCCTTGGGGCTGGCCAGGAGCGCAGCCCCTCTCTCCCCTTGGCAACCCTGGACCCCGGGGGCTGTGGGCCCCCCCCCCGAGCCCTCCTGAGGCCCCATTTGTCAGCCAGATGCTGATCCAGATGTTGGCTCCCGGCGCCTCCGCATTGCCATCTCCTGGGCAACCTGGGTCTGCAGAGGGAAGAGCCCGATTCCTGCTCACCAGACACGCAGCAATTTGGTGTTCAGTGATTTCTTAATTTCTTTATTTTTCAGTGCCTTCTGCCCCAGGACCTCACCCCTGCCCGCTCCTGCCCCATCCCGCTGGGAGACGGATCGCCTCCGGGATACTCCTCGGCTGCGGATGCTGAAGCATCCCGGGTGATGCCCGTTCCCACTCCCTGTACCACCTCCTCTTCGGACAATGGGTCCAATCCTGCAACCCACACCCCCCCCNTTCAGTTATTTCTTAATTTATTTATTTTTCAGTGCCTTCTGCCCCAGGACCTTGCTCCTACCCGCTCCTGCCCCATCCTGCTGGGAGACGGATCGCCTCTGGGATGCTCTGTGGATGCTGAAGCATCCCCGGTGATGCCAGTTCCCGCTCCCTGTACCACCTCCTCTTCGGACAATGGGTCCAATCCTGCAACCCACACCCCCCCCCCAGCAAGATCTGCCAGGACGCAGAGCTCCCTCATAGCTGGAGGAGGCTCCAGTCCAGCCCGTCGGGTGCCCCTTGGCCCCTGCTGGACTTGAACGCTGTAAATTTAAGTGAGCAGCCAAACGCCACCGGTCTTTCACTCCCCAGCTGTGCTGTCCTAGTCCAGCCTCTCAGACAGCTGCGCTTATGGGAAAGGACACGGATCCATTGGAGTGAGCCCAGAGGAGGCTCTGGAGATGGTCTGAGGGCTGGAGCATCTCTGCTGTGAGGATGGGCTGAGAGAATTGAGGTTGTCCAGCCTGGAGAACAAAAAGGCTGCAGGGAGACCTTAGAGCAGCTTCCAGCACTGGAAGGGGCTGCAGGGAAGCTGGGGAGGGGCTCTGGATCAGGGAGGGCAGGGAGAGGGTGAAGGGGAGTGGTTTTGAGCGGAAAGAGGGGAGATTGAGGTGAGATCTTGGGCAGAAATGTTTTGCTGTGAGGGTGAGGAGGCCCTGGCCCAGGTTGCCCAGAGCAGAGGTGGCTGCCTCATCCCTGGAGGGGTTCAAGGCCAGGTTGGATGGGGCTTGGAGCCCCTGATCCAGTGGGAGGTGTCCCTGCCCATGGCAGGGGTGGAACTTGATGGGCTTTGAGGTCCCTTCCAACCCAAACCCTTCCATGATTATATATAATAATTTTATTAAATCTTACAAATCTTTTTTTTTTCTCCCCTCACCTCTCACCCTAAGGACAAAACTCCCCAAAGCGAGGCTGGTTTCTCTGGGGAACGTCAGCCTTGCTTGTCCATCTGTCTGAAGCAATTCATGTGGCTTCCCTGGGGATTATTTTTCAGACAAAAGTGTTGACATTTTCCCCCAGCTGGGCGTCAAGTGTGGACCTGTGGTGGCGATTCCCGAGTGGCAGAAGTCTAATGAGAGGAATGCCCCGTGGTTAATGAGGTGTTGGAAGACAGCGTGGCTAAACCCAGCGTCGAGCTTTCCAGCTTTCCAGTTCAATTATAATAGAAACCTGGGTCTCCTGGCTGTGCACTCATTCCTTTTTCAAGCTGAGTGACAACCCAGCCTTTCACGGGGTGAGTAACCACAATGTTTAAATAAGGTGGTGATGCCGTCGGCGATCCACATCGCTCTGTCTTGGAAAGGGATAACTCCATGGCCAACCCTGCGGTGAACAACTCTCTGTGGGACGATGCCCCATGGGGACAACTCTAGGGGAGGTGGTAGGGGTTATAGTTAGAATTAGAGTTATTATTAGAGTTTGGGGTATGGGGCTCACCACGTAGAGTTGTCCCATGGAGAGTTGGCTGCAGAGAGTTGTCTCAGAAATCTCTGTCTTTCTTTTGTGTTTGCTATTGGAATCTTATCTTCAGCCTTTCCCAGCTGCCAGGCCCACCAGGGCCCCAGCACCAGGGATGTTTGCAGGGGGCTGGGTCCTTCTTTTGTTGCTTTTCATTCCTGCAGCTTGTTGACCTAAATCAAGGATCTGGGTGGATGTTCAGACCTTACTCGGACACTGCCAGGTACTGGTTTAAATGTCGAATCTCTCAACTCCTACCCACTGCTTTTCATAGAATCATAGAATCACCAGGTTGGAAGAGACCCACCAGATCATCAAGTCCAACCATTCCTATCAAACACTAAACCATGTCCCTCAGGACCTCGTCTACCCGCACCTTAAACCCCTCCAGGGAAGGTGAAACACCTCCAGGGAAGGTTTTAAGCAATTACTAGTTGGTAGCAGCACAGAAAGTAGAGATGGGGGGATTCAGCCTGTGTCCCTGCCTTGAAAACCAGTCCTGCAGGTGTAGGATGTGGCCACTCCTGAGGATGAGGATGATGATGACGTCCTCGTGGTGTAGCCCATGGAGGCTGAAGGGTTGCAAGGAGCTGCATGACTGCTCCTTTCCCAGCCCAAACCACCTTCACCTAGAGCAGAGAGCAATTATTTCACCTCACCATTCAGGTAATTAAAAACACGCGTGTGGTTTACAGTGGCAGGAGAGCTGCTGAATCATCCCTCTCTCCCCTTTTATAACAGGCACGGCTTAGAGATTGGTGGGAATGGTTGGACTCGATGATCCGGTGGGTCTCTTCCAACCTGGTGATTCTTTGATTCTCTGATTTTGGAGGGGAGGGAAAGGTGCCTGTGCAGAGTGTGTGTTTTGTAAGCATAATTTTCTTCATTTAATTCCAATGTTTTGGTTTATACAGTAAAAATGTACCTTTTTGGCTGTTGAGGATTATAAATGAAAACTGGAAATGGGTATTTATGGTCCTTCAAGCNCCAGATCATCAAGTCCAACCATTCCTATCAAACACTAAACCATGTCCCTCAGGACCTCGTCTACCCGCACCTTAAACCCCTCCAGGGAAGGTGAAACACCTCCAGGGAAGGTTTTAAGCAATTACTAGTTGGTAGCAGCACAGAAAGTAGAGATGGGGGGATTCAGCCTGTGTCCCTGCCTTGAAAACCAGTCCTGCAGGTGTAGGATGTGGCCACTCCTGAGGATGAGGATGATGATGACGTCCTCGTGGTGTAGCCCATGGAGGCTGAAGGGTTGCAAGGATCTGCATGACTGCTCCTTTTCCAGCCCAAACCACCTAGAGCAGAGAGCAATTATTTNGGGCTGAAGGGTTGCACGGAGCTGCATGACTGCTCCTTTCCCAGCCCAAACCACCTTCACCTAGAGCAGAGAGCAATTATTTCACCTCACCATTCAGGTAATTAAAAGCACGCGTGTGGTTTACAGTGGCAGGAGAGCTGCTGAATCTTCCCTTGTTCCCCTTTCGTAACAGGCACAGCTTAGAGATTGGTGGGAATGGTTGGACTCGATGATCCGGTGGGTCTCTTCCAACCTGGTGATTCTCTGATTTTGGAGGGGAGGGAAAGGTGCCTGTGCAGAGTGTGTGTTTTGTAAGCATAATTTTCTTCATTTAATTCCAATGTTTTGGTTTATACAGTAAAAATGTACCTTTTTGGCTGTTGAGGATTATAAATGAAAACTGGAAATGGGTATTTATGGTCCTTCAAGCATCCACTGTGCTCACAGTAGGTGGCTGCAAGACCCTCCAGTGGGGCAGCCGCATAGACCCTGTGCTGTGTCAGGGATGAGAGGAGCAATCGGTGTCCAGGAGCCCTCCAAGAGGAGCAAAATCCCCTTTCAACTTGATCTCCAAGCAGTTCCCCAGGTGACAAACACCACCAACGGGCCATGGCGATGGGTGGGTGCGAGGAGGGTGGTGGGCGCTGCCGGCTGGTGCCCCTGGGTGGGTGATGGCATCGATGGAGCTGCCGCACGCTCCTTCCCCTCCACGGCTCCTCCGTTCCCACGCCAGCTCCCTCTTTGCCCGGGAGGGCGATTAACCTCGATGCTATCGGCACTGGGAAAAGGATTTCTGAGCCAACAAGTGCAAAAGTTCAGGAGCACAGTAATTAGCAGAGCAATTCTAAAGTGCAGTAATTAGGGGCTAATTACCGCCGCAGAAATATGCGAGGCACAGTGCCTTTTATTCCTCCCACCCACGTAGATCTGGCTTATCTGGGATTTGCTGGGAGATCTTGTCCCGTTTCCCTAGTGGAAGGAGGGAGCAGGGGACCCCAGGTGGGTGAACCCTGAGCCTGTGGGTGCTGTGAGGGTGAACTTGATCTAAGTGGGGGTGTTTATCCTGGAGAAGAGGAGCTGAGGGGAGACCTCACTGCTCTCTGCAACTGCCTGAGAGGAGGTTGTGGAGAGGAGGGAGCTGGGCTCTTCTGCCAAGGGACAGGGGACAGGACGAGAGGGAATGGCCTCAAGCTGCACCTGGGGAGGCTCAGGCTAGTCATCAGGAAAAAAAATTTTATGGAAAGGGTGATTGGGCAGTGTCAGAGGCTGCCCAGGGAGGTGGTTGAGTCACCTTCCCTGGAGGGGTTTAAGGTGCGTGTGGACGAGGTGCTGAGGGACATGGTTTAGTGATTGATGGGAATGGTTGGACTCAATGATCCAGTGGGTCTCTTCCAACCTGGTGATTCTCTGTTCTAAGTAGTGGACACATCAGGCTTTGTCATGGTGCTCCCAGGAGGTGCTGCCTGCGTGTGCAGCCAGCAGAGACCCAACTCATCCCCAGTTGTGTGGATGGGAAAACTCTTTGTGTTCTCCCTTCAGAAAGGGGCACGGAATCACCAGCCCTGCTGTTCAGCTCAAACAAGCTGACGAGCACCTGAGGGAAGATTCTCACCTTGCTGAGCTGCTGTGATGCTCCTGCCAGGTCTGTCCTTCCACAGCTTCCAAGGGTTTATTATATAAAAATGAAGGTAAAATGAATTTGATTACCCATCTTTCCCAAACCAAACAGGAACAGTTTTCACCAGTGACCCACAATTATTATTTCAAGTGTCATGTTTAATGACCTTAAGTTATGCCTTTATTTTCCCCTTTACGGCTGAATAAGGAGAACCAGGCTGGAGGGCTGGAGGGAGGGAAGCATCAGGCAGAGTGTTAGGGAGCAGTGAGGCTCAGAGGGTCTGTGTGACCCCAGCCCAGGGTGAAGGAGAGGATGAAATTCACCTTATCAGCCGTGTGAACTGCAGCAAATTCTGGTTTCCCTGGATTCCTCCTCCTACCCCCTCCCAATTCACTAGAATTGCAAAATTGTTATAATTGTAGAAATAGTAAGAGAAGCCCCCTGAGGATGGGGGGTGATGCAGCCCGCGCCTGCTGCCCCATCACACCCTAACACCAACCCCCAGACTCTCCCTCCCTGGAACGACGTCGAGGGGCTTCGGTGCCTGGAATTACTTAAGAACAGAGCGTAGAAGAGGCAGATTTACTTAATAAATAAATACAAATAACATAGGGCAGCTGCTAGCACGAAATACAGCAATATTCCTGTTGTAAGGGAGGTGAAGGTGTCTAGAGCTCGGAGTTTTGGCTGATGCTGCCTTAGTTTAATGTGCCGAGGGTGTTGGAGAGCGTTTAACCAGGCTGGCACGCGGTAACTTGACTGGTGCCGCAGTCTGAAACTGCTTGAAGGGCATATTAGAAGCTACGTACTGGGGTGAGTAAATATGTTAATACAGACTATCCTGGGATGTTTTGCCTTAGATGGACCAGGGGCAGTAAAAGCGCGTGTTCCTCTTGTATTTGGGGTGTCTTTGGGGTCCCCTTGGCCATAGGTGCCTGCCCAGGACAACTGTCTGTGTGTCCCCAGGAGCTGCAGGGTGGTTGTAGCTCGAGCTGGGGCAGGGGAGGTGGGTGCCGATGGGCCTTAGGGTGTCGGGGCTTCCCCCCTCACCTCTGCAAAGCTTCGCACAGAGCACAGGAGCTCTGCTTTATCTATTTTCTGGAAAAGCCTTCACCTAAAGCTCGGAGCCCTAACGTTTGGCCCTGTCGTACTAGCCAAAAAGAGAGAGCGCGAGGGAAAAGGAGGAGGCGGCTGCTGGGTTTTGGGGTTCAGGTCATCTCTGAGCTGCTGGGACGGGGCTCAGTCAGCTGAGACGGGCAGCGGGAGGAAGAGAATCGCCTTCTGGCCGTAGTGAGTCCGTGGCCCCAGCTTGCTGCTCCCGTTCTTCTTCAGACCCACAAACCAGTTCTTATCCGCGTGCTTTTTGGAGGTGTACGTGTTGTAATGGTTTTCTTCGATTCTTTCAAGGAACAGGCATTCCTCACCCAGTAGCTGCTGAAAGAGAGACCCGGGTAATGATGGTGAGACAGGGCGATGCTGCCAGGAGGAGGATGCGTGTTCCTAGCGCCCCGGCACTCCCTGGCTCAGATGGTACCCGGACCCACCTCTGAGATCTTTGTATTTAAAGCATGGAGGTAAGTAGCCCTCACTTAGTCCCTGGGCTGCTCTGCAGTCACTTATCCACAACCTGGGTGTTTTATTTGGCAGTACCAGAGTCTGGGGGGAATGGTTTAAAGATTGGTGGGAATGGTTGGACTTGATGATCCGGTGGGTCTCTTCCAACCTGGTGATTCTATGATTCTGTCCCTGTGCTCCGAGAGCTGGTCCTGGTGCTGCCTCCTGCGCTGGCACCTGTGTGGTGGCCACTGTGAGTCAGAGCTTGAGCACAGGGAACAAACCAGCTCTGTGGGGAGGCTAAGTAGCCTGTGACCAGGATTACACTTTGCTATAAAAGGGATTGTTCCCAAAGACCAGATTATTTTTGGTGACTCGGTGCCCTACAGCCCTGGGCACAGGGGGTTAAGCTCCTGCCTTGCTTGAAGCTGGTGAAGGGCCTGGAGAACAGACCTTATGAGGAATGGCTGAGAGAGCTGGGGGTGTTTATCCTGGAGAAGAGGAGGCTGAGGGGAGAGCTCATTGCTCTCTGCAACTGCCTGAGAGGAGGTTGTGGAGAGGAGGGAGNCCCATCACTGCCTCACAAATCCATGACACAGGCAAGGACAAGGCGAGCTGCTGGGGAGGGGAGAGCCGGGCTGGGGGTTCACCCTCCCTGCGCTGCTGGGGTCCCCCCCCCGCCGTGGCCCCACTCGCAGAGCTGGCAGCTGCCGAGGGGATGTGAACCAGCTGCTGCTCCAGATATGAAATACAATATCCTCCGAGCGTTTGAGGCAGGGCGGTAAATGGTGTTATTTGATTACTTATTTATTTCCCCCCCCCCCAAAATAAAGCCGGATGGAGAGTTGGCCGGCCAGCTCCCGAAATAACAAACAGAGGCTAATTGTCGCTCGCGGTTTGCATTACTCAGAGCTACGAGATTCTCTGCAAACCTCAAACCTCTCTCTCCTCGCCTGGTCCCCAAGACAACCTCCCACTTACCGAGCCGTAGAGGAGCCCGTTGGGGTCCATCGCCAGGTACTGCCCAGACTTGGTGCTCTTTATATACACCTCTCCCACGCTTTCCGCACTGAGCTGGAGCTGGACTGAGAGGAGGAATAAAACAACAAACAACAAGAAAGTGAAGGGAAAATAAGGAAAGCGGAAAAAAAAAAATAAAGGCTGTCAGCGATAACGTCCAAGCTGCTCGGGAAGCTAGTGGGGTGGTTTTTGTTCCGGAGCCGGGCTCATAACGAGCTTATAAGAAACAGTACAGCGTGTAATAAGAGTGTCCTTGTACCCTCTCCTTCAAAGAAACCCCACAGCCCTGTTTTGGGAACCAAAGACCGATTTTTTTCCTTATTTTACATCAAAGGAAGGGCAGCTGTTTGGTTAAGACACTGGAATGGGACACAGGAGATTGGGGTTTTAATTCTGGCTCTAATTTACCAATTTCTCATGTGGTTTTTGACAAGACACTGAAGGAGGGACAGAGGAAGAAGTATTTCGAGAGCTAAACCGGGGCTGGTCAGACCTCAGATTGCCTGCGCTGCAGCCCCCTGATCCGGAGCATCCGATCAGCAGGGAGCTGCGGCTCCAGCGGGTCGTGGGTGGGTAGCGGAGAAACAGAACGAGCTGATCTTCATCCTAAAAACCATCCAGAGGTAGCCAGGAACCACATCTGAGATCGTCCTGGTTTGCAGTGCTCGTGTGAATTTGGTATTAAACCAAGACCTGAGAGGGGGACAGGGGGGGCCTCCCAGCTGCTGATGGGGATGTTAAGGTCTCTGGCTGCAGGTGGAGGGAGAAGGGCAGGTCCAGAGGAAGGAGCTCATGCACCACTTGTGGTTTTACAGGTCTGTATAGATATTTCCTTCCATGAAATAATGGGAAGAGACAGAAATAAGACTGTGGAAACGAGCATGGGCTTCATCCTCGAGGGTCTATAATGTCCTGGTAAGTTTTGTTTTCATTTCATGGCATAAACCCAAGATTCCTGCGCACGGCAGCAAGGGATGCAGTGAGGGAATCCTTACGGAGGGCTGGACAACAAGGGCGCTGGGCTCTTGACTTCTGTTCTCCTTAGAGATCCCCCTGATGCTGGGGCTTGCACCTGGCAAGGTGATTTAAGATAAATATATGAATTCTTGCTTTCTATCTGGAACAAAATGCACGTGGTGATAGGAAGTTTGCAAAGCACCAACGCGGACTGGAACACGGCTGGACCCCTGATGATCCATGGGGGTTTCTGTGTCTCGTCCCTCCACAGGGGCCTCTATCCGTGCTGTCATCCCCAGGTTTCCCATATGGAGCTGCCTTGCTCCATGCTGGCTGGTGCCTGTCCCAGCTGCATCCCACGGTGGAGGTCGCAGGCCAGGCTGCTCCCGTCGTGCTCCGGGTTGCGGTGCCGAGCGGCTCCGGTGTTGGACGGCGGGCAGGGTACCTCGCCGGCAGGGCTGCTTTGCTGGCACACAGCCCGCCCTGGAGGTTCCTCTGTAAATATTTGTACGTTGGGATATCCAAGTTTACAAGGTCGTTGACGGGAGGTTCCTTTCTGGCAGAGGTTCCCAAACACGCGGCCCCAGGCCAGCAGCCGGCGAGGTGCGAGGCGCTGGGTGCAGCGGGTGCCACGTGCAGGAGCA
>WAAB01005279.1:0-39389 GCA_013389865.1 Piaya cayana
TCACGCCATTTCTGATACAGTCCCTTCATACCACAGATACTCAAGTAGAAAAATTAGAAAAAGTCAAAATTAGTGTTAAATATCAAAAAGCATAAAGACTGACATTTATCTGAAAATATTTTTAATAACGGACTCACTTTTTCACAAAGACTATTCTCAGTAACACCTGCCCCCTCCTGTTACTGGGAGGAGGCATTGCTATCACACTGGTGCTAAAAAGGGAAAAACAACCCAAAATTGAGCAAGCCTATGTGTGCTCCAAAAGAAAATAGTTTCTGAATTAAAACAAATCTGACATGTCTTTTTAAAGCTTGCCTCTGCCTAGATAGTTTTAAAATGTAAGCAGCTTTGTCAGTAAATAAGCAAGTAAACAACAGAGGAGGGCACTACAAGGAAAGGACCAAGTCAACACATGCCTCAGAAAATGAGAGACTACAATTAAGAAATAAGTTAACACCAGGAGGCTTATCCCCATTTCAGTTGCGGATGCGTCTATATGATTTATATGTGAAAAACAATATCAAAACAAAACAAATCAAAACAATCTTCACTTTTAAGGGGCTGTGAGTTTGTACTTATCTTCAGTTACACAGTGATAATTAAGAGAAGACATTTGAAACACCCACTTCAAAAACTGAACATACTTAATATAGGGTAAGATAACACAGAACTTAGTAAAGATGTCAGCTCAGTCTAAAATCATAATTACTGTGCACAACTTGCTCCTGAGGGGTTTTCCCAGTAGAAATAATTGCATTACTTCAAGTTCCTTTTATTAAAAAAAATTATAGATAAGCATAACATGTAATTTAGCAAACAAAAAATAGTGGTTTTCTTTTATTTCCAGATTTTATATTTCCCTGACAAAATGCTGCAGACTGCAGGGAAAACAGTAGCGTTCAGCTTGGAGTAAACTTTAACACTTTGGATCAGATTATATTTAAATTAAACAGCTGCACAATTAACGATAGAATAAGCCAACTTCCTAATTACCTGAAATATAACTTTAATTTTTATGATCGTGTTATCTGCAACCCACCAGCTGGACTACTATTTTCATTTCTGGCCCTCATCTTACCCAAAAGAAAATTTTGGCTATTTGGAAGGAAAGAAGAGTTACAGAAGGATAACTAAGTGATATATTCAGATTGCAAACAGGACAGAAGTTGTTTGGAGTTCACATTGAAAAATATTACCTAGCCTCCCACAGTGCACATACCATCACCTCATAACTCTCATCAAACCTAAACTTTTGATGGAATTACATAATTTTGCAAAAGATATCAGGTCAATTAAGGGCTTCAAATGACAGAGGAGACTATTATGTTCCTAATTCAGTTGTTGTGAACGTTGAATGTGCTCCATTGCTGCAAATGTGTGCTTGCTTTCTATGGCCTGGATTTGTTCTCAGTCACTGGTTACCCTTTGTCTTTGGTCACTGGACACCAAACACATGAATTGTCCCCAGCATATGTAAACACTATTTGTGAGCCTGAGCAGTACTTGACACGATGGTCTTCAGGTCTTTGAATGCTACAACATTAAAAGTAATAAATCACAGGGAGTAAAAATGGTATTTATGGTATTAATAGTTGTCTTAGGCATAACAAAACACTGGTTCCTTCAGTCTTTTCAACCTTCTGCATCGCTTGCATTATATTTGGCTTCCTTTAAAATGGAGGGAACAAAAAAAACCCCCACATTTCAAACTATTCGTTCCCTCGGAAAGATATTACCTTTTAATGGCAAAATCTGTTCTCATGGTTAAAAGTTTATACTTATAGAGATGTGTAACATCTACAAAATCATGTGCAACATATTAGTAATGGATGGCAACAGAATAAAATACTTTTCTCATTTATCTGTTCACCACAGAGGCTCTTATCAAATGCTGCAAAAGCAACTTCAGTGTTTACAGATACAAATCTACAGTCTATCAGTTACAAATCAGCCCTGAAGTCTTGATCAACCTGGGGGAGGGGAATGATTTAAAAAAAAAACCCACACCTTTACTTTAAAGACTGTTTATCTAAGTTTTCTTTTAAGTTTGGAGTTAGGAAAAAATTTTTTACTCTTAAGTGAATCAGCTTTTACTTGCAGCCTGGTAACTGACCACGTTCACATTTAACATTAACATGTTAATAATCCAGGATAATATTATATAGGGAAAATTAAATTCTTGGTTTTAAGTGCATCCATCATAAATTTATTGTGCACAAAAAATGCAGTTAACATACCCTCACTTTCTTCTATGCAACAATATGTGATATTGTCACTCACCATGAAACTATTTGTAACACAAAATTTCAGAGGGAACCTCCCAATAGTACCTTAAGTACCCTTAAGCTGAGGAAGAAAAATTTCATCTTGAAGGTTTAATCCAATTGCTAGAAGTGGGTTGAGCATGAACAACTATCCAAATAAACCTTCTGTGTAGGAGGAGTTCACTTTTGGTTTTGAATTTTGGGCCTGTCTTCACAAATTTCATGAATCAGCTGTGAAAACAATTCCATTCGCAGTGGGAAGATTTCTAAGCTATTCTATAACTCATTAGGTGTCTGTTAAAAGTCAAATCAATTATTTTCTCATAGGCACCAAACAAGCTTTAGCTGTATAATAGAGGAAACGCTATTTATTAAGTAGCAAGTCTAATTATTTCCTGAGCAATCACATTCTCTTCCCTTTAAAATTACCATTTCCTTTGTTCTCCCAGCCTTCAGCTTCTTTCCCACTCAGTTATGTCTTATTTACAAATTTCTTTATGGATTGCTGTGTTGTTTGGCTGTAGAAAGTGAGTGAGAAAGAAAGGAGGAGTTTCTCTGGAGCAGCTATTTAAAGAAAGGGTATTTATACCCATGCTTCAGAGCTGTAGAAAACCAGAGATCTCCCCATGTTTCATTTACTCCCCAGGAGCATGGAAGAATCCCCATCACTGAAGGTTTTCAAGATGCTATAGGACAGAGTACTAAGATAATCTCATCTAAGATCTCTTCCTGACAAAAAAGTTCCTACAATGTACTTCCAACCTCAGCTATTCTATGACTTTGTATTTTTAATGATTTTTCAATTTTGTCTTCATCTAAGCAGTAAAATGGCTTCTAAAATGCATTCCAGCTCAGTAAGAAAATTGAAAATGACCAGATAATTGAAATTATGATGAGGAAGGATGTGTTATCTCTGGATGACCTCTGTGCACAAGGCCACTGGGCCTATGCGGAGATTCACCATTGTTCAGAAGTTACTTGATAAAATGATGACAACTTTACTTTCTTTATCACAATCTTCCTCTCCCTTTCCATCTTCATTTTAATTTTGAGTGTTCAGCACTATATTTTATTAAGCATAACCTGATTACATGAAGACACTGTGGTGATATTACTGTTGACTAGGATATTAAAATAACCTTGAAAAACATAATTCTTTTATAACATGGAACAATCCCATTAATATTTTTTGACCTCTGCTCCCTGCTATATCACTACCCTCCATGGACTCCATAACACAAAAGTAGGAACTAAATGAGGCTGATAAAATGCAGTTTCTCTATATAGTTACAAAATTATGTAAATACTCAGCATATACCTATTTCTATATACTTGTACATATGCATGTTTACCTACATCTACATGCATGAACTAGCTCTGCTCTTCAGCCCTGAAGGCCAGCTTCCACAAAAAGGTTGACTGTTCAAAAATCAGCAAATTCCAGATGTTCAGCATCAGGTGGTAATACATGTTGTTCACGTCTGAATAACAACAGCTGGACAGAGGAACAGAGAAGTTTCCTCATAAGTGGCAAGAAAAATACACATGCACCCTTGCTTGACATATACTGCCTTCAACAGCAACTGTGTGAGCTAAATTACTCACCAGAAAGAGAAGAGGTATCACCTAAGACCTTGGCATCACGAAATCCCATTGTTGCCTCTCAGCTACGGATGCCCTCCAGGAGGTCTGGCTGAGTGCTGTGCAAGCACATTCAACTACATACAAGCACAGCACAGCCCTAACCCATCACCCCCATAGCCGTTGCATGCACTTGAAAAACAAGCTACAATAGGAAAGGCTGATTTAGCATTAGAAGAGAAATGAGACATACAACGTATGCAATGGAGATGGGCAAATTAATTACTTCCCAACCAGATAGCCAAACAAAAAGTAGGTTAGAAGGTCTGTTGTTTTCAAAGTAGTTTAGCCTTAAGAAACCACCTACATAACCATAAAGTCTATTGGTCCTAGAATGCAGGAAATCTCCATTGGATATCTCCACTGTCCTGAAGTCAAACAGGCAATAGATTCCTAACTTTCCTTCCACCTGTCAGATGAGCATCTCAGCTGCTAGGCTAGAGGATACTTGCAGATGTGAATCCTCTTAGCCATTGTTTTGTATTTCTAATAGGCAAAACATCCCTTCTCACATCTTTCTGAACGTATCCTTGCTCACATCATAGTAATTCAAGTAACTGCTGCAAAGTTTGTTCTCCCAGTTAACTACTTTGACCATGTTACTCTGAATACTTCCATGGCTTTTTCTATTCACAGCTGCATCCAAGTTATTCACCTTCATTTGCAAAACTCTCTACAGGCTCAGATTAAACCATGCACTTCAGTAATTTTGCTTCAGAAACTCTTCCCTCCTTGAAACATTACACAAATCCCAGCACATCATGTATCCAAACTTGATGAGCTGTAATGAGAACAAAATAATAAATCATTACATTCCTAAACATCATATAAAAATGATGTGGTGATTAAAGAATATATAAAATCCATAGACTTCTGTGAAGTATATTAGGTCCATGAAGTTTCATAACTAAGACATAGATGAGAATTACATCACATTTTAATAGAAAGACTGCTCTTAGAAGTCGAGGATTTTGCTCTTGTTGGGAGGTGCTTGTCAAATGAGAAATAGGAGAGCAGGAGGAACTAAAGAATATCAGCCTTATGTCATGCATAGTCTTATGAAAGGGAGCCTTGAATAGAGTGCACTATAAAGAAAGAATATTGTTATGTTTTCTGACAAGGATCTGGTTTGCTAAGTGGTTCTTGAACTCCACAGGGGGACTTGTCTCTTCACCTTGATTTAAAAGAACATACAAACAATAGCACTTTAACTCAAAATATGCCCAGATTGTCTTCTGATTTTGCTGAAAGAATTTCAGAACCAGGCAAAACAGATGGTACTAAAGCCCTTTCCTTTAGCTAACACTTATAACTCTGAAAAGAGTGAGAGAGTCTTTAAGAAGAAAAACAGACCTTATGGTTTTTTTATTTTTTTTAATTCTCAACATTTATAAATAAAGAGAAAGTTATTAATCTGATAATTTTCCATAGTGTGTGGAATCACTGTGGAGTGATCCAAGCTAACTGACACTGTAAGATACAACACCCTCCGTTTTCACCAATTCCAACAGGACAGAAGAGCAAGTACATTGGACCAGTTCTCCATAACAAAAAAATGGACTGTTTATTTACCACTTCAATTAAAGAAAATTCCCTATGGTTTCTCATGGAAGAGGCAGAAGCAGAATTCTTCGATGCAGTTACAGGTGCTATGCATATTATACATAACTCTTCTATTAGTATTCTTATTTTCTAAAAATACAATACTGTATTCTATAATTTCTTGCATTTTTAATTAGATTTTCAATGAGCAAAACAAAACCCCTGCATCATTACAAGAGAACAATCCACTGTAATCACTGGAGAACAGCTTTTAGTGGCAAGATTCTTACAAATTATTACAGAAAATTTACTAAGAAGTGGTAGTAGAAATTAAAACAAACTGCTAAAAATACTTGTTATTATCTATTCTTTCAGTGGATAAAAAGGCAGAAAAGAGCACCAAGGAGTCTGAGATTGAAGAGAGCCTTTGTTACCATAGATACTGGGCAGGTGTGTCATTTTCAACTATAAGCACACGTTTGATAAGAGGCTTCTGACTGCAAATGCACCTGAATAAAATGAGGAGTTGTAAAAAAAAAAAAAAGAAAGAAAAGGAGATAGATAGACTGAGCCGTTTCACACCTCCAGCTTATCTCACAGTTGATGTGTTATCAAGCCTCTGAAATTTCCATCTAAACAAAGAAAGAGCAGATTTTTAGAATTTACTGGGTTGTGAGCTTTCAAATCTGTTCACCCTTCATTCCACTACTTACACGTGGATTTTAATATCAAGTTCTCATGAGATTAGTGGTATTTCTAGACATCTAAGGCTGTCTTTCAGACTTTTCTCTCTTGATACATGCAAGGTGAAAATATTGATTTCTCCTTGGGGACTTGGGAGAAAAACTTGGTAGAAAAAAATAGCTGATGGAAACATTGTTCTTCAGAAAAGAGACAAAATGTCTGAAAATTCAGTTTTTCAAAACTTCTAAATGTATATTAGCGATGCACTTGCTAACACCCAACAGCAGTAACAACCTACACAATGATACAAAATTCATTCAAATTGCCAGTGCCAACGTTATATTCTTTAAACACAAAGGAAAACATTAATGTAACAGTTAAAAGTAGAAGTCAGCTTTCTTTGGATGTACATGTGATTATATTTGCAAGACTATTAAAAATAGTTTCATTAAATGACTTCCACGAGTCATCAACAAAAATAATTGATAGTTTCTGTCAATTACATGCACATGAAAAGAAAAATCCTGAAAGAAGTGACAAACACTAAGGTGCTTTTTTCCCCTCTATCACTATAACTGGGATATATTAATTTCCATGCAATCAAACTCAGTGGGGATAATTTCTTGGAATATGAGCTGCTAAACAAAAAGTCAATCTGCCCGCTAGATCTGTAAACTGGTTTATTTGTAAGATTATTCCCTATGACTCTTACTTGTTATTTCCTAACAGACTGAAGACTGTCTCTCATAGCATTCTGCTAGAGGTAAAAAAATAAATACAGATGAAAAATAAAACTCGAACCTAAGTCTTTCTTGACTCCACAAAAAGGTTTCGTTTCAGCTGTGGACAGTGATTTTATCTGAACTATTTCTGTACTTGCTCATTTCACCTCCTCTATAACAACTTTTTGTGCATTGTATCAAGACTATCAAGCTTTTTTTTTCCCCTGAAAGTACAAGTTTCATTAAGATGCCAGAAAATCCTGAGTGAGCCAAAGCATGGCAGGTATTTCATCAAAGTGGTAGGCCTCTGGGAATATAAAAGGATTAGTCACTACCGGGAAATTAATCATTATTTTAAGCTTAAATATCTTCTTTATATCTGTGAATAATAACAGCTTGCTGTACCTAACTATGTTTTTAAGTCAATCCACAACTGTAGGCAGAAATTACTTCCAGTATTCCAATGATAAAATCACATTTCTGAGGAACTATTAGGAAATAGGTTGCTGCTTTTCTCCAGCAGGCTGTTCCCTGGTCTAGTAGAATAGTTTTAGTTCCTTTTTTAATTTGAGAACCACCTTATAAGACAGAAGGAAATAGAGTTTCTTCATCTTTTATCTAACTTCTCTTCATAAAGTTTCAAGAAGTTCCACTTTGTTAGTGTGATCTTTGGTGTCGGCACATGGCACACCACAGCCATAGGTTCTACATTCTTTTTTCACATGTATAAAGCAGTATATCTTCATTATTAGGTTCTGAAAACGCCTTTTGTTAAATGAAACAAAGTGAGACCTGACCACATGATGTCACTGAAGCTCATACTTCACAAGAACATGGGATTTTGCATTGCCATCCTAGTCAAAATATAATACCTAATTCTTCACATTAGCTTTAATTAGATCCAGTCATGTTCTTCCACTTGATGATAGCATAGACTTCTATGACTAATTATTCTCAATAATCATAATGTTAATAAAAATATTTGTATAGAGGAAATCATCCATTCATTGCATGTTAGTCTCATGAGGCCATTTACTGATTTATCTATTTATATGTTTCTGCTAAAAGCAAACAGCATATATACATTTTTCAGAGAAGCAGAAGCACAAAATATTTCTCTAAGATTATCTTGAGGCTGTATGCCAGATGAGGAAAACTCAATTCTTCATCTCCAGCCATCAAGCCTCACACCAACAAGCTATTCGAAGTCTAAAGGGTATCATCAATCTGTCTGCAGACAACAGCACTGCCCAGATCTGCATGCTGAACCTATTTCTGTGGTCGTGTACATTTGATGTACTTATTAATAGACAAGCAATATCCTTCTACCAGCCAGGAAATAACATGATTTCACTCTAAGAATTCAATATTTTTGTATCATAGAAAATATTAAACATGGCCCAATTCGTAATAATTTCATCTCTGCTCTTCTGGGTGGTAAAATAGCTGTAGGAGTTGCAAATCCTCCCTTGACCCAATTTGACATCATTTCCTCTCTCCTTCAACACAACGGTTTGCCTAATAGTGAATTCTTCTTCACCTTCCCTACTTTCCTTGATAAAATGAACAGTCAATTACTGTACAAACCTGAGGGGGTTTTTTTGAACATATTCACATGGAACCTTACCAAAGGTTGCGTAAAATATCAACTGACCAAGTTCGACATCTTCAATTAGCACAGTGTGGATTAGGACTAGGACTAGAAATTGTTCTAATCACACTGTTCAGGTTTTGATGATGGAGGGCGTTTACTCACTCTTTTTCTCCTGGACCATAGCAGTATGCAATAGATTCAACTACTAGACTTTTCTGACACTCCACCCCACTGGAAGGAAAGACTCCTGAAATTCCTTTGGAGATCCCATGTCTTTCCTGGATGGACACATATGCAGTGCAGAGATGAAAGACTACACAGTCCATCCAGACCGCAGCTGCAGAAATATTCCTCTCATCAAAACTGGCTCTCTGTTAAGCCAGGATCAGCTGGCCAACAATCAGCAGAGTGCCAAAACTAAACTTAGGAGCAACAGTGATCAGATCCTCTGAGTGATCAGTGCCTTTTAGGCACCTCACTGAAAAATCTGTCATTTGTCTGTGAATATGACAAGACGACTATTCCATGTTTAATGTGATGACCCGGTTTCATTACTATCTGCCTCTGCAGTCTTCTCTTCTATACTTCCCTCATCTAGCACTCTTGCCATCCTCTCTCACATTCCATGAAATTCTTCCTGATTGCTGCCACCATTGTACAACTTTGAATCCCCATGTGCAGAAGTCAACAGTAGCACACACCAAAAGATGAAGGCACACTTCCTTTTTTCGGGGCCCTGTATTTTCTATGACTCCTCTTGATAAAGACACCATTTATAGGAAACTTCAAACAGTGAAGTATGCAGCGGTGCATTTTGTTAGCAACTATGATCGCAAGAACGTTTCAGAATTCTGCTCTTTACAATGGCTTCTCATAGACTTTAGTTAAGTCTCTCCTCAAAGTGATTCATATGTCTATCACAGGGCTTATAAAAGACAGCAAAAGCTAACTAATAAGGATTTCTGCCCGCAATTTTACTTCTGATAAAGAAGGGTACAGCTCCTTCATGTAATAGATGAAACTTTTTACTGACCTGCTTTGAAGACTATGATAATTTATTCCACAGTCTATGTCATTCCAAGTACAAACATTCATTTGATTCGTTGTCTGATAAGAAAACCATAACATAATTTTAAAAACAAATAGTGGAATGTTTTTTAAAAATCATATTATTGCTCTAAGGAGAGCAGGGCATAAATGTCACTTATGAATCATCTGTCTATGACAATGGTTTAATGAAAACAAGTTAAATATGCTGTTATTTCTGATCCAGACTTACGCTTTTTGTCACGTTTTGTGCAAATAAATAGGAAAGAGCCTCAGTTAGCTGGACTGCACTGCATGTAAAAAGGACATTTGATTCTGGTCATATTCATTTTCTAGCATTCTTATATTTTCCTGTAACTTAAGGTTTTTATTTCATAAAGGCATAGTTCATTTATGAAAGCTGTAATGGAACTAATAAAGAATCCTCTCATCTTAGGTCAAATGAAACCTAAGCATTAACCGGGGCAGAAGCAAGAAAGCACTACTGTGTTACTTTTTTTTTTCCTGGGAATTTAAATTCTGCATTTAACAGTGGTAATGGTTGAGAGATAATCCCTGGAACCACTTAAGACAGCGAACTTTGTTACTGGTTGTCCTTATCTGAGTAATCAAATAATAAAGTCCAACTGGCTACCAAAGCAGAGCTTTTAAGCTAACTCTGAAATACTTTAAATGTAATTTGTTCAGTAAACTGCAGTACATTAAATTTCTATATTAAGTAAATTATAAGGAAGAGTGCACTTTGCAAAATTAAAAAGTGCTCTGTTAACTTATCTATTATTCCTCTGGGAAAGTTTCCAAAGTGTGTCTAGTACAATTAGATACTTTCTTTATGGACAGTCTATAGCCAGGAAAGAATTCTTGCAGCTCAGCAAACATGTTCCCAGTATTGTTGTACACCCCTTTTCATTTTCCAAGGTGAAACTCCCTGATCACAAACATCATTTTTCTAGCTTGTATGGGCAGGCTGAAAACTTCTAGATAAAAATAAGTACATAACTCACTATCTGGCAGTCAGAATCAAAGAAATATTGATCACTTGCATGCTTTTAAAGTTGTTTTTTTTAAAAAGTGCTCTTTAGAAATGCATTGAGAATGAAAGTAATTGGAATAAATGATACAGTGGATTTATTTCAGTCTCGCCACACAGCAACTAACAAATTGCCTTCATCACTTTCCATAGGGTATAAACAAGATATTATTTTCAACAAGTTATTTTATAGAACAGATACAAGTGCTTCACAAGGATATGAAGAATGCTTGACCTGCATTTGTTTAGTTTCTTTAAAGTCTGTCATTCTGCACCATTTTTTACTGTTCAGAAACTGAAGTCTAAGAGTGTAGGAGTCTCAGCCACCTATTATTTCAATGAACTAACTGATCGATGCTTTTCCATTACAGTCTCTTCACTAATTATTGTAATAACAAAAATCTTATTTGCATAAGACATGCCTCCCCTTGGATCTTGCTAGACCAAGTCCAAGAGGAAAAAAAAAAAAGCAGACTTCTTACTGAGCGAGAAATGGCTGTAAAAAAAACCCAGAAATTCAACATTCCTCAAAGGGTTGCTGCATTTGGTTAGTGTATTTTTTTCTGGCCACAGCCTAGTGAGGCTTTCCCATCAGCTGCATTGAGAACTCTGCAAGACTTTGAGGAATACGAGAATTAGATAAAACAGGTACCACCAGAAAAATCCTTGCCTAAATAAAAAAAGTACCAGCTGATAAAGCATGAACATGTACAGCAGAATACCTGGACTTTGGGTCAGTAATGAGCTTGCTAGAATTTTAGTATCATTCCTCACATTGTAATTACTCCCCCAGCCTCTGCTTTTAAATAATATGATTCCAGGCAAATTGACAAGGTTGCCTGTGAATAGGAGTCACACTACAACCAGAAAATAACTACTAGCATGTGTGCAGTCTTTGAATATCACAGCTCAGGCTCTCTTTTCACTCAGTCATTAAAGATTTCAAGCAACCTATGCTGTTCATGATCTGGCCTTCAGCAGCTGACACATGGTTGGAACATGCCTTCCTGGACATGTTCAAATAATGAAAATCTACTGTATGATATGATTATCTATAGCTGTCAGAGAGGACCTTGGCTGTACTACACTGCTGCTGTAACTGGCTGCTGACTACAGTGTGATTAGAAAGATACCTTCTGCACATCCTTTGAATCTGTATGAATGATGTATTATTTAAACTAGTTTGTTCCAAACGTGTTCTTACTGAAATCTCTCTCAAAGACTAAGACAGGTTTATTACCTGTTGAATACTCAGCAACTCTAAATACAATAACAATTTTGTTTCCAGACTGTGCCTCTTCATGAACTCTCTCTCCAAAGGTGGAAGACCACATACTGCATGCTGAAAAGCCTGCAGAAGAATCAACAATCGTTGAGAGCTTTCTGGCTCAAGACAGCTGGTGCTGACTCAGGTACTGTGGAGCCTGGCAGACACTGTCATTCACATCCTCAACCCCTTTGAGGAGTTACCTTGAAAAACAAGCTCTAGAGATGCATGTATGTCATCATGCCAGCTGTCAGGGCTCTGACAGTCCCACCTCAGCATGTGAGTACGGGATCAAGGCAACAAGACCAAGAAAATGAAAGCGTTACCTTGTCTTTCTGAGCATTTCAATAGTGTGGTGTCAGTAAAGACACCGTGTAGCATGAGTTCTAATTCCTTAGCTCAGACACTTCTCTGCCAGTTCCTGATTTCACCAAGACAATGCCAGAACTGTCACACACAGTCAAGCTGAGGAACATCAGGGGAAAAACCCAGTCATCCAAGAAGCAGTAATGAAGACCGAAGAGTATCATCCAGCCCACCTGGAAGCTGCAAACGTAATGAGCTATTTGGAAAAGATCATGACAACCTCAAGCTCAAGTGAATTTTGTTTCTGCCAAATATGAGCTAGTTCTGTACCTCACTGTGCTCACTACACACATCGTAGGTCTTGCTGAGTGGTACAAGTATAATGCTAGTTCACTTCCACATCTTGCAAACCTGGCTTTGTCTTCACTTGGAGCTCTTCCCAGCAACGTTCTTTCTGAGAAGCTTTTCAGCTACACTGAGGATGTTACATCTAAAAACAGATGCCAGATCTCGCCAGAAAATGCAAAATGGCTTGTCGCCTTAAAATGTAATCTGCCCACACTTGAATTTTGTATCAGTGGCTATTTGTAATTTTTACCAGGTTTTTTTGAGATACTTGTATATGTTATAAATCCAATTTTTACACAAAATATCTGGAAGTTATTATCACACAAACTAAACTGCTTATCAGATATTCTCTATTTTAATTCTTCAATTTATCTGCAAGTATTGAAAGCAAAGAAGCACTTGGCTTCACTTCCCAGGATTATTTTCCCTTCTATTCCTCAAGTCTACGAAACATTTGTCATGGGTAACTTATATAAAATGCATTGACAGACATTTGCCACCCCACATTTCCCTAAAGAACAATTTTTAAGCCTTTTGGGATGCATGCTGCAAGTAGGATTTTAATTTTTGGTATTTATACATCTAATGCATAGCAGACGTTATAACTGTTACACTTGTTTGCTTGAAGTCTTATATTGTGGATAACTTAGGAGGATTGCTCTATAAAGTACAAGAGGAGAAAATATTACTATTTCATGTGCTATACTCCAGACGCAAGACTGTATTTAATCTTAAGAGGGGAAGAAACCACCTCCTGTATAGAGGAATTAGTAAATAACAACAAGCTAATCACCATCTCTAAGTGTAAGCATTTGACCTGGAGAAGAGGAGATTGAGGGGAGACCTTATCACTGCCTTCAACTACCTGAAAGGAGTTGTAGAGAGGCGGGTGCTGGTCTCTTCTCCCAAGTGACAGGTGATAGGACAAGGGGAAATGGCCTCAAGCTGCACCAGGGAAGGTTCAGACTGGACATTATGAAATAATTTTTTACCAAAAGGTCAGAAGGCACTGTCAGAGGCTGCCCAGGGAAGTGGTTGAGTCACCTTCCCTAGAGGTATTTCAAAGATGGCTACATGAGGTTTATTATATAGTTTGGTGGCAGATAGGTATGGCTAGATTTGATGATCTCAGAGGTCTTTTGCAACCTGGTGATTCTATGATTCTATGACTTACATGCTTGAAAAACTTCCTGGCAATATTTCCCTCTTCCCAATATTTACAGTACTGATATTTAGTGCCATAGGCTATGGGTATATAGGCAATAAGGTCCTAAAAAAGGAATCTGAATTGTAGCATAGTTAGACAACTATAACCTAAAGTCATGAGTGCCTATTATTTTAAATTCCCAAAACCAAACCAGCCTACTTAAAAGAGTATTTTTTCATGTCCCTGTTCCCTCCCTCCTTCTTTTCACCTTCAGGAGGTACAGTCTGCTGTCATACCTTCCCAGTTCTTTTCCCATCTTTTCTTTCATTCCTACAGGTGCAGCATCAGGATGCAACCTCTGGACTTTTCCCACTCACCCTGAAACCTAAAGGCAGGGAGGGAGGGCCAAAATAAATTTTTCCACAACCCAGGTGACAATTCCCAAACTTCTAGTTTAAACCAGTACCTGCACTGCTTCTGATGTCCAGAACGTAGGTGAATATTATGTTTGGGAACAGGAACTTCATTTCTCTGAGTCATCAGACTGGCAAACAAACAAATGTGTGGGTCTTAACGCATTCCCTGTAGTGTCATGGAGTCAGGGAGCCAACTCTTTGAAGGTTCCATTATATTGCAGTTATCACAGCTTTACTAGGTCTCTCTTATGCTGGAAGGTTAAGCACTTTCTAGTGGTGGACTGTTTCACTGAGTGCTCATAGATCCTGAACATAACATGGTACAGTAAGGAAAGTAAATCTCTCATCTTCCTGCCACTGTACCAAAGTAGCACATCCTACCTTCTATATAGACCTGACAGTATAAAAGAAGAAATGTCTTCTTGCTCATCATCAGATTGTTAGTAAACAAGGGACATTAAGCAGTGTTTCTGTTTAGCAAAGACCCTGCTGGGTAATTTTGGATCATTTACCCCTAGTTAACCATTAATTGCTACATAAAATTTTAATCTCCGTTTAAACAGACTATAGCTCTGTATCTGTTTCTGTGTCAGCCTCAAGACAGTAGTTCAGCCTCAAGACAGTAGTAACTTTGCAGCTGTGGAATACTGACTGTTCTGTATATCCTAAACAGAAAGGCAACATCATGCAAAACCAATATGTTAAACAAGGAATTATTAAAAAAAAGAAGAGATCGTCGTTCTGAAACAGAAAGAGTAGGAAGAGGAGGAAAGGGAATGAACAAGAGGAAGGCAAGGTTTTTTGGGGTTTTTTTTTCTTAATGTATTAGTATAAATATTGNACTATAGCTCTGTATCTGTTTCTGTGTCAGCCTCAAGACAGTAGTTCAGCCTCAAGACAGTAGTAACTTTGCAGCTGTGGAATACTGACTGTTCTGTATATCCTAAACAGAAAGGCAACATCATGCAAAACCAGTATGTTAAACAAGGAATTATAAAAAAAGAGATTGTCGTTCTGAAACAGAAAGAGCAGGAAGAGGAGGAAAGGGAACGAACAAGAGGAAGGCAAGGTTTTTTGGTTTTTTTCTTAATGTGTTAGTATAAATATTGCCTTGAAAGAGACTGAAAGTTCTTTGAACCCTTTCAAGGGGTTAACCATAATGAATAAACTTTTAATAAATATTAATATAAGTAATTAACCAAATCCTAAAGCATTTTTCCCCATATCACTTTCTTCTGCGGCTCTGAAGCAAAAAGACTGACCACCAGAGATTCCCAGCACTGTTGGTTTCTGCTGGGCTCTGTCATAGGCTGTAGTCACTTGGCAGTACTATGTGCACTATGGTGACTAATGTTAAAATAGACATATTGATTCAGAACACCACATCCTTAACAAAACCCCAAATAAAAAAAAAAAGCACATTTATAAACATCTCCCCTTGAGGTATTCACAAAGGATAGAAGGAAATTCGCCATTTCTAAGGTGCATCTACACCCACACGCACACACACCCACACAGAGGGGAAGACTCCTAGCTTCATGCCAAGCAGTGGCAGGAAGGGACTGATCTATACCTACTGAAGTGAGGAGCAGATCTCCTGTGAGCAAAGTCAAATGCAAAGTCAATAGCTCCTCGGAGTCAGAGTTCTAACGAAAGATGGAAACAGAGAGGATCTACAGTTTTCCTCAGCCAGAGTGTGAAATCCCAGCTCCAGTGATGTCAGTGGGAGCTTGTTCCTGATTTCAGTCAGACTAGAATATTAACCAGCGTGGTTAAGCCTAAAGAAAGAGAGCTTTTTTTCAACAAATTTTACCATCTTCTTTTATGCTGAATATTAGGGAACTTACTCGCAGCTCCCATTTTATGCTTATACAAAACCTCTTTTTCTATTTCTCCTTCTTGTACTCTGCAAGCAGTCCTAGGCAGTATTTAATCCTCATTTGAATCCTGAAATAGATGAGGAACTACGGAAGTGTTGAGATTTGTGCGGGCCCTCTAACTAGAAAAGAATTTTCTACTGACTTTCAGGTATTTTGACATTATCCTTTTCTTCAGCACCATGCATCTTTTCTGCAAAAGCAACTGTCTGTTTTAGAACTGGTTTGGCATATAAAGGATGTTTATGCACAGATCATTAACAATAAATAGCAAAAAAAACCCAGTGCATTTTCCTAATATGCATCTCTTTCATATTACTAAGAAGTAGACAAAAGTTTTAAAAGTTGGTGGTTCCAATGTTTCTTTGTTCATTATAGAAAAATTATTTTCTTTACCACAAAATTTGTCTTAGTAATTACTATTTTTGTTTCTTTTGTAAGCTGTTGTTCTAAAAGCAAAAGTGTAAATCTTCATATTAGGAAATATTTAATGCAAATTTAAACAAACTCAGGATTTTTTAATTAATGAGTCTTCAAACGCAGATATTGGTAAACTACCTATGTGGAAATTAATCTCTACCCTCAAAAAAAAACAACAACCCAAGATCTCTCACTAACTAAATACAATCACAAATGAGGAAGGTAATTTGTTTCTTTTTCTGAATAAAATTAAGAGGAAAATTGATTATTCTTTATTAACTCTTTTCTGTGTCCAGGTAGAAATTAAGAACAACAGCTGTAAGTAACCATAAGACTTTCTTCTCCAGATATATAAGAAACATCTGAGGATAAGGATGTTATGTGGATTTTTCTGTCACACAAGACAACAGTGGAAATAAACAGAGTTTTTAGGAGCCATATGCCAAGAGCAGTCTGCCAAAAAAAAATTGGGCTTTCTCTGCTTGATCTCCATTATTACTAAAATCCTGGACAACACACAGCAAATACAGTCTAGGAATTTCAGCTGTAACTTTTGTAGTAAATACACCTACTTCCCTATTGTTAAAATGTTGAGGACCCTAGTGAAGGGAATGCTGAATATTTTTTTAATTGAGGAACTATTAGTGAAACATTTTTCTTAGATTTTTCTCATAGGCTTTTGATTTTAAAAAACCTTTGGCTGCAGTAAATTCAGCGTTGGTAGGATTAAATCCACAGCATATCCCTGAAGATTCCATCACAATTCTGAAGCTGATGGAGAAACTGCCATAAAATTAGCTGTCTTAAACCACAAAAACTGTTTTTCAAAAGACTCTAGGAAAAGAAAATCAGTGTTGCTCCTTTCTGTATATAATGGTAGAAAAAAAAAAGCCAACACATCAGTCAATTGCTTCTGTACCTGAGGAGAACTAAAATGACACCAGAATCCTTGTTCATCACCTCTCCATACATTTTGAAAGGCATGTAATGAAATGTCTGAGTAGTGGATTTGTAAGATAGCAGCAGTGTATTCAGCTAACATGACAACTCAATTGCATTTGGGATACCAACTTTGGACGTCAGTATGGCCATTCCTCTTCTAAGGTTTGGGTTTATCAATGCTCCCATAATGCAAATTATAAAAGCCACATTACATGACAGTCTTAAGAAAAACTTCTTAAATACAGAGGATGTGGTTCACCAGCAGGACAGCAAAGGCACTAAATATGACCACAAATTAATTGTTAGACTTGTTAATAATGAATATATAGTACTCTTGTTTCTGCAAATTACTCCAATAAAGTGCTAGCAATAATACCAAAATGAAAAGGTCGTCAGCTAACACACAGCCCAGAGAGGCACATCACAAGAAAAACCTCATGAGTAAATAAGTTGTACAGTTTCACTTAGAAGTTTGACTCAGAGGTATCACTTAATGCACACACATTGCACTGGGGTTCAGATTCCCATCACAGCTTGCTGGCAGGAAGTGTCATTGCTTAACTCCTCCCTGCTTTCCATTAGGAACGAGCTGCACAGGCTTCTGCCTTGTACCCTCTGGCATTTAAATTTTCGTAACAGTTCAGGGAAGAACCCACAGTACAAGTTCTTCCTCTCTACAAGCTCCGTTGGTGAAATACCCACTGCTTGCCATATTGCAAAACTCGGTATTGTAGGTAAGTTTTGACAGTTCTAGCTGGTGGCTAATTTTTGCTTGATGTCACAGGTCTCAGCATATGCAATATTGGTGTCTAAAATTACACTCTAACAATCTAGTCCTAAGAAAGGATCCATTCCTTTGCCGTGTCCCTAATGATTCTGTATACTTAACAAGTCTCCTTGTTCTGCTTCTACATTATTATAAAGCACGCATTTGGATCTGGGATAATTCCAAGCAGTATTTACCTATCATTAGCAAGAATTAGACCTAAAACAACAAAAAATGCTATTTTCTGTTCTTGCTGCCTCACTACCTTCCCTATCACCAAGACTTTATGCGAGAAAGGAGTTGCCTGTTTCTTCTTTCACTTTCTGTCTTAGTACAAGTACAAATTCCTCTTCTCAGCTTCGTGAGAAGCTAAAACACTTTCTCATAAAAGCTTCTGTACCACAGTCATTACTCTGTTTTCATGGAGAGATCGTAACAACACCAGAAGGAATAGTAAAACAAAAAAAGTGAAAAACAGACTTTGGGGTAGGAGAGGAAGAAGATAAAATTTGAGTGTTTGTTTTCCAGAACAAAATTAAAGATACGTGAAACCGATGGTTGACAACCATTTATAGACCTTCATTGATTGACTGCAAACTAGGTTTAAACTTACCATTATTTCATAGTAGTTTGGAATCTGAGCTGAATATTTTCCAAGGCCTAATAGTAGAAATTTGATAACATTATGCAAAGTAGCGTATCCAGCATAATACTAAACCACCATAGAATAAAACAGAAACAGCAATCACTGCTATAATATGCAGGAGTCGAAGGCGTGAAGCGAACACAAGCCATTGATAAAAGTCAACATTTGCCAGCCATTACCATACAGTTACTGCAGATACCTCCCATTCTAAGTGAAGAAAAAAACAATGAATTTTTATATACTACTATAAAATAACCAATGGCATGTTTATGACCTTTTCAGATCAAAAGCAAATTATAGTTTATAATGACAATATTTACACAATAACATGAATTCAGTATGCTGCATATCAAATGTAACCACAAATCACGAATTGGAACTGTAAAATGCCACACAGTACTTCATTATGATTCAGGATAGCCAGGTGATAGTTCTACTGCTTTGCTGATTATAATTTCTTTAGCTTAGAATGTAATGAAAGAAAAAGGGGGAACAGTGGAAACATTTTGGCATGATTAAATGGCCATTGTGTTCAAACAAAAGTTCTGATCTAAATCTTTTCTGAATTAAATAGCTGCCAGAGAGAAGATTAATCTAATGCCTGGGCAGTGCAATAGGACTTGTGATTTGGCTTCCCTTTCTAGCCCCACAGGATTTTACACCAAACCCTTATTTTTTTAAGTTTTCATACCCATCTGTAAAATGGACGTGATCATACATTTTACAGTCAAGATACCAACCTAGTAACATACTCAGGAAAGACAGTAGTGTATACCTTTCTCCAACAGCATATGTTACACAGAGGGTCCTAATGTAATTAAATGTGGACAGCATGATGCAAGAGTCATAATTGAATGCAAAATAAAATAGATATTTGACACAAAGTTAAATATAAGTATGGTTCTGTTAATCTGTGTTAAGCTTTCCATTCAAACTACAATATAAATAAAAAAAATATAGTGTCAAAACACTGACTTGAAATTGCTTTGCTTTGTTTCTACTATGCTAAATACTGCAGATACGGCTGCATAGGAAATGCATAGTAATATTTTTAGGGAATTGGGCATGGGGGATCAGTGAATATGTTCAAGGGCAGGGCTGCCATTCAGGCTGGAGGAATGGACAGACAGGAACATATGAAATTCAGCAAGGAGACATACAAAGTTCTAGAACCCTTTGCAAAGACACAGGCTGCAAATTGACTGACTGGGGGGAGATGAAGCTTCACATGAGCCAACCATGTGCCTTAGCAGGAAAGAAGGAAAACTGCATTCGTGGCCACACAATCAACAGCATGGCCAGAAGATCTAGGGAAGCAATTATCCTTCTCTATTTAGCCTTTGTCTAGTTTTGAAGCCCCTAGAAAGCCACTGATCAACTGTAGTAAATTCAGCTGAGGGTCATCAGGATAACTGAGGGTCGGAGCACTTAGACTGAGGAGAGACTTAGGGAGCAGAACTTACTCAGCCGGAGAAGAGACAACTACATTTGCACATACCAGAAGCCTCCCTGTGCCTAAAAGAGGTTATGCAGAAGAGTAAGCTCTTCACAGTGGTGCATCCCAGGAGGATGAGCAGCAACTAACTAACTGTAGATCTAACTGCACAGAAGGAGAAGCCTTTTTTCCCATGAGGACTACCAAGCAGTAGAGCTGGCTGCACACAGAGGTTGTGCCATTGACATCCTTGGAGGTTTTCAAGATGTGACTGTATAAAGCCCTAGGCAACCTGATCTGATTTCACAGCTTGCTCTGCTTTGCAAAGGATATTGGACTAGAGATCTCCTGAAGTCCTTTCCAACCTCAATTATTCTGTGATTCCATGATTCTGTAATTAACTGAGCATCAACCCTAAGCTACAGAGAAATTACATTTCTTTCTTCTTACCCCACTGCCTTGCCAAACTGGGGTTTTTTTCCCCCAATTATTTTTGAGTAATGACATGACACTATTTTGTAGTACTCGTCAGTAAATAAAACTACATGGCTTACATTTGAATGACCACACAACATTTGACATATTATAACTGATGCAGCAAAGAAACCATGTGGACTTAGGGCCAACTGTGTGTATTTTTATACAGAAACTGCTTGTGACACAGACCAATTTAAGAAAGGAAGAAACTAAGTAAACTATTGCACAGCTGGATATGCAATCAAGGACCAGGTTCCTGGCTTTAAATTTCCTGCATATTTACTAAAGCCTTGCTTCATGAACTTTTCTATCTACTAATCTTAAAAGCAATAGAAACTGCAGGAGAAGAAACCGAATTTCAATAGCTACAATCTTATCCTAAATAGCATCACACATTTCCAAATGGACTTCTAATAATTCACATATAGTCAGTTCTGTGGAATCGCATTATAGAAAACAATAAATTATGTTATTGGCAAGGGTTCGGGTATGTAGGTAGAAGACTTTTATCCACCTGAGATGCAAGCTTCAGTCATCCTTAGTGGCTGAATACGTATACTGTGTTCACAGCAGCCTTGTGCTATGTTACTACTTTCCCAGTAAGAGAGTTTTGATCATGTTTGATTTAGGTTTTGGGTTCTCCAGATCGAACCAGAGAATAGCCATGATCAGCCAATCCAGTGGAAAAAAAAGAGTTAAGATAGTCATAGTTAAATTGTAGCTGGTTTTCTCTGCTCAGTACACATCCTCCTGAAGGCAGCCAGGGTGGCTTATTGACTCTCCTATCCTGGATATTGACAGAATGAGGTAGAAGGTAGTTAGATGAATGCAGCAAAGGGTTTCATAGCAAAAAAAGCAAAATAAGCACATTACACACAGCTCTCTTTTTTATTAAATACAGTTTAGAGCCTGGCATTAAGAGTGTTGGGGTTTTGTGTTTCTAAAAATCCCAGCTCATTTGAGGACAGGCTGCCAAGTGCATCCATCAACTCAGCCACTGAAATATTTGTTCTAAAAAATTTATGCAGCATGAGTTCTCCATAACCTGCAACTATGGGGACTTTTATTTTTAAATTATTCTTCCACTTCAATTCAATTTTTTTTTAAAAAGACAGGAGTGCATTTAAGCAAAAGAAGTTTGCCTTCTGTGGACTACATGGCCTTGAAAAGAGGAGGCATTTTCTGCTGGATGGAGGTGCTAAAGGCTGGCGGGTGGGAATTTTAAGCATGTATTTAGTTATGCCCATGTTAGAGTTACAGTTTTCTTCCAGGAAATCTCTGTTTCTGTTACCATGAGTCAAAATGTTCTACAATGAACTCTGACTTCTCAGAAACAGAATTTTAGGCAATGAAATGTTTCATTCTACAATAAACACTCACCTTCAACTTTTGTTTTCATGGAGTCAGAACAATTCAGGTCAGAAGCAACCTTGTGAGGTTATCTTATCCGAGCTCCTTCTCAAAGCAGGTTTTGCATTCAATAAGGAAATAAAGCTATGTATAATGATTATGCTGGAACTTAATTAGTCTGAAAAAGATAGCATCCTAACCTCTGTCCAGTTCTCTTTAGCTTTAAAGGATGACATACAGTTTGAAGTGTACAAGAACACAGCCTGCATTGTGAAACAAAAATAGACCTGACACAAATGTCATAAGGCATAAAATAGTACAGGAAAGTTGAAAAGGTAAAGCTGAAGTTTGCACATGAAACAATATATACAATTTATGTTGAAAATCTTCCTTCATGGCAAGTTTCTCTTCTCAAAATAATTCAGTTTTTAAAAAAAAACAGTAAAGGTGAGGAAACACTGATGTTGGATAAAAACGCGATTATCACCAGTTTATTAAGGAAATACGCATGAAACTGTATTTCCAATGCATTATAGTCTGTGCAAGTGTCTGCACAAGCTTCCAATTTTATTTAGTTATGATTAAAAAGATAATAAAGTCAGAGAAATTTCTTCATGTCAGGGTTCTTAGTGCAGCAGCCCTTTATGTTCCTGGCCTAAAATGCACACAAATGCAGTTTCACTCAGCCATGACTGCAGCATTGCAGTGGGCTCACAGCTGGCTCCTGGGCTTCCCCTCCTTTGCTTTCCCAAGCACACAATCTCCGCAGCTGTAAATTCCAGATGGAGCTGCAATTCTGGAAAGCAATGCATTAAATGCAAAGACTACCAGGGGATGCTGGTTCTCAGAGGAGTGTGGCCAGCCTTATGACGACAGAACTCCTTGGACAGCAATAGCTCATGAGAAACTTGTGCAGTATTTAGTCTTAACCTACAATTGCTTCAGTGAATGGAACTTCTGCCCCTTCATTGGTCACTTCTACCCATCCATCATTCTGGGCCCCTCACCATAAGAAGGATGTTGAGGCTCTGGAGTGTGTCCAGAGAAGAGCGACAAGGCTGGTGAAGGGGCTGGAGAACAGGTCTTATGAGGAGCAGCTGAGAGAGCTGGGGTTGTTTAGCCTGGAGAAGAGGAGGCTGAAAGGAGACCTCATTGCTCTCATAACTACCTGAAAGGAGGTTGTAGAGAGGAGGGTGATGGCCTCTTCTCCCAAGTGACAGGGGACAGGACAAGAGGGAATGGTCTCAAGCTCCACCAGGGAAGATTTAGGCTAGAGATTAGGAGGAAGTTTTTTACGGAAAGGGTCATTAGGCATTGGAATATGCTGCCCAGGGAGGTGGTTGATTCGCCTTCCCTGGAGGTGTTTAAGGCACGGGTAGACAGGGTCCTGAGGTACATGGTTTAGTGTTTGATAGGAATGGTTGGACTCGATGATCCGATGGGTCTCTTCCAACCCGGTGATTCTGTGATCATAACAGCATCATTAAAAGCAGAAAACATACACTATGCCCAGCTGGCTTCAGTAGTGCATAATTTGGATACTAACAGCCCTTCCTATGGTGCCATTTCAACCATACTAGTCTAGAGCTCTTAAAACAGTTTACAACCATGAAGCTGCTACCTAGAACTTTTGAATGAGCGGGCAGAAGATAAGGATTATCTATCATTAGTATCAATAAGATGCCAAAGCAGTGCAGTGACTCCTCTCCAAATTCAGTCAGTTTTCCTCATTAAACTGTAAGACAACAGTACTCACCCACACTAAAATTCTCTGCAAACAGTAAAATGCGAGACAGGACACACTGTAGCCAATACTGTATTTTCTATCTATATGAATGCTATTTTATCCTAGTAACAAAAAAAAAACACCCACCAGCTTCATTGAACTTGTACCACTATTATTCCTAGCACATTGCAGCAAATCAGTTATGCGTGATGAAGAAACTTTGTAAAGCCAGCCATATGTGGAAGTTTGTTTATTGAGTTGTACAATTGTTAATTATTACATGTACTAATACAAAGCTAAAAAAATTCAATAATTAATTAAATATAAAGGTTATTTTCTATGATGAAGCAGCTTCACACATTCTAAGCAAATACTCTCATATCCTGCATTAAGCTAAGCCTTTGCATTGCTCAGCAGTTTAGTTATGAGACTAAAAACAATGTAAATGGCAGTATTCATATAAATAATAAGAATAAGTGGTTTAACTATTCTAGAAAATCTTCTGAAAGCAAAAGATTTCTACATGCTGAAATACAGTGACGGAACAGAAAAATACTGCAATTAGAGAGTCTTAAAAGTGTAATCAATTTTGCAGTTTACATACAGTGAGCAAACAATTTGTGTTTTATTCAGATATAGTATCTCTAAAATAATATATGGATAAAAAGTGGTTTTGTACTTGTAGAGATAAAAAGTCACAGAGTTGTTCAAAAGCTTGTAAATAAAGAAGTTTTAAACTGAAACTTCCTGTCAACAAAAAATACAACGTAAACAGCTTTCTTTTTCCTCTCTACAATTTTTAAAGAGGGATCTCTTCAATCATTGAGGAGATAAATTACTTTTTTTTTTTTTACAATATCACACAAACATAACAAAAGCACAAAAATAAAATTTTGAACATACCAACACCCTGAACTTCACATACAACTGTTACTGGCTCAGGCAACACTTAGTGACAAAGCTTATGGCTTTCCATCTGTCTCGTAAAAAGCCAGCAATAACACAGTATAGCCTTAGTGCTGAGATCAATGACCTGCTGGATGAAGGTAGGCAGCAGTTCTTATCTGACTCCTGCAAAGCTGAGGATGGAGAATGGCTGTCCAGCACAGCCTGGCCTTGCAAAAGAGGGGCCAACATCCCAGTTAGGGAAACTGTCTACTTCATTCCAGAAGCATTTCCTGCTAAAATCAGGAGATTAGACAGCCCATAGGACAGAGAGACCATTGGGAGAAAAAGGAGATCATGGTTTCCTCTGGTTTTTTGGCAAGCCTCTAGAAGTAGGTTATATTCATTCCAATTTCTTCAGCCCAAGTGAAATGAACTGTTCTTCTCAACACAGGCAAAATACAATATTTTGTGCATCTAAAGATTTTCCCAGGCCAAAGAAAATTGGATTTCATATACAATGTGAATCCTAGGTCTTACCCAGATATCAGCCTTTTAAAGCGCAAAAGCCAGGCAAGGGTAAGAGTATAATACAAAGCCTGATGTAGTGCTTCCATTTTGCTACCAGTGATCTTCTAGGGAAAAATACATACAGTCTTTGTGCAATGAGCACATTGAACTGATTGGCCATCAGAGAATCTTCCAGTACTCCTGCTGGATTGGGGGACATCCACAAATCACTGATAAATACCTAAAGTCTTCAGTTTGCACCCAGATGAGAAATTTTAATTTAAAAAGATGACACAACTAAGGGAAGCTTAGATAACTGATTGCAGTAGCAAAGAATAATTTTCATAAACAGACAAAAGTTGTAATTAGTTTAAACCTTCTTTGTCTGTTTGTATAATATTTTTTGAGCAGATGGCTTTGGCAAAGAACTAGGATTGCACGCCCACTTGCATTTTGCAATGATAAAATAAAGATGAAAGACATATCTTGGGTCACCCAGTCCATTGCCCTATCAGTTAAGGATTGATCTCTGCAACACGTAAACCGGCACCCAACTATTTGCCATCTGATGCACACAGTTATCCAAACAGAAGGGATCTATAGGGAAGATCACTAGGCATATAGAGATGCATAAGAAATGAGAAACATTTACACTGGTTTAGGAAAAAATATTTACTGCAGGATTAGCCTCATGGAGAGTCAATAGTCATGAGAGAGCAAGCCTTCAGTTCTAAAAATTAAATGTTTTGTAAGATGGAGATTTAAAACATCTTATAGTAAATCATTGTTCTTACCATCAATGCAGCAGTGGCACCTCTGTGACTTCCAATTATTGTGAAGAAATGCCAAGGGAATTAGAATCATTCTTGCAAAATTCTAATTTCTGAAAGTAAAATTGACTGTATAGCTTTTATGCAGCCTTTCCTATCTCAAAACATGAGCAGTTGGTAATGTTTACACACACCGATTATGAGACCCCTGCATAACAGTAACTGCTCTAGAATATGTTTTATATTATTTTTTATTTGCCATTTATTTAGTGCTAGGGTCTCCTCTACATTCATTACTAAATTTCTTATCTTTTACGTTTTGTTTCTAAAAGTTCTCCCTGTCAGCTGTCAATAGGCAAAATCAAATTGAAATCATGATTTAGACTGTCCCTGCCACAAGGGCTTAGATTGTCCCTTTCCTTTTTGCATTTAGATACACAGCCATTCTGCAGGTCTTTTATGAATTCAGCTCCTACATAATCCATATTTAGCAGTTTCATTTACTATAAAAAGCATTCAGTACTTCCTGTAAAGAACAGTTCTGCAAAACAAAAGCAAAACATACGTAACTCCATGCTGCGTGTCAAATCACGCAATTGAAGATCTCTATTATATTTTATTTATATATATACTGTTAAAAACTCCTTGCATTTGATTTTCCATCTCAGATATGTACTTAGCATCTAAATATTCTAATTATTATTTGAATGAAGGTAAATGAAAATCCCCAGTAGCCTATTGATGAGTGCTTATCACATCTCTAATTCTCATTTGTGCACTTCTAACATCCCTTTTGAGCTTGTATTTCAGCATTTTCCTAAAAATAATGGGAGCTATAATTAGAGCCTAGTAGTAACAAGCCTTAACAAATAACAGTCAAAAGAAAGCCGACAGCTAAAATAGAGAAGAGGGGGAACATCAAGGCCTTATATTACTGAGAACTCTCTACAAATAAGAGCAGCACAAACAGTGTTCGGACCTCCAATAAATGTGTACATCAGAAATGCATAGATTAGATTGACAGATTAGATAAATGAGTCCATTCCTTTCTTTCTGAAAGGGAGAAGATACAATGCCAGGTACACACAATCAGGTAGAAGCTTTTGGCTTGTTATTCAAGAAGGGAAGAAAGAGACCTTTTCTTTAGCAACAAAATGGAAAACAGTCCTTTACATGCCTTTCGTGGATTTTGCCACCCTGCATGGTTACTACTGTTGAATAACACTGCACTCACATCCAAAAAAAAAAAAAGAAAAGAAAAAGAAAATAAAAAAGATAGTTGTTTTCTTCAGGAGAGGTAACATTTTAAAATTACAAATCTGTAATACTTACACTTAACCACATCATGCACAGGACAACAAATCTAATAAAAACACTTCTGGCTAGATAACAAAGTACTGCCCAGAAAGCTTACTTCTGCTTTACTTTCATCTGCTTACTTATTTTTTGATTTAGCTGGATAGAGACTCTGAAGTAAGGGAAGCAGAAATCAAAATAACAGGCAGAAATTTCTCATGTGTAAAGAAATAGTACAGAAAAGACTGTGGTCTGTATCAGTTTTTCCTAGAAGCAAACCATCATTTTGTATGTATGTGCTATTGTAGAGCTTCAGTGTCTTACACAATCATTAAATACACTAACACCTTTCTGAGGTGGGACACAGAAGGATGGAGGCATAAAGCATCTTGCTGAAGGCTCTTCAAATACCAGGTGCAAAGCTGTGGAAAGACCTTAGAGTGGGTGTTCTCCCAACGTTGCATCTTTCACCGTAAGTGCACCCTTTCTCCCATTCCTGAAATCAGAGGAATCTCAACACACTAAAGAAAATTCTGCAGATTTTATAGCAGTCAAGCTATTTTCTAGACCAAAATGACTGCCTGAATACCCTGTTTTGGTAACCAGAATATTACAGTATTGCAAATCTGGCTCCATAAAGCAGCATAAAGTCCCGCTGACTGTCAAAAAGAAAGCAATTATAACAGGTGCTTCTTGATCTTCCTTCTCCAGCCCTTGAAATCTCCTTTGATACTACCAAAAATAAAACAAAACAAGTAAAAATTTAGTAATTTCTCCAGTAAGATTGAAATTACAGAAATTACGAGACATATCAGCTTCCTGACTATAACAAAAATGGCCAAAATGTGGAGGTTTTGTCTACTTTTTATCCACTAATTTGGAAAAAACAGTGATTGTACAGGTCTGTATCAATTCAATGCTACTGAAAAATCCTACATCATTTTACATTTTACTCAAGCAAGGAATCTAGTCTGCAGTAGTAATAATACTCATTATTGAATAATTTAATCCTTTGCACTTATTCTGAAATTTCCTTATGAGCATTTCAAAGGTCTTATAGGTATTGACTTATTCAACAATGCTCTGCAACATCTCATTAAATTCATATTTCTACTTTTCAGGAATAGAAACCACTCAGATTATATATGTGATGCTATTTGAAAACTGTAGCACAGAGAAACAACTGAACAGTTTTGCCTACGTTCCTGCATTTTTATTTCTTGTTTGTTACTGACAATTTTTTTAAATCATGTTTCACATATTTAACCCTTCTAGAATACCGCCCTGCTTTGAAATGTATAATCTAGTAGTGAAAGAGAGAGAAGACTAGTCAGTACAGTAATTTGAAATTACATTAATACATTAATGCAACACCATCGGTATGCAATACTGCATGTAGAGGCAGCATGATGAAAGAAATAACAATGAATAGAAAGGTAACCACCAGACCAAACTTACCACCTGTATTCTGGGAACTTTTTAAATAGTCATACTTCCTATGAAAAGCTGATAAGGATGTGGTTGGATCTGCAAAAACCTTAACTGAAGTACACTTCTGTATGGTCCTATCTGCTATGACAGACAATCAGTTTACAAAACCTACTATTACCTTCTGAATATCCAAAACAGAGTAGCAGTCTGAAGCTTTCTATCAATTTACTATTGCAAAACTGGAATAGATCTAAAAATGAGTACATGACAATGAAGTCAATAGTCCCTTCCTTTTTGAAAACTATATAGGAGATCCTATTTAATATCTATTCTGATGCTCCAGAGACTCTAATTCCAAGTGCTTTTCTTGTTGAGTTTCCATCACAATAGCAGCTTGTTCAATTTCATGAAAACTCCCTTTATTGGTGTGTCTTAACAACAGGAATTCAATGTTCCATAGTTTTACAACAAATAAAAAGTTTGTTTTGCTAAACCTTTATATTGTCCTAATTTACAAAACTGTCTTTGACAGCAAATTGCTAATACACCCTTATTCCATGTGGCTACAGATTCAGAATTTCAATTTGTATTAGAAAAAAAGCAACTAAAAAATTAAGACACAAAATCACCTAGATGAAACAGATTGACCAACATATAAAATCATGAGAATCAGAAACGTATAACATTTAGAAAGCTCTTGCCCAAAATACCAACTTTAAGCAGGCTAAATTACTTCTCTCTACCGAAAGTCCGTTAAAATATGATTGAAATCATGGGCTGCATGATGCTAGGAGTTTTGCCTGTATTACACCTGATCATGCAGATGAAACAAGGACATTGGTTTCCCAAGGCGCTGTCCTTCCAGTCCTCAGAAGCATAAACAAGGCTTCTCACTCCTGACCATAAAAAAAGAGGACATGATACTAAGCAGGCCGTAATCAAAATTTTTATTAAAGAACAAAGATTCAGTAAAAAAACAGGCCCTGGGAATTAAAATACAAGCCTCCCTTGGTACGTTCAAGAGAATTGTGATGTCTTTTACCTAAAAGACCATCATTTCCCTTTCCTACAGAGACTAAAGCTTCCTTTAGACTCTTTGTGAATAGATATTTTGTAAGGGTTAGACAACAGTCCTTAAGCATCTCTCAAATCCTTCATTTAAACATGAATGCAAAAACAAAGAGGGTGAGTAAAGAACCACCTGATTAGCCAGTTTGATTTTGCATGTGTATTTAATAATAAAGATGAAAAGCACCTTTTACTGCTCTTCAGCAATGAAATGCCTAATCTATCACCTTAATTTTTTTCAAATGAAAAATATTAAAATAAGACACGATCAGCACAAATTTGCTGAAAAAAAAAATCCCTTTTATAGTTTCATTTCTATTTGCATGCCAAATGTAAACTTGAAGCAAAGTGACCTTGGTTAGAAAAAATAAGAAAGCAATGTCAGAATTGATAGGACCTACCATTAGTATTTCATTCTGACAGGTAGGAAATAGGCATGTCAGCAGTGAATGTTACGGACTGAGCTGTGGCCCTGATCGCAGTCAAAGCAGTAAATTTCTTCCTACAAAAGTAATTTCCATCAAAACAAAAAGTGCTTAAATAATACAACTATCTAGAAATAAGAATAACTTTCTAAGGCTGAGCATAAAGACAAACAAATGAAAATGGAATACATAGCTTTTGTATCGTGCAGTGGCCAGAAACATAACTTCAGGTGCAATTAAATTGTGCAATGGTTAAGTATCCAACTAGCTTTCTAGTATCTACAATTTTTTTCATGGGAAAAATAGCATTGCAAAAATGATCATACAAATGCTTCATATGTGGACGACTTATATGTGTCCAGAACATCCAAAGTATAGCACTGAAATTAAACAGGCAACATATAAACCTATTCAAATTTGTCATTCTAAATGAATACCATGTTATTATGAGAGTTTTTCTCTTTCTTTATCCAATGTAAATAAACAATGAGAACAATTTTCCAGAACTCCCAAGATGCGCAGTACCCAAGCAATTCCTTCTCACTTTACTTAGAGTCGCATCATTGAAAGAATGAAGAATCCAGAATTACACAAGCATGAACGAGACAATGATCACACTTGTTCTTGATATCCCCCTGCACATGTTCATTTCTTCTTGCACAATCTTAATAGCAATTACAGGTTGTAATGCTTCTTCACACGATTTTTATTCCCATGAGAATCGCAGAGCGTTTCACACTGTAGACTACTACCTACTGTACCAAGAAAAAAATCTTTTTAATCATAAAGATCTGACATACCTGACAAGGAGTGGTAAAAATAATAGTTAGTTACAAATCTAATATTGGAGCTCTTTACTAAGAATGAATGAATCCACTATAATTCTATTTTCATCTTGAAGCCAAGACTTATATCTGGTGTCACAGTTTGCAATTAGACCCATAGGTACATACTGTTTAACAGTTAGGCATCCCTCATTCAAATCCAGTCATTCACCAGCTAAAAACTTGATAAAGGTTATATAGAGAGCAGACAAGTTCTCTAAAAGGTAATGACATATTCTTCTCTTTCAATAGAGGAAAGTATGGCCTATCCCACTCTCAAACTCTAGTAGGGCAATCTTCCAACCAGGTAAAAACAAATAATTCCTTAGTTGATGAGCTATGTTGATACATCACTTGCCCATGTCTATGGTTTCGGTTTGATATGTAATGAAAGGTTTCTCCAGCAATCAGGGGTTAGGACAGTCTAACAGTAAGTGTTAAAACAAGTTAAAACCAACATTTAAATGTACATGACTACTGCTTTAGGCCAAGCTGGTTCTACAGCCTGGTAATTGTCAACATGGAGAAGGGTACCTCCAGAAGTGCCACAATCCTCCTACCCCTGGTCATGCTTTTGATGAAATCCTACATTCATCAGTCTTGTTGCCTTTAGTGACCCTGAAAATGGGCTTTTTCTTTGGAAGTGGCTGTTCCTTTCCATTGACTCTATTGGTGTAGATTCACTGAGACCAGACGCCTAATTTAAAGCAATGCAAGACAAGCCCCACCCCAGTTTCACTACTAATGCCACAGATTATTCAGCAAATTACTTTGGATTCACTCACTAGTTTGTTCTTTCAATGGTTTTTGCCAGCTTGACACTTATATTAGACTGAAAAACTTCAGGAGAAATGAAAAAAAAAAAAAAAACCACCGAACTGGAGCAGGAATCAGATATGGACTCCAGTTAGTGAGCTTGCTGAGCATCTTCAGCAGGTTCTACACCGAGCTACTTCATGCCTTTTTTCATTTAAGTAGAAATCGGACATAGCAAATAAAAGGGAAAATAACTGGGACAGAGGGAATTATTGATTCAAAGTTTTACAAAGGTTAATAAAAGGAATATCAGTTCCTCTTGGCTCCTGCCTAATATTTAGTCATATCTATCATGAAGACAGGCATTCACCTTTCGAAATACAAAAATATCTCCTGAAAGACTAGCCACTGGATAGTAAATAAATTTGACCATTGTTTTAATGTGAAAAACTAGAAGCAACATTTCTTTAACTCACTCTCCTTTTCATTGCATCTTTAACAAAAGCTAAAAGGACTATTTTATTCCACTAGAGATTAAAAAAACAGGTCATAGATAAATCTGAACCAAAATTATTTCACCAAAAATTTGATAAAATAAAAGATTTTATGAGCATCTGTAGAAAGAATGTACAGAAAGACATGGAAGACATCATTCCCAGGCATTTTCCAATGCTTAGTCTTTATTTTAGAAATCTACCGTGTAAAGGATTTATCATAACACAGTGGGAAGAAAAACACCTGAGACTCTCTGACCTCACCTACCTGCTGCTACTGGCACCTTTGAAACCCTTTCCCTTCCCCCTCAGTGGTCTATAATACCACTGATCTCATTTCATTCTTATAATTGCTGAGCACACATACAGTTTAATATGTGAACTTGTACCCTTCATATTGTCAGAAGAACTATCAGAATACTTACACTAAATCCTTGTACATTTTACCTTATTTTACTAAAGGATTACATATCTGTCCTACTCACTTATAAAACATGTCTTTTAATGATGTACTTTTAGAAAAGTCTAATTAAAATTCAGTGCATAAAAGTGTGCAAGGGTTGATAATCCACAGAACTCAGCAGACCTTAGTTAACATTCTAATGCATCCTCCATTTGGAGAGAGACAGTAAGACTTTTCCACCTCGGTGGCAGACACTAATGATACTTGCAAATATGACTAATGTCTTCATTGGTGAAAAATTAATGCACCACAATAATTTTTCTACCTGGGGTTAATGAACATGTCAGATGCTGAAAATGAGTTGTTTGAAAGTAAATTACTACAATCTATATTTAGAAGACTCTGCTCATAGAAAAAAAAAAAAACTCTATGGTGTGTTTGATGTCCTCTGCTTACTTTTGTCATGAATTTTGCTGTTTGCCTAGTGAGACTATATTATACTGACTTTTCTGTTGGTCCAAAGGAACATTTTCTTTTTCATAGAATGCTTTTTTATTTTTCCATGGGGAGAAGCCCAATTTGACTCTACTTGTCATAGGCACTTTCACAAATATTCTTGTAGCTATGCAAGCAGCAGAAGCGAGCCCAAGTCCTTGAAAACCAGCTTATCACTGCTACAAGTAGTCCCAAAACCATGTCTCCAGGCATTTTTTGAAAATCCAGATACCCACTTTATAACTTATCTTTCTTCTAAAGGGAATGGAATGTTTTCACAATTCAGATTGCTTCCTCTCTAGACTCCCCTTTCCATTACCAAAGCTATGTGAACACTGCATGCAACTGTGTGAATAGAAAGTAGCTTCAATAAATAGCCATATCAGAGAGAAAGGACTTATGTCATAAGTGAAGATATACTTCCAGTCACTATAGATCAATTAGTAAAAAATTCTTAAAGTTATGTTTGTTCCAGAGTACTTGGGGTTTAAGTTGTCCTGTGAGAGTCGGTGGGATCTAGTAACGAGTTTGAAATATGGGTCACATTCCTCATCTTGGAACCATCCTTTCCTTTCAACTGTGATCATTTCTTCAGAAAATATGCAAATACATTCATTCTCTAAATGTCTTTTCCAACAGAGCACAGAACTCCACTACACATTTAGCACAGGAAGCTTAACTCCACAATGTTTCTTTCAAAATGTGGAAGCAGAGAAAAAAGAGTAAGAAGAATATGTCTAGCTTTCATTCTGGTTTCAGCTGTAGTTCATGTTGGGTTTAAGGAGTTGAGACTCCTAATTAGAATTTAAAGGCTCTAATTCATGGCAAATTCATTATAGTATTCCACAACCCATCCCAAAGGCTAAGTATTCCTTCCCACTGGCAAAACATATATACTTCATTTAGTTTTGATACCTCACTGACTTTAATTCTAGCCATAGGATATATTTAACTTGCTTTAAAAGCCTTCCAATATTAGATGCCTCTACCTGTGTGAGCAGTTCTATGCCATGACTTGGTTACTTCTAGATAATGTGTTCAAAAAGCAGGGAAACAGAAATTCCATAAATGACAATGATTTGTAAGTCTAATGTGTGATCTCTCTAAACACACTTAGGAACAAAGCAAGCATTGGTTTTTAAACAGGTGGCACAAAGTCCACTTCATGCTCACACTTCCAAGTTTCAGAGCAGACAGTTTTCTGCCTATGTGCAAGTTTCACCATAACAGCAGTGCACCTGCCTGGACTTTTAGTGCTTGAGGTTGCACCTCTGAATGTCCTGGTCACATTCAAGTGTCTGAAAAACCTGAGCTAGCACTATGCAATCACAGTCAGTTCTTGGATTTAATTCATTCGTGAACACCTGGAACTGAGAGATTAATCGAACCCACTTCCTGCTGAGTGAACACTTATTCTGAGAATTATCAGTTCATTGTATTACAGGAAATCTGCTAGAATTTAGGTCTCACAGGCTACTGAAATAATAACTTTTCAGATGAAAATATGTTTAGGATTTCTCCAGATTCCTGCAGGGAAACATTAAGATATTTGCTATTAACCTTTTTTTTTCCAATGTTATATAAACTTTCAGAGCAATGATTGCTTTCCTTCATTTCTTGTTTTGTACGGCACTTGGAGTTAGGATAGCAAACACACAATAGAACTTTACTATTCTTAAATAAGCCGTCTACCTACAAAATTTTTGTCACTCCATTTTGACAGATCAAGTAATAATTTTATCTACCATGGGAGAGTATAAACTGTACTGGTACAGGAATCATAGTGGGCGTATAAGCTGTAACCATCATAAATGACACTTTTTATTCCCTTTGAAAATCCTCCTGATTTATTACATTTACTTAAAGACTGTCACAGCTTATTTTTACTAGACACATTTTTTTTTTAACATTCCATCAAGTGAGCTCCTATGTGATGCAGAGCAAACTGATAGAAAATGGTGACACTCTCACCCAAGCTGTCATTATTCAAAATGATTTCTTCTGCTCAGGTTGTTTTCATTTAGTAAAATAATTTGATTTTTCTATGTCTGCCCACATTCAATTCACAGGAGGCAAAGGAAGCTCAAAACAATGTCTTCTGCATTTAATATGCAAGGAGAATGCTTAATAGAATCATTTGCAGGATAATTAAAAGTCTGCTGATACATCTTAAGAAAGTGTGAAACAAAGTACAAAATGAATAGAGCCAAATGGCAATTGCTTATTTCTGTAGAGTAAGTGTTAAGTCAAAGAGGTCATAATTGCTGGTTGGCATAAGGCAAACAGTTAACAGGGTTTTATATATATATATCTATTCTGTAGAAAAAATAAAGCTGGCTGTTTTCATACAGAAGTTAGTTGAATATCACAGATGAAAAGGTTACAGGGTATTGCTAGTAGGTTTGCATGTGATATCAAGGAAACTAAGTCCACAAATTCAAATACAACCGAGGAATGGCTTGAGCTGATGTTAATTCCTGCTTACATTTACAAAATGGCACATTCAGCATTGATATATTCCTCTGAAACAAACTTGACTTTTTCCAGCAAACCAAAATACATCTACCTGATTCATTTACATGACATTCATCAGAATACTAATGTTGCATAATTAATAAATGGTTGCACTGCGTTCCCCAAGCTCCATTCTCACACTCTATAAGCTTTAATGCTTCAAATCATTGATCTAAAGGAAATTTTCTTAAGTATTCACCTTCGGAGGCAGACACAACTCCTGTTACAAATTATGGGAATTGCGTGTGCTCACTGAGGACATACTATGGCCACCAGCTGTGCCAGTTATCCTGATTATATTCATCTCTCATGAAGTGGATAGCCCCTTATCTGGCTTTTTTATGACTACAAATTAGTTCTTAATTACAGTCAGTCATTGTAATTTCAGAGCAACTGCTAGCTCAAACATTGACCCATTTTAGTGAATTATAAGCAACATAGATAGCATAGGTTCCTTTATTTCCCAAACAATAAAACGGAGGCAAAAAGACCCTTTCAAAATATGGCATTACTGTCCCACTCCTGCCTACTGTTTAAAACCATTCCCTTCACCTGCAAATTTTCACCTCCAAATAACAGTTGCCATAATAAGATGCAATTTAAGCAAAAAAAAAAATCCTGCCACCTAAATAAATGAAAAGCTATTCAAGTTAAGAATCTCACTGTAGGCCAAATACATTTGGTTAGTTTTATGCACCAATAACCAATTGCTTCAGAGACTTTACTTGTGCCTGCTTTAAGGTTGAGGGAGAAGAGAATTATGCTACAGCCTCTAAGTATCTGTATTTAGAGAGCGTAAGTATTGTAGAGATTACTGTTCAGAGATAGAAAAACTTATGCCTGACTTGAATTATTAACACTATTGCTGTGATTTCAGTAGCATTGAGCAAGGCACAAAACTAGGCAACATTTACCACTAGAAATATTACGTACCACGTTGCTTATATCACATTTTATGTGTGTGTGGCTATTTGTCATTACCATAGACTCATTCATCCAGTTGTGACACTGACTTACAAGCTAGATAAACCCAGCAAAAAAACCCCAATATTAAGTGAAATCAGCATTTAATCTACTTGGATCCTATTGTTGAGTAAAAACTTTAACAGCATATTGTAAATCACCATTTTTTCTTGGCTCCAGTAGTCCTGCTGTGCTAGACCTAGAATGGACATTAAAATCCTCACTTTTTCATTTCCCCCCTCTGTGTATTTTGTGTCACACGTGTTTGCACAAGGATCTGGTTTTCCATACTTAGGTCTCCAAAGACCTCAGCAGGTACATGTCAGGCAACAGGTTCGTGTCTTCAGACTGGATGGTGTAAGCTCATTTCTCCTGGAGGACACGTCAATGCTGGCTAGCTGATTTACCCTAGAGGTCTTTCTGCTGAGCATACACCAGCGTACACCTGTGGAAAGGGTGCAGCCTGCTCCCCTAATTCCACCAACTTCAGTGAATTGACACAAATGGTCAAGGGAGAACAAGAGAAGCAAGGGCATGACCTGCCCTCCCTCCTGCCTGTTTCACTGTCCACATGCCCCAGGGAGCAACGACAGAGCTGCCTCTGCAGAGCCTTTTAGAGCACAAAGGCAAAGGAAACTCCTTGCATCCTTACCAAAGAGTGTACTTGTCAGAGAAAGCCCTGAGCAAGTATTAGAATTCAGCTGCCAGAACTAGAAAGACCAAGACGCAGCCACAGTCTCAGTGTCTGTCATGTTGGGAAGTGAGAAAAAAGTAACATATCCACTTGGAGCACTGACAGATACAGAATAGGAGCTGATGTTTTTCCTGCCTAAGAGGTAACACAGAGATCAGAAAAAATCAGGCACCCGTATTATACATCCTGCACTAACTTGGGACTAACGCAATGTCCCACACAAAGCAAACGAGGCATCGAATTTCTTTAGCAAACATATAGATATTCATTTTGCTTCTTTCAAATCAAAAACACTGAAAGAGCTTCCACAACAAAGATAGACAGAATAAACCAGCCTAACTATCATATGCCAGGAAACTCTGCGCCACCAGTTTTCAAGTTGTTCTTACTTACTTTTCTGCTTCTGGGTTAATTAATTAAACACTAAACATACTGCTAGCGTGATACAAATAATTAATTAAACATAGTCACAGGCTAGAACGTTAATTGTAACAATATATTACACTTACTGCTTCCTGTCTCTTTTAGCTAATATGAACTTAGCAACATATAGGGATACCAGCTTGGAACATATAGGGATACCAGCTTGGAAAATAGGTATGTACATATACTACAATAACAAACTGCAGTATTTGCTGTTTCTATAGACAATAACTGGACAGTTGCAAGGAAATCTGTCATTCTTTACACCATGATGGGAGCTTACTAATTCCTTGCACTCACCCAGTTCTCTCATCAAAAATAAGCCACTAGTTTGTCTGTTTTTCTCTGAGAGTTCTCTGAAGAACCAGAGTCTGAACTGGGGGAAAAGAGCAGGAAAAAGGGGTGGATAGAGAAAGAACAAATTTCAGCAAATGCAGTATTAAGCCAATTTTAGGGGTTCCAAGCCTAGCAAGCACACAGGTATTCTCAGCAAGACCAAGAAGATTCCTTAAAGAGATTAGTAAGGTTTACCTTGAGCACAGGAAATGTTCTGAGAATTTATCATTTGATGCCTACACTGCTGAAAACACAGCATGTTCTGGTAGCATTAAGTGTTATTAGTGTGCTTACCTGCAGCTCCTATAACCTACCAGATGGCACCCAGAGATTATTTTTCTTTCTCTTTTAAAATTACAAAAACCTGCCTTATTTGTAAAGAGGCACTATAGCACTTTTTGGTGAATAAAATATGAAAATTACCATTTTGAAGAGAACAGTGATGCCTGAGGAAATCTTTTTTTCTCTTCCATTGGGTGGGTCAGACATGGTATGCGCACAGCACATAGGAAGAGAATAATTCACAACATACACTTAAGGGAACAAGAACTTTGGGGCAGATTAAACTACATATGCATAACAGAGAATCAAGAGCTAAAATGCCTTGCCAAAGGCCGTTGGTTCTTTATGCTTTTTCAAAAGAAATCTGTCCCATAGATACATGACCATTTCATAAATAAAACATTTACATTATTTATACAATTACATTTATGTGTAGTGTGTGTGGATAAAGTGCTTTTAAAATATGATGGTTAATTTTTAGTTGTTCTACTATTTCTCTTTGGCTGGAAAAAGAAGTCTTCTATGACACCTTTTTTGGCAAGTAGATTTAGCACCTTGGAGTACTGAAGTTCAGTCATTAGCATAAGCTTTTATTATAAGCTATAATCTCTTCTTTATTTCAAGTGCTATGGATGAGGCCATCTAGATAACATCTCTCATCAGTGGTAGATGAAAAACATCTCCCATTTGACTTCAGTAAACAAAACACATATTTGAACCTTAAATGCAAGTATCCTCATATTTTATAGACTACCATCAGCAGAGCAGCATGGGAAAGTCAAACTACATCAAATATATTTACAAAATTAACCATATAACACCAAAACACAGAAATAAAGCAAAAGTTACCCAATTATTTTATATTTTTTAAATTATGCAAGTTCAAATTAATTATCCAGAAGTCAGTAAAATTTCACTGGTACAAAATTTATGTTAGGGAAGGGAAAAGATTCATTGAATTCACAGTTCTTATTTCTGGACCTGTTTTTTGTTCATGTGATAAGAATATTTTCCTGTCCTTGACATTTTTTATCATGTATTCCATCTCCTTTATGAGGAAGGATTTCTTTACAACAATGTCTTTTACAAATCCTATTACAGTTAATAGAAGTATCTGTGCTGGAGTCATACCACCAAGACTGAACCATGAGTTAGGATCCTACAGTGGAAAGC
>WAAB01005279.1:39906-114904 GCA_013389865.1 Piaya cayana
TAAACAACTGCAGTCAGTAAATAAAGTCTGCGTGGATAGATTCTTTTTATAATATCTCTATTAAATAGATACAAAAGCTAATATATTTTTATGTGGCTATTCCAATTTACCTTTTGAGAAATAAGAACTGAAATAACAATTGGTTCCTTATACTGATATGTTCCATTTTTTAAGGTGTTTTGTGATTTCTATACATATCAGCCTGGTGCGACTTGGCTCTTATTAACACTAATATCTAATAAATTCCCTTTGCTTTAATACCATCAGGGTACTCAACAGGTTAATATTTTTATGAAAATAAGATACAAACAAGAGAGATCAACCTAAAGAATTCATAGAAGTGTATTGCAATTCAAGAGAAAGCAATCAGAGACATAATTTTAATTAATATTAAGTTGCTTCCTAAAGACAATGAACTAACATGAAAAATATTATAGAATCATAGAATAANTATATTTTTTAAATTATGCAAGTTCAAATTAATTATCCAGAAGTCAGTAAAATTTCACTGGTACAAAATTTATGTTAGAGAAGGGCAAAGATTCATTGAATCCACAGTTCTTATTTCTGGACCTGCTTTTTGTTCATGTGATAAGAATATTTTCCTGTCTTTGACTTTTTTTTATCATGCATTCCATCTCCTTTATGAGGAAGGATTTCTTTACAACAATGTCTTTTACAAATCCTATTACAGTTAATAGAAGTATCTGTGCTGGAGTCATACCACCAAGACTGAACCATGAGTTAGGATCCTACAGTGGAAAGCCAACTCCTATTTAAAGGAGAACTACAGTTTTACAAAACGTAAGCATCTGTATCCTCCCTATGAGCATCAAACCACTTTCTGTCCTCTCTAAAATTCATCAAACTCTTTTCAAAAGAGGAAGTACTTGAACAGAATGATTTCTTCTTATCCAGCTCTGATCTGCAACCTGATCTCTTTACTCCCCTTTTCAAGCCTTAGTGTCATGGTACAATTCATGCAGATGCATTTCAGGACTGCTATGTAGGTCGATCATTTGTTCTTTCTGTTCTCCCACAACAAGAACACCTGACACAAAATTGTGACAGAACTTGAGAAAAGCCACAAAATTCAAAGTGGAGTATGACTCTTCATACTTCACTCACGCTGTGGTGAAAAAGACACATACAAGAGGACAAGTTAATGACAGAACATCAGCCTTCACTTTGAATATTCTGGCTCTTGGAATATTCAGACTTTAACTGTATTAGGTAACACAAGTGATTTTTTTTATTTAGTTTTAGAAGCAAGACAGTTGTATGTCAGACAGGTTGTATGGATTTTTCGGCTATACCATTCTCCTATATCACCTGTCCCTCTAAACCTTGCTTGTCTTACAACTTCAGATAATCCTAGTTTCAAACAGCACCACCACTGACAATACAATGAATGGAACACTGAAATGCACTCTGCTCTCTCCCTTAATTGACTACACAGAAGCACCCTGTGGATCCAATAGGTGTCCAGAGCACTGGGGAATGCCAAGAGCAAGTACAACCACTTTTTCCTGAAAGCTGGCCATGTCTTAAATATTTGGGCTAGCTTTTGGTCTGTGCACCTATCCCGCCAGGACGATTGCAAGTAGAGAACAAAGAACACCTGTGAGGCAGAAGACAGACAGTATGCATTGCAATAAGTATAATACTATTCCCCAGCAATTCCAGGGGATCTAAATTTAATACTTAAAATCATATAAATAGAAGCTTCCAGTGTTCCCATTTGTTTTGTAAGATAGTGCAGGCTTATTGCGTGTTAATGGACTTTAGAAGCTGGGGTTTCTTCCTAAATAAACTTAACAAATAATTATGAAGGCAAAGGATTACTTGTAGGATAGGCTGATATACAGAAAGAGGAAGAAACGTTAAATACCCAGTGGGTTTTCCCAAGAAGCCAGCTGCCAGGAAAAGTATTCCTACTTCTTAATAACAGAAAGTACATCACATGCCATCTTCAATTCTACACTATCAACATTTCAGTAACTAGTGTTAAAATGCAGAATGTTCACAGTGGCTCTTTCCTCTAATGAACTCTGTCCTTTGCAGGAAGAATACTGTATTTTTCTGGATATTATGATAAACAACTGCAGTCAGTAAATAAAGTCTGCGTGGATAGATTCTTTTTATAATATCTCTATTAAATAGATACAAAAGCTAATATATTTTTATGTGGCTATTCCAATTTACCTTTTGAGAAATAAGAACTGAAATAACAATTGGTTCCTTATACTGATATGTTCCATTTTTTAAGGTGTTTTGTGATTTCTATACATATCAGCCTGATGATCATTGGTCATTGATGAAGACATTGAACAGGGCTGGACCCAGCACTGAGCCCTCGGGAACCCCACTTGTGACTGGCCTCCAGCTGGATTTAACACCATTTACCACCACTCTCTGGGCCTGACCATCCAACCAGTTTTCCACCCAGGAGAGTGTGCACCTGTCCAGGCCAGAGGTGACAGTTTCCATAGCAGAATGCTGTGAGAAACTGTGTCAAAGGCTTTGCTGAAGTCCAGGAAGGTACATCCACAGCCTTTCCCTCATCCAGCAGCCGAGTCACTTTGTCATAGAAGGTGATCAGGTTAGTTTGGCAGGACCTGTCTTTTGTGAATCCACGTTGACTGGGCCTGATCAGCCGGTTCTCTTGCATGTGCTTCATGATAGCACTCAAGATCACCTGTTCCATGACTTTCCCTGGCACTGAGGTCANCTTGCATGTGCTTCATGATACCACTCAAGATCACCTGTTCCATGACTTTCCCTGGCACAGAGGTCAGACTGACAGGTCTGTATATTGCTTCCTTATATATCGATGTTCATTCAAAGATGGGGAAAAAAGACCTGTCAGTATAAACCCATAAAGATTATGTTAATAAATCTTACCTGGATAATAAATATACTGTGTTATTGTTTAATATCCATGTTTCTTGTTCGTTGTTAGGTGATTGTAGAATGGAAAATACTGGTTTGCTTTTACTTTACAGAAATGTTTCACAATTTCATATACATAGTCAATTGGTATCTTTGTTTATGAGGATTACAAGTAATAGGATCAACTCAATGGGGATACATAAACAGTTCAGTTTCTTACACTACAATGTAAGAAGTATCACTGTGTATTAGACCACAGCACTCCTGTCTCCTGAGATTTTAAGCAATACTTTCAAAACTTCCCCTCCCCCCCAAAAAGGCCACATGTTCTTCCTCCATCCCTCTGTGAAGCTCCTGCTAAAAGTAATGAGACATTAGTGCTGTGCTTTTCCTGAAAAAAAACTTCACACTCTGATAAAAATAAAGATTACAGGATAACACCTTATATTTTCCAATGAAGGAAGAATTTAGAAAGCTTTCTAGGATTTTCTCTGAACTACATTTATATGCTGCTCTGCTGACAGCAAACACAAGGAAATGTGCTTTCCTATATTTCAGCACTTAAGCCCCACTCATAAAAATTAGGTGCTTAGGAACCAATTAAATAACTTTGCCTTAGCTAGCAGTGCACTACAAGTGAGAGAGAATAGTCACCTGTGGTCCCAGTGTGGACTCATATTTCTCATTAATAGTTGTTTCTCATTAACAGTTGTCAGGAACAGAAAAAAATATTTTGGAAATTTAATCACTCAATCTCTTTCAGGAGGACTATGCCAGCCAAATTTGAAGGTGGCGTTAGAGCATTGAGCAACTTGAGAAGCAACAAATAGGTACAACATGGGGGATGCCTTGTGTCTCAGAGGACACACGTAATTACATATGAAAAAAATACAAATTATTTTGCATTGCATGCAGAGATTGAGCACAAAAGAAATCACCGAGGACTAGTAACTGGGAAGCAATATATATATTTTCTGATTTCCTGATTTGATGCCATGTGAATAGGCTGTATTTAGTAGCTACTGAATTTTCATCAGAGGCATAGAAGAAGGAGGAAAATGTGTTAATTCAGAGTGTCTTTATACAAAGAATCCATGTGGCATCCTCTTTGTGGTCACTTCCCACACAGTAAAATGAGTTCTTCAGATTTTTAGATCAGTCTTTTGGCCCTGAACATCCACAGAGATGACGTCCTGTTCCTTGCCTACCTTGTTTCAAACACCATAAGAGGCAGATGAGAGAGGATTCTGCTCTAGCATGGAACAAAAGATAATAAAATACATATTCACAGAAAAGCCAAAATTGCTTTGGTAGTAAAAATTTATCTTCTTTTCGAGGGCTACCAAATAGGTTATCCATTATTAGTGGCTCAAAGCCTGCAAATGGTTGTGAGTTGGGCTGGTGAATAAATCAGCCTACCTAGACAGACGCCCAGAATACTAAGTATATGAGTATGCAAGAGAGGCTCCAAACAGTGACAATCTTTCAATTTCTCTAAAGCAAATGGTTTGATGATGGATGAACCCATTATTTTAATGTCCACTTGGGTGCTCAGTATAACTATTTGAACACTCACTTAAGTTTAACTCATTCCTATCTATTTTGGGACCTTTTCAAAATACTGCTCCTTCATAAAACCCAAGAACAGCTCCATGTCTTCCAGATAGGTGAAGATATCCATTGATAAACATGTTGCTTTCATAGTTGTTGAACTGCTTCTTCACAATGAGGAAAAGCAACTCCTTGCATACTCCTTTCTTTTATAAATCTGTGTTCTTTGTTACCACTTAATTAATCTATTTTCAAATTAACTGTAGATGTGCAACTGCATACTTTCAGTACGTTCAGACTTCTTCAAGTCTTTTACCCAATGATGATCCAGAAACACTTCTTATTGCTTAGTCTGGCCTTTGGCAAGGGATTAGAGAAAAAGATATCTCCATATGAAGCTGAGGTTTTTTTATAAATCTAACAAAAGCTCACATCCTTGATTTGAAGGATAGAAAAAGGAGTAAGATCCAAACAACTCCAAAACACAAATCAAGGGCCTTCTTTTGTGTCAGGAGATACCCTAAAGAGAACCTGTTCCTTCAGTTCCAAAGAGAATTGTCTTCTCCAGATCTCCATCTCCAACCACAGAGATGTTTTGGAAATGGTTCTGGAAAAAAAGGGATAGCTAGATGTAGCATAAAAATAAACATCATAATCAGACTGCTCCATTTTTTGCCAGTTTCTGTGACTCTTAAAATCTGTGAAAAGTTCCTAAACAAGAATGGTATCAACCATTTACAACAATCATAGCACAACTTCCAAACAAATCTTGCCAGATAAAAAATAGTTATGCTTCTTTCTTGGGACTTCTGCAATTCACTGATGGAAAAAATGGAATCAGGAATGTATTGTCTCCCTATATTTACATATAAATGGCAAAAATAGAACCCTTAAAATAAAAATATGTAGCCCATAAGTGCTTCAGAGGCCTCTGAGATTCCCATGAAATAATAAGCAAACTCCAGAGCAGCCTGGAGTGCTATCTAGAACCTCTAGATATACCTCTAATACAGATACCTCTGTAGACTAGTATTTAAAATCCTCTCCACCCTCCTATTCGTTTTTACTGTTGAGGTCGAGTAATTCCTTATATTTAAATATCCTCATGGAAATTTCTTTGTTTCTGTGTATGAAGAGTCGGCACAATGGGCTCCCTAAGAAATAACAGAAAATTTCACTGCACACTGGTAGTTCAAGATGTCAGTTGCTGTGATCTGCCACTTCTGGAGTGCAGGGCCATTTCTGCTTTCAGAGTTTGGGGGGGGAGAATATCATTTGCTGTAGTTCCCAACACAGAAGACAGACTCACTCTCTATACATATGGCTATTCACCATACAGGAAACAACCAAAGGAAATGGGTTTTGGCAAGTTTCTCCAAAGCACGCCTCTAATATCTTGAACATGTAAAAAGATTAGAAAGCTACAGCATAAAACGGCATATTACCAAAGCAGCAGAATTTGTTGGGAAATTACAATACTGCATTGTCAGCTCCTAATTTTAACTTCAGATGCTTTTCACCAGAGCAAAGCTGGAACAGAACTATTTTTTTTTTCTTGTGCTGACATCAGACAGAGAAACTTTACAACAGAACTAATACAGTCAGTAATACACTTCATGTCCTCCAGCATGCAAGCCACCAATAGTCCATTCATATCAAGAATTTGTGGTCACTGGCAATGAGAAGACTACAGGGCAGCAAATTTGTGGTCTTCAATATGCAGGGGTCTGAGAGTGGGAAACTACCATTTAATGCTTTCTGATGCCTCTATAGTCATCATGCAGCTGTTACAGCACAGAAGGCCATTTTGGACAGTGAAAATTCCTGCCACTCCACCTTGGCCAAAATCTGTTACCACTCCATTGGGAAATAAGAAGGAGGAAAAAAAAAAAAGAAAAGAATTAAAGAAAGAAAAAATAAAACAAAAGGAAAAAACCCAACAGGTTTCTTTATCTTAATAGTACAATTTGTGTAGAGATTTCCTGAAACAAATTTTATAAAGCCACAGCATGCCCATTGCATTCACTTTAAGATATATTTGATTGCAAAAAGTAATCTGGAGTGTGCCTCACCTACATCAAAAGCTAATTTGACTGGAAATTCTGCAAACTCAATATCATGCCTGACATGGCTCAGGAAATCATTTTGTCCAGCAGCTAAAGAAAAGTATATTTTTATGATTAATACAGCACAGGTGGTCTTTTTCATTTGTTTCCAGAGGTTGATGTTTTCTGTCTTTGAACTCATTAGAAATTTTCTCCTTACCCCATAAGTTGGCAAACAAATGTAACTCTATTTTTCCTCCTCCTTTTAGACAATGCATTGGCTTCTGCATTTGACTATTTCAAGAAAAATATCACTGGGGTCTCATGCTTCCCCTTGTGACGTCTACACCAGAGTTTTAAGAAAATGCTGCTGCTTCTGCTTTGTGGGGAAAAGCAGAACTTCACTTAGAGCTTTAGACAGACAGTGTATTAAAACTGCTGAAACGTTTGTGCCAGTGACAGAGGATTTTCCTTTCATTCAGTTTGACAGCATTTGACCATCTTCACTACAGAATGTTATAACACCACTAATTTTACAGCCAGAGACCGTTTTCAAGCTGTCTTAGAAGCTTTCCGATATTTTCTAACAGAAGCATGTTGAAGTTTTTCCATCTTTTTTGACTGGTTATCTGCTACCATATGAACATTTGCTTCTGCTTTATGTTTATATCTGTGGTAAGCAGATTTGGGTTTGCCAATTTATTTTTTTTTCCAAACTGTGTGTGGTATATGCTACACATATTGAGGAATCTGATGGAATCATCACTTTTCAGCATTGCAGTCTTAACGTCTTCAGTTGACAAAAGCCTAAGAGCTCTGCAAAGGCCTTCTATAGCATCCCTGTGGGTCTTTCAAGCATTAGCTATCTTTAAATTAAGTTTAATAATTGAAACACAGCAATGTTTAGTATATTATTCAATTTCCTCTTAATATCTGCCACTGTAAGTAATTAACATTTTCTAATGTGTTTTGTCTGTAGTTGTGAAAGGAATAAGAGAAAAGAGGACAGAAAAACAAGCACACTCAGAAATATATACACTAGAACACACGGCTCCAGTGAGACTTGTAGAGTATGTGAGAATGATACTATGGGGGCATCAATTTTCTAAAGATCTCTATATCCCTCCTAGGAGTAAGACTGACTGGAATAGCTCCTATGAAGCCTAAGGATGATCCCTGCCTTTCAGAACCAAAAGCCTTCATGACCGTATTCAATGCTACTCCCTGTTATTTGGTTTTAATTACTGTCAAAGTAAATAGATAGAAAAATTATGCAAAAATCTGCGACAATAATATGAAAGTAATACCACTTTTCATAGTGTATTAAAATATAGGACTTTGAGGCTGTACAGAACAAAACAGCAAAGCTCTGTGCCCACAGTGACAGTATTTTTAAGGTAATTCTGCTTATTGACAGTTCTTCATGATTTCTGCAAACACATCATCTATGTTTCCTACTTGGTCAATACCTCTTTCTTTCTCTCCTATATTAATTCCCAAAATATTACAACATAAAAATGAGTATAGAATTTGTGTCATAAATCTTTTCATAAAATACAGAAGTTCCTTCTACCTTCTATGTATGAAATTATACCTGCACTAAAAATTGGATGCCAGGGCCGTGGCCAGGTCCATACTGTAGTTTTCTGGATCATTTTTAGTAAAGCACAGAACCCAGTTTTTCTTACCTACCTACCTACCTATCACAAATAGTTGCTTTTGTGAAAGTGACAGAAAACTGAGTGGAAGTGTGTTGTTGACATTTTATTCTACATACACTAGCAGAGGATAGATACAGTATGGAGTTGACATATGATATTTACAGTATAGAAAGAATTTGTTACAACCTTTTCCTGTCCCATGAGGGACCTCTCCCTGAGGCAAGCCTATAGTTTTCTGCAGTTAAGAATGGCACACCTTGCTATGAACGGCCTCTTGCTTCAGGGCCATGGACTCTTCTGTCTGCTCTTGCTACTTCTATCTTGTAGCAATTCTTTAAAGGTTATTCACTGTTGTTACATCCCAAATGCTCCTGAGTTCTTCCCCCCTGCTTTAGAGTCTCCAGTGAAACTTGAAATGGTGTCACCACCTCCAAGCAGCACTATTATAGCCCTGTTCCACACACTGGTGATAGTACTTTAAGGTAATTTTCCCTTAAAATCGTCTCTGAATGCCCTTGTCCTCCACTATCACCAAGCTTTACCATGGATCACAAAGATGGGCAAACACAGTATATAACATATACAGAAGCAACATCATCCTTAGAATATCAAGTAACCTACCAGAAAAGAGATAATTCTCATCTGGACTCTTGTCATCATCAGGATATTTTCATTAATTTATAACTTTTTATTTCTGCCTCTGGCTTCTCTTCATAAATATTTTCTTTCCCTGCTAAAATTATCTTTTAAATTTATGCTGAGCCGTAAGTAAGACAATGTGTTTATCGTAAATAATTTAACAATGTAAAATATTTGATAAAACTCACGGGGAAACTAGTTATTTACATAACTAAACTTTCTATCAGATATGAAGTCGACAGCAGTTCTTGCTTTATCATCATAAAACTTCATAGCTTTTGTCATTGACCAGGACTCCATTGTGCCAAGTGCTATGCAGTACATGCTGTGTAAGCGTAGAACAAAAACATAGCTCCTGCCCTAGACAGCTTGCCATCTGCAAGACAACAGAGGAATATAGACAGATGGAGAGGTATAGAAGGTGACAAGATGATTGTGGTCATTGTGGTAGGCAGTAGCCAGAGCAGAACAACCCTGTTGTCAAATTTTAAAAAGGCATCATTGTAAAGAAAGGTTTTAGTGAGATACAAGTCTCACGCTACTGAAATATATCAGTGACTATTCATTTATTTCTACATTCTGAACTAACTCTTCGTTTTTTCTCTCCAAACTCTCAATTTCTCTCTGAATAAAAGCAGGGAGTAAAACACACACAGAATAACCACTACCTTTGTTGAGGAAGTTCTACTTGCTGGCAGATTCCCATAATCTCTTTTAAGCACACATTTAAAGCTTTAGAAATGTATCAGAAGATTATAAAATGTATACAGGAGTATGCTCCTTTATGAATCCAAGATTCATAACTATATTAGTGTTGTTAACAAAGGCATATCTTGAAACGCAGACCCAAACCACTCTAGCAGAAGGAAAAAAAAAACAAGATGAAATGACCAAAAATAATTGATTCTGATGTAAACATTAAGGTTTAATCTACTGTAATATATGCCAACTCATCAGGCTAAATTTCAGTCCAGCCTGCACAGAACTCCTGTTGGAGACACTGAACATACCAGTAATGGTAACATATAGAGAAAAGAGTTAATAATTTTGTGCAACATTATGAAGCTAAAGTGGTTAATTCTTTGTATGAATACATACAGAAACTTGTGAATTTATCTTCTTTTTAAATTTGCTCTAACACTAAGTGCAATGTCCACACGACCTTAGGCAGCCCAGCTGGCAAGTGTAGGACTCGTTCTGCTAGCAAGTACCTTGTAGGAACCATGACAGAGGTATCCCCAGAGACTCCTCAGTCACATCTCCAGCAGCCTGTTAGCTGCATCTACGTGAGCTCCTGACGAACTTGCCTCTCAGGCTGCCCAGGGGTCAAGCTTGTTGATGAGCTGCATGAGCTGCCTCATTTTGCTGGACAGTTTTGTTTTGACTTCTACCTGGCTATGAGCACTTTGCCTCTCTTGTCCTTGTATTACCTCCCATAATAGACACAGATAAGTTATGTTCAAGTTTTTAACAAAGAGCGTTTACAGCTCCAAGAAGTCAACGTGTATAGAAAGGAGAGAAACAGCCCTGCTATGTCTTCAAATTATCTACATTCGAGTAAATATGATAGCTTGCCTTTATTAGTGAAAGGAAAATATACATCCTTTAATGATTTACACTGCTAGATATAGCAGATTCTCAACAGTCAAAGCCCAACTCTTCTTCAAGTGGGTGTAACTTTAAGAGGAAAACAAAGCAGCAATAGTATTTAAATTAGGACTCACATTTCAGCTTTGAGAAGTTTCAAAAAAAAAAAATACAGGTCCAAGCCACGGGTGAACACTTTGCAGATTCAAACACAAACTGTGTTTGTAGGGAGCAGTCTATATGTAGGAACCTTTATTTTTAGTCACAATGTATTCACTGAATTCAACCATTAATGTATTTACAAACAAATTGAAAACCATAAACCTAATTTATATGCATTTGTGCTTCTCCTGTCAGTCTAGGCCCTCCATCTTGTCTCAGACCAAAGCAATATCAACGCAAATCATAATGCTGACATAAATATCAACACTGAAGCCATACTGAGGAATAAAAACAAACTATAAGTAAGCAGATAAATGCTCCAGCTTTACTATTTGGCACATCATCCAACTTCCTATGCATTATTTCTGTCTAACACCTCTTTATGCAGTCATATGTCACAGGTGCCTTTGACAAGGCAAAGATAAAGTTAAGACTTTCTACAGGTTGGTAAACATACACTTTGGAAAGTAACATATCAGTGTCCAGTCTCAACTGCAGCATCAGATGTGTTAAAAACATGTTACATCATTAAGTTGTAAGACAGAATTCCTGTCTCTCTCTTTCCTTATCAAAATATGCAGCTGCGATAGTCTCTTTCACTTTATTCATACTCATCACCATCCTGGTTTATTTATCAGCAGTAATACCTCAAGCTTGTAAAAATACCTTGCTGTTGTCATAAGCTGCAGCAGTGTATGTATTGCCTTCCAGTGTCTTTGCACAGCCCTGGCTTAACATGAAAGGAAAACGCTTCCATCCGTGTGTCAGCAATATGACAAATTGCAATGATGGAAGACAGTAAGGAGGCCTGTGTGTTTAACGGAATTTCCATACAACTCCCCAACCCCCCCAGACATCAAAGACTGCTTGGTTCTCTGAAGCAATCACAAAAGACAGGCCACGTGGTGCTGCAAGCTGTGGCAAGCAGAGGTCTGCTGTCTGTGCCTGCACTATAAAATACGCAGTGAGAAACACAACATGTCTGAGAGGCTGGAAGAGAGGAAGACAGAAGCATTAGGACCAGAAAGAATGAAGCATGACAAGAGAAACTGAGGATGCAGAAATTAAATAGACAACAGTTTTAGCCAGTATGACATATGCAGTCAGACAAAAGGTGCGCTGTCTTTCTACATGGCACTGAGCTGCTGAAATGCAAGGAAAATAAAAAGAAGTTATTGGGGGTCAAAAAAAAGACAAAAAAACATCAACAGAAAAGAAAACAAGAGAGAAGAAAGCAACACTGAGACATGAAACAAAACAAAAATATCCCAATAGCATAAAAGCAAAGCGGGGACTAATGGTGGTAATAAAAAATGGTTAATAGCAGGCCTCAATTTACTGCTGGCATTTTTAACATGACACACCAGGTTGAAGGAAGAGAACAGCTGCCACCACCTCTATGTAGAAAAATATCTATGTAGCAGAACATTCGCTCACCTTGCAGTCTGTACTAGCCTACAGCCACTACCACTGAAGACATGTTGTGCAATTAAATATTCTGGTAGACTTGAAAATATTTGAGCAAATGAGTATATATTTTAGAAGAAGACAATCAGCAACCAATGCCATATTGTAATGGCAGCCAAAGGCAGGAAAAGAATGAGAAATAAGTATTCTCTCTATGGAAAAGTTCTTAACATTTTGTAGATACTAGGAAAGTACATATATCACACCTGTAGCAAACGACCTGTAGCAAACGACATGAAAAGAAAACAAAGGCAATTGTGCTGGTGAGAACTAAACAAATATTTGCTAAATAACACAAAATATGCATGTAGATTAAAAAGAACTATTAAATTTTTTTAAAAGGCCTCTAATAAGTCAGTAGCTGAGTCTAGTAATGGAAGAAAAAATGCCCCGGTCTCTGGAAAGGAGTCTAGATGCAGAAGAATTAATATTCTGAATTAATATACCTTGGTCACCAGTCTCACAGATTAATACACTTGATTTGCCTCCAAGAACTGAACAAATTCGAATGGGATATTTAAAGACTACTAAATTTCATCACTAATCTATAATCTCGAATAACAAATCCAGTTTCTTGTTTATTTAAACAAAATACCTATCTTGAGCTCAATCCAAAGTCCATCCAAGTCAACTGAAGGATTCTTACTAACTCAAACAAGCTCTGGAACAAAGTTTATGTGTTTTTTACACATAGAAACTGTATGGTGTATCAGCCCTACAACTGTCCCAGAAACACTTTCCTAGCTGAAACACTAAATAATTTTTTAAAGTTTGATTTGTTTAGTGTGTGCTAATCTGTAAAACCTGCCTCCAGGAATTCAGTACAGCAGCTGATTGGATACCAAGCAAGTGTGCACGGATTCCCTTAGCTACCTCTTTGTTGATGTAAAAATTCTATTTCAGCATGGGTACGTGAAGGTAAATCTCTCATTTCAAGATTTCAAAACTTCCTATTTGCATTCATTTCAGATGGAAGACTTTGAGAAACAGGAAATTAGTTTCTTGTGGGCTAAAACTTGAAATAAAAGCTGGCCTGAGCAAATAAAGATATTATTTAAACACATTAAGCATTTGGATTAAAATTTATTCAAATGCCTTAATTATTTAAATTTAAACCTAATATTTAAATGTACAGTTTAAAAACATGTTAATTGACGATACGAGGAAGCATTGCTTCTTAATATAACGTAGAACAGCCCCCAGGAAGTTACATCAGCCTTAGTTCTGGAACAATATCTCTGCTTCTGTTCTTCCTCACAAAAAGATGAGGTTTAGGGTCATTCTAATTATACATACTTCAGATGATCTGTTTCCTGTTTTGCTCTCAGGTGACTGAAGACGTGCTCAGAGACTTGCAGACCAAGCTTTGTCATGCAAATATTAAGCACTTTCATGAAAAGGTCACATTGTCACCAGATCCTGCACACCTATAAAGGGTGGCACTTACCATATGAAACTATATTTTTCTTTTTATAAAATGTTGTTCCTCGACAACACTTACTGGAAGCTCCTTCTGATTCATTAAATATTGACATCTTCCACCTTTTGTTTTATTCAAAGAAGATATTTTAAAAAAAAAAAAGAGAGAACATTGCTTTGATACTTGTATCTGACCTCCAAAGAGTCATTACACAGCTACTGAGCCCAGAACATTTTAAGAAACCAGATGCTCCTCCCTACAGGAAAGTCATAACTGGGACACAATAGCTTTGAAAGTCAGTACACAGAGATCTGCTGTACTAGCCAGAATGTAGCAGCCTCCTCTGTCAATACCTAGAGGAGAAATTCTGACCCAGTCAATCGTACCTATGATAGATTCAAGTGACAGACAGAAATAAAGTGTCTTATATAATTTACTGGCCTGCATTTTAGACATTGTATTAATCTTTAATCAGATTCTTTCAAATACGCATACAGGAATCCAATAACATTTGAATTGCAGCCTCCACAAACACTGCAAATAGTTTCAAATGTTAAACACATTGTGTCTGGAAATTTTCAAATGTACTTCTATGAGAATTATTGTACCACAAAGCCCAGTTCTTCAGGCCATCAGTCACTAAAAGGGCTGTGAGAGAGCAGAAATAGAAGGTTTCTATCAAGAAGTGGGAAGATGCAAATAGATTTTCAAGTGCCTTTCAGCTTTGGTCTGTGTAACTCAATGCAATCTATTGCCTTATCACTTATTACATTTAACTATTCTGACAGTAAGGCAGCACTGAAGATAACCATTTTCAACCATTTTCAAAAGAAAACCAATTTTTATCTTCAGTTCCCCCCTCATTCAGTCTGAAATGGTTATACAATAAGTAGTTAACAGTGCAGTATCAGTACAGTAAGAGACATAGAAGAAATTATATTGCCTCAGCCTACATGAGGAAATCTCCTCATAGATAGAAAAACAGGTTTTGAACACAGAAGTTACACCACTGTGTAACTAGTGCGTAGTTCTCCTCCTCAGTTACAGCAGAGCTCTGGCTGCTGCACTCACACTTGAATTACACAGACATTCATATACCTACTATCCCTTCCTACCTCTCTACCCATTTATCCACCTTCGTCCTCCTTTCCCAAGTGGTCAACAGTATGAAGTTTCATATAAAATATGATCCAGATCTGGGTGGCTCTAATTCTCTAGTTACCTCTGGAGAAGGAAGGGGAAGGGAGGGAGAAAAAAAGATAAAAATATAAATACTTTATATAATTTGTTTCAGTGCCAAACTGATTTTATTCTCATTCAATGATAACTTTTTCACAAGCTTCAAAGAAAGTGGTAGTAGATCCTTTGTTTCAAGACATATTCCAATGATAACTTAAATTTAGCACATTCTTTCACAAGCTCATGGTCTAGTCCTGAAACACTGGTAAACAGTGAATACTATGTTATCACAAGACTCTCATATTTTCTGTGACAATACTTCTATATGACTAGATGACTACATTAGAAATATTGCCTTTAATCAAAAAGAATTGTAAATTAATATGTGAATGAAATTTTTTAGAATGAAGATATTAGCCTAAATGGTTTGATTTCATTATGTTGAAATCATAAAATGAAATTTCTACACTCTAAAAGCATTTTTAGTAGATTACAAAATCCTTAAGTAGTAATAGGACTAATTCAATAAACATCAATAGGAAACTGATATGATTACATTTCTTCCATCTTTATTTCCATTGTGTCTATCATTTTCTCTCAAAACACATGCCTATATTTTTATGAAATTGTTTATTATTTGTATAAGCAACATTATTCAAGTTTTATGAATTTGATCAAGTTTGTAAACTGAAAATTACTGTAATCTACCTTACTGGGCTTCTCCATTAAAGTTCTGACCTACCTGACCCTAGCAAATAGAACAAGCTCTTATTCAAGGCACGTTTTACTTAAGATGAAATAAAGAATCTGTATTTTTCTTGGAATGCTGCAGCCACGTGTTAAAATAAATTATTGAAACAAGTAATTCTGCAAGCAAATGTACCCATTAAGCACTAGATTGTGTACAAGAGCAGGGTAGCCCCTGCTCCAAGGCGAGCCACAACTATCACTCCTACACTCTTCCCCATGAAAGCAGAGTAATTCACTGCACACTGCAACAGAAGTACAAAGAGTTTATAAATGTATAAACCAGCACTTGGCAAAAAAAAAAAGGCAATCCCCATAAAACAAATCCTGAAATTCCTTATTGAATTTAAACTCAAACAAATTTCCTTTTCAGTAATGTTTCAATCTTGTTCACCACAGACCTCAAAACACTTTGCAAGGCAGCATCAGCCTTATTAACTCCTTGAAGTTAAAAGGACATGGTCCCGAGAAAGGAAAAATGTATTTCAGGATTTGTCTCAATAAAAGATATGAAAAAACTTGCTGCAGTTGAACAGCTCTATTATATCACAGAGAAAAGAAAACTGTAATATTTCATTTTTCCCACCACGTTACTGGTTTTCTTTATCAAATTAGTAAAAATAGGATCACCGAGTATTGTAACATTGAAATATGAAATAGAATAAGTATGAGAGTATTACCTGATTTAAGTTACAGTTTATGTGCTTGGGCATTTTTTCAAGTATTGAAGATAATTTTCAGGAAAAAGTTTTATTTATCATTTACAGAAGTGATAAGCGAAGAGAATGAGAAGAGTGATTTATAAGGCAGCCACAAAACAAGTTTCCATCTGACCACGTGGAAAAAAGTATTTGAAGAGTACTGAACACAATCATAATGGTCTTTTCTAATTCAGTTTAGTACCTACACACATGAAGCACTGCTGGAAGCAACAGTTGTCTAGGAGCTGCTATTGTAATGCTGGGAATAGCAGAGGACACCTAGAAAACCTGGGTACACAGTTTCCCCTGAAATTCAAAGGCAATTTAACTTCAGGACCACCAAGAGATTTTCATGCTGTGATACAACAGCTTGTTATACCTCAGAGCAGGCGCATGAACCTCAGGTGGAAGATAGAGCTTCCTAAAACTCTTAGGAAAAGCTGCATGCTTTAGCAATTCCCAGTAGGGAGCCAGTAGTTCGAAAGGCTAAAGAAACCAGAAAAGCTTAAGAACAAGAGTAGACCTTAAACACAGGCAGTACTGAAGGGACATGCTTTCCCCTAGGATCACTTAGTCCTAAGTTAGAAGTCACGGAAGATATAAGCCTCTGTTTTCAATTCAATGAAAGATCATCTGGACATGATCCTGTGCAACCTGCTCTAGATGAACCTTCTTTAGCAGAGGGATTCAATTATATGTTCTCCAAAGGCCCCTTCCAACCCCAACCATTCTGTGATTCTCTAATAATTGAAAGAGTGTTTATTTTCAGACCACAGGGAGCACTTGGAGTAGCCAGGAACACACATCTTTTCATGTGACTTGAACAGCTCTGGCCAAGCACTAAACTGAAGGCACAGATAGAACCTCTGTGGCAAAATCTCAAGTACTTACCAGCCTCCAGACACTTAAATTAGGTGCTAAATCCAAATCCATTCTCGGGCACTATTTGTTCACCAGTTCCTGGAGGTATTTTTTGAAAATCACATCCTTTTTATTCATAATAGAAGACAATTATATATTTGCATCTGAGATCATGTAGTATTTTGCAAATGTACAATATAAATATTTCTTTCAAAGTTGTAATTTTCTTCAGGTGATCATAAGAGCTACAGCACATTCATCTGACTAACAATACAGGAAGATATATACATATTTCAGGATTAATCATAGGGTGTTTAAAGTAGCTTGCAGTAATACTCTGAGAAGAATAAGAGGTTGTCATTAAAAAAAAGAAGAAGAAAATTTTGGGATTGCAAACTAAAATTATTCTGCATAGGTAATTCTGTTTGATACCTTTTAAAATAAGATTTTACTATGCTCATGTCAATGAGCAGAGAAGTGCATTATCAAATACTACTTCATTTATTGTCACTTAAATTGTTCTTAGCAGTGGTGTTACCTTCATTAGACTGGGCATAACGTATTTTTAAATTAACATACTGATGGCTGTAAATTTTTCCCTTTTTTCACAATATACCCTTTACTAATGCTGGTAGAGGAAACTGTAAAATAAATTTTGCAGTGTCTGTGATGACAAGGTCACCAGTTCCAATTCAACATTGTTTAAAAAAAATAGATGTCATTAGAGCTTGAGAAATTTATTTAACATTCCCTAGCCTGCAGTCTAAGCACCTTGTTACAGGAAAAAATGCCAGTGCTAACATACTCTAAAAGCCTCATTTTCTACAATTTAAAGAAATATAACATTTGTGTATCACTCACAGTATAAGGTATTTATTTATAATGTTGCAAACTGTCAGCTCCTGTTTTAATTCTTTTAGATACAGGATGTCAGGAACTGTCAAGAGATTTACCAAGGGACAGGCCACATAAAGGCAGTGGATTAGGTAGACGCCACACTGAACATGCTCTGCTTGCCATTAAGGGAGCTCTTACATAGCAGCCATGAAACGATAGGTCATTACAGCACCTAGGGTGGCACCTAAGCACAATCACCTTCACGCGGGGTTCAGTGGGACCAGCTCAGACTAGAAAAATGAGAAATTAAAAACTATACATAAACATATGTGAATATATGAGGGAAACTGGGAGTCAAGGAAAGCACCGACAGCTTTATACTAAAGAAAAGCTCAGAGCAAGAACAGGTAGAGAACAGCTATGAATAAATTTAGGCTGAGAATTAGATGACTATTTTGAACTATCTGAGAAGTGAAGTTGTGGAAACCTGTCTTACTATTGAGTGTGGGGTTAATAACCTAACCCATAATAATCTATGATGCTCAGGCTCTGAAAAAACATTGTATATGCGTCTCCATGGTAGTGTCAAAGATACAAGCTTGCTGAGAACAAACAAGGACACGGGAAGCAGATTAGGAGCATTAGCACAGTTCTCCACCCACTGTTTGCTTTCTCGTCTGCACTGTGCTTCCTCTTTCCTCTATATCCTTACAGAGGATTCTTCTAACTGATTTTTGGAGTCTGCTGTTCCCCGTTTCTTCCCACATTTTTTTATCTCTTTCTTTGCTCCCATTTTTCACTCCAAGTCCTGCCCTCAATTTTGTCCAGTCCACCTCTTTTCCACAAAGACTATTCTCCCTCAATATTGCATTCCCTTTCATAATTTAACAGTCCTTTCCTCTCCCACACATCCTGGCACCCACAATTTTTATTCCCATCTGCTGCTTTATGCCTAGGATTGAAATATTTACCAGAAACATAGTAACTAGTGAACTAAATGAAGAAATTGAGCCCATTTTCCAGGGACAATAGATAGATAACTAACCAAATTATCTTGTTCCTCCCCAGATATACTACTACCTTTATTCTATACTGGCAGGGGTGAAGAAAATTATTTAAAATAAAGCCAAGACACAACAGCTTTAAGACAACTATTTCTATATGAACTACAGATACACATTTGTTGCAAGAAATAAACTTCTGCAAATTTTGTCACTGCATATGGAAATCCCTACCAGTGTACTGTTCTCAAACTCAAACCCATGTTTTCTCGCATTCAACCGATGTTGTATAATAAACTTGAATTAACTTTACTGATTGGGCTTTGTAGAAAAGAAAGAACACTTCATTTTTCCTTACTGTTTTCTCATATCACAATTCTGATGGGCTCCCGAGATGAGACTACAGATAACAGCACAAGACATTAGCAGAAGGCTGATAGTCTCTCTTCAGGAGGGCTATCCTACACTGAATTGTTCCATCAATATATCCTGCTTCTCACTGCTTTTTTTAAGCAGCACTTGAGTGGAAGGTGACCTGGTCTTAGCAGTTTCCTTCCTGTTTAGCCCATGTTTCTCCCAGGACCTTCCTGCACTACGCTGTACCCAGGCCCAAACCTGTAAACTTACTGACTCGATGATAAGATAAATCTTAACAAGCCTGATATGGCTGTTATGTCATACCCCAAGGTGCCTAGTATGATGAGGAACTTGTGCGCCACACAGCCAACAAGCCAAAGGAAAATGGAAGTGGAACAGGGAGGCAGTTAAAGGAGGATTCCTTTCCCTACGTTTTATCACCAATGAGCAGACCTGAACTGCAGAGCACCAAATACTACCAGCTCTAACATCAAGGCATGCCTGGGAATAGATTTCCTAGACAGGCTAATCCATTTTGTTGACAGTTACAGTAATCACCATTTTTTTACCTTTTCCTAAGACAAATTTTTCCACTGCTTTCCTGCTTCCCTTTCCTCAGACCTGCTTGCTCTGATGAGCATCTGTCTTTTGGGTAAAAAACTCCATTGATATAAAAATTAGGAATGATTACAACCCTTATGTGCATTTCTTAACACAGAAAACTCAATGTTTTAAATTACAAGAGGTCTCTTGAATACAGATTTGTATTATTGGTCTATTAAATGATGATGATAAACGTGTCATTAGTAAGTACTGCTGTAAGTGCATTGAATCCTGCACTTGGTTTTCTTCACTTTTTTACAAAATGCAGTATGTAAGCCACTTTGCTTCTTTACATACTAATCACTTCCAAAACACTCATATCCCCTTTGTCAACTGTGCATTCTTTATTATAATTGGTGAATACTATTTAAACAGAATTCTCAGTCCCAGATATGAAAGAACAATCAACATGTCAACTCACACATTAGTAAGAGACTATCACACATCAGATCCCTTCAGTGTTTGTGATTCTATTGGGATAATATGGATTGAATTACTGTATCACAAACACAGAAAGGAAGGTCTCTAGTGACAACAGTACATCAGTGATGTCAAAATACTGTCAAATAAATCTATTATTCTTCCAGCTGATACTTTCACTTCCATAGTTTTCTATTGTTATTTTGTAATTTTCCCTGTATTTTCATTGTTCAAAATTCAAGCAATTATTAATTTCACGCATGCACATCAGTTCAGACATTAAACAGAGGAAAATTTTAAGTGTTCAGGAGTTATGCTTTTCATTACAGCAGTATCTTTCTTCTTAAGAAAGTCTTTCATGCCAGACAGAATACCATAAATGCAATCTCTTTGATTTTAAACACTACTGTACACATACATGAAAATTTTAGACAAGCAACTAAGGAATGTTATGCGTAATTGAAGTTGTTCAGTTTGAACTTAGATTATTTCACAGTTCACTATAGCAAGGAGCAGAAATGTTTTTATTGGAAAAAACTTCTGTAACATTATGGCATAAAGCCTTCTCTACTGCACAAAAAGACAAGACACAGAAATCCACTTCACTTCCTGAAAAGATTGGCAAAGTCACTCAAAAAAAGAATCACGGCAATGCTTTTTAAGAGCTCTCATCAGTTTGTTCAGGCTTTGAAGTTAGAATACACCTTAAAAGTAGGTCATTGAATGTTAGTGCACACAAGTTCAAGAAAATATCTCTCTTGTAAAAATGGTAGGTAACAGCGAATCAAGAGAGACATTTTCTAATTTACCATTGATTTTATCTGTGTAACCTTGAGTAAACACAATCCTTTAAAAACATCATCTGTGAAGTGGGAATAAGTTATCCGCCCTTTTAAAGCACATTAAAATACTGAATGAAAAGCAATTCCTCAGTAGAAAATATCGTTAGTCCTCAAAAAAAACCTGGGAAACAATATACTGACATACTTGAGTTCTGAGCACACTGCTCAGTAAGGAACTAATTATAAATACTGCTACCAAGAAGTAAGTACAGCATTACATCCTTCCTCCTGCTTCAGAGCTAGTTTTCCATGCTGCTTTGCAAAAATTTCATCTTTTCAGTATCAGTGGACAAAACAAAACCAAAAGTATCAAAATGCCTTGCACTTTTATTTATGGAAAGATACAAACCAGTCTGTATGTAGTGTCCTGTCCTACAGTACTCATATATTAAAGCCTAATAGTAGAGTAATTAAACACACAGATATCTCTTCAAGCTCTAGTCACAGATGACATCCCTGAAGACCTAAATCCCTTGAAACACAGATTTTTCAGGCTGAAAGATGGGGTAATATAAATAGCTGTAAGGAGACAATCTAATAATAATATTACAATTTCATACAGTCTAAAAATATTCATGAAGTAGCAATTTTTAGCAAGTTTTTTGGAGTATTTAAATATGATTAAGGGCCAATGATTATACTCCAGTTTTGAGTATGTCCTTTGTTTTTAAGACAGGCACAGGTAACAAAACAAAATATAATAGAGGTTTTATGACAAAACTGCTTGTTGCATATACCCCTGTGCTGGCAAAATGAAAAGACTGATTCTTTTTCCTTTAATCTCCTACTTTTTTTTTTTTTTTTTTTTTTTTTTTTTTTTTTTTTTTTTTTTTTTTTTTTTTTTTTTTTTTTTTTTTTTTTTTTTTTTTTTTTTTTTGAAGCTAGCATTGGGATGCTTTTTGTGTTTGTTTTCGGGTTTGGTGGTTTTGTTGTTTCTTTTTTATTTTAAATGAAGAAAATAATACCTTTGGCACATTCTATCAGTCATGCTGTCATTTTGCAACCTGCCCACACAAAACCTGTCTCTATAGTCCTTCTTTCATCTATTTAACGTCACTTCTTCAGAAGAAACACTTACACTTGTAGCTAGAACAAGCCTGACTTGGGCTAAAGCCTGAGATTACAGGTAAAAGTGATCTGTCTGGGGAGGTTGTGTTGCCTTCAGGGCTGCCTCTGGCAGCCAAAAGAGAGAAAATCAGAAGGTTAGGACTCCCCTTGAAGAGGGGACAGTTTACATCCTAGGATCTAGTAAGCAGCAGTATCATACTTGGGACCAGATCGTGTCATTATGACTCAAGAAAATATTTATTTATAAGACTCTCATGACACACAGCTTCCCAATAATAACTGGCACTGGACATACATGGGAGGCTCATACTTAAAGTACTTTTAAATAATTCTAGAGATTGTGGAAACTTGAGATGATGCTGTCAAAACAGAAGTAAATGCATAACATTTAAACAGGAGATGGCTGCTGCAGCCTTTGCCCTAGGACAGCAGTGAGGGGGTGTTGACAGGATTTACCACATTCATTCTGTATTTTATATGACCGAATTAACTCCCTTATTGATTTGAAATTATTTCATAATTTGAACTAGGGTAGAAGACACAAATAGCCCATGTCTAGAACTACCCTTACATGGTTTTCTAAGAATGTAAGACAAGCACTGAAAAGACATATTAATAAGCCAAGGGGGGTACCCCAGTGGGATAAAGGCAAGTTTTTGAGCCCCAAAACCCTTTCACACTTAACAGTTTGTCTATTCCCTCCCACACTGATTATATCAGTAAAATCTGTCAAAGAGAGAAAAATAAAATGCTTCTTATCATCCCTAACCTGCTTAGAAGATAGGCTCACCATGTAAACAAGACTTTCCCAGTACCATAAAGCAGTTCAATAAGGCACATCTCGCATCCCACACTCAGCATTGTTATGGAACTTTATGTTGCGAAACAAACATTGTTTTGGATTGAGGGAACACAAAAAAAAAAAAGAGACAAAAAGTAGTTTTCCTCTAGGAATCAGCTCAAATAAACTTGAAATGCAAATTAAGCAGGGTCATATTTTGAAAGCCACTTTCTCAAGTCTATAGTCTGGTCTGATACAAATTTCTTTAACAATGGAGATTTTTTTGAAACATTCGCTATTATAACTAGTTTGCATTTGAATTAAAAGGAAAGGCATACTGGTGTATGTTTATTTGGTTCAATCATTGCAATTGGCTTCATTTTTGAACTGTTATATATATTTCACTGACGCGGACACATTTCTCTTTAATGAAAGCATTTTCACAAAGTCGAGTACTTTTTTCACATGTGATCACCCTCAATAGCAAGTCTCTTTTCTCCTCTCGTTAATCTAAATCTGTTCAGTCACCTAAATGAGTAGTCATAGGGCCTTCTATAAATGATGGGCATGGTCTCTCATCAGTGTTGCAATACTTTTTCTATTAATAATGCCAATTTATTTTGTGAGAACAAGAGCTCCTCTTGATGATGATGCATATCAGAAAGCATGACTTACATTAAAAATGGAGCTGAGTGGACATTTCATGCCTCTTGCCCATCAGAGTTTGGAGAGGAGACAAAAACCAGAGAGAAGACCTACGGAAAGACTTCTGAAATGGTATTGTAACCTACAGCCACTCACCCAAATTACCAATGTAAATCATTCATGCTTCACTGAGAATGACACAATGGGGAGAATAAGGGCAAGAGAGAAATTCACTAACAATGGTTTTCAGTATGTTTATATTTTACCAGTTTAGGGAGCAATAGGACGTGGCTTACAACCCATGGAAATAGGCTACAACGAATTAAATGTACTGTAGAGTCACGCCTGAAGTTTTCAGTATGTTCCACACTCATTTTCACATGCTGCATAGCACTGCATACCAGAAGGCTGAGCTCTGGTCAATCAGAAACTAATTATTTCTTGGTAGACAAGTATATTTCTGTAGGGTGAAGCTCCATTCAGTACTTGTCTCCAAAGCATTTAGAATCTGATTATAATCCATGTGACCTGTTTCTATTTTAAGATAAGTAATTCAACAAACTGACACTGATAATTCCAAGTAAAGTTTTACAGTCAGTCACATAAGTACTGTGCGTGGATATTTCTTTTTTGTTTTCCTTTTTGGATCTCAGCATATAATAAAAGTAAAATTTAATCTTGAGTCAAAGCAGTTTATCGAATATACTGTATGCACTCTTAAGACACAGGCAAGGCTAGCAGCACCTGTTAAGTTGTCACAATTTATTTTTTAGATATGAGAATAAGGTGTTTTGAGAAGGCTGACACTTGTATGATTTTTTTTTTTTAAATATTGGAGTTTTACGTACAGGGACAAGATAAAGTAAATCTGATGTGATGGGAACTCATAGTAACTTGCACCAGAAGCGAAAGAACTAGCTTGTGATCTCAGGGTGTTCTGCCATGAGTATCTGTCTGATATTTTTTTTAATTTTTTTTTCAATAGATTCAGATTTTTTTGTATGATTTAGCACCTTTTCTGTGGAATGCTTTAGAGAGATTCAATACCCACATGGCTTTCCAGACTTGATGTTTGAGCTAACCTTTCAAAAATCACTTCACCATCTTATACCTCAGCTTCCTATCTGTAAAGCAGTAGTAATCTCTCTCATAGCATACACAAGCGCCTTCAAGATTTACTCATGAGAAGTGTTCATAGTAGAATTACTCAGTATATACAGCCTTAGCCAACAAGTGAGATTCTTAGAAATGTGTAACTAAATGCGAAATAAACATGCTGCTCTGCTCAGCACTTGTTCAGCCACTCCAGGAATAACATAAGCTTTCTTTTCCCACACCCCCCAACTCATGAGAGACATTGAATACCTGCTGAAGGTCCACTGGAGGACCACCAGGATAATTAAGGTGTTGGAGAATTCAACAGTTGAAGAAATATTGAGGGATTTGGGCTTGTTAAGCTTAAAGGGCTGACAGCAGTGAGTACAAACACTGACACATAAAATTGCAGCTAGCATTGACAAGAGCCATACTTTGACAGATCTTAATTCTACTAGGATGGTGTTAGAAATGTCCCTAGAAACCTATACTTTGTCCTGCTCTAGAGCATTATGTATGTAAGAAATGCAAGGAAGACCTTCATGGCATTTAAATAGCCAATTCCATTGATCCAATGCAGACATAAAGATCAAATCCTTGACTGTCCATTTTAGACTTTGTGAGAAATGTTTGCCAATACAACTTGTCGATGTAGTTCTAAAGCACAGGAGATGAATCATGGATATTGTTATTCTGTGTGAAAATGCACTATTTCCCTAGACAAATCACCCCTTTGCTTTAAGGAGCTGATGTGACACTTCTTTGCTTGTTCATGCAAAATGCTGCTATACTGTTGTCTGTCATTAAATGGATGCTTTAACCAGAAACCGGCCAGGAGCTTTCTCCATTGCTTTGAGACACAGCAAAGATTGAATCTCTTATCACAGTGAGACATTCTGAGAAAGTGCCTTGATCTGGGATGGGTATTGTGCTGCTGGTTAAGGTAATCTCATTATCTAGTAGCAATGGATCTGAGAAAAAGATGGAAGTGATCCTCAAAGCTGGTACAAGAATTCCACTACCTGGGCAGCTCTTGACAAAATGAACAAATTCTCTACTAAACAGGCAGAAGTAAACAGCACTAGCTACAATCACCTCTGATCTGGAACACCCTGACTTGTTCTTCCATGACTCTGAAGGGTTTTGCTACACACACACAATGTGAATTGACATTATTATTATTGGTGTGACTGTTTGTTCTTCACAGCATGAATGGGAATATCTGAACACATGATTTTCTGTGCAGAAAATTTAACTTGCTCTTAAATTTAAACCCTTAATTTAATTGCGCCCTTTAAAAGAATGAGCACTAACAATTCCTTACCGGAGTAGCAACACTGATAGTCTCCAGATATGGATCACATGGAAAGGACAATAACAAAATGATAACTTAAAACTCACATAATGCACATCATCAGTAATGTTGTCAGAAGATCAATTCAGACAAATTTAAACTTCATCTTGAATTCATTACTTTCCAAAAATATTTCAGATAATCCAAAACACTTATCCCTGCCAAGAATTTACTCACAACTGTATAATATGTTTGACAATTTTCTTAGGTGTAGAAAGGGATAGAGAGAAATGTCTATTTTTGCAAATGTAATAGGCATGGAAAACTAACCCATATATGCTGAGTTGCAGTAGATATAGCCACATAGATATATTTCTGCTCAATTATCCTGACTATATGCACAATGCAACTAGTTTTGAAATGATTTCAACTTTATCATGTTTTTCAACATAACACTACACTGCTGCATCAAAGCAGTAAAACCAGTAAGTCTTTCCATCTAATAAGGGATACTGGGTGCCATCAAAAGAGAGATGACAAAGGCTGTGAAGCACAATTGAAAAGCAGCCACAAACGATTTCCTTGCTGGTTTAAAATAAGCAACCAGTGAGTGAATATTCTACCTGCCAAGGAATCAAGTATTCTGACTGGACTGCTGAAAAATCTATAAAACCATATTGTTGTAATAACATTTATTTACTTTTATATTAAATTAATAAAAATTATGGCCAGCAAGGTTGCAGCTGACCAAGAAAATTGCCTTGAATTGTCCTGTTTTTATTTCTGTTCATAGAAGAGCACAACTCAGTTCTCCATTTCCTGTATTTTCCTGAGGGACATTTTTTTTGGTATATGCTTAGCTTTACTTCTTTGGTAGCATTATGTATACTTCATTGCAAGGAACTTTTAAGAAAGTTAACAAGCAGAAATAAGGGGGAAAGTTATATTCCAAAGTCAAATCCAAAAGCAAAACTTCCCAAATACAGGCTTTCCAGCCCCTCAGGGAAAAGAAAAGGCAAATCCAGATGCAAATCTTAGAGTAAACCCAGAATAGATATTACAAGAGACTTTTTCAACTCACAGCTGGACAAGATGTAGGAACCCTTTGTTTTATGAAAGAGCAGCTGATGCACATAGTTCAATAGCTATAGGGTCATAGGTATGGAACAACCAGGTATGAGAAAAACAAAGATAAGCAATAAGGAGATTTAACTAGTGCTAGGAACTTTCAAATCCTGGGGACTCTAGAGGTCATATTCTAACACTGATTTTGCAAGCAAAGAAAATCCCTAGAGGTTATAAAGATGATCTGTACAGGCTGTACTGCCTCTTGTGAAAAGGAGAAAAGAGAAATCAAAGTTCAACAAAGTAAAAGCAATCCTGTCTGACATGAGTTAAAGGAGTTTCTTTTAGCCCTAAGATCTGGTGAGGAAAGACTTGTCTGTGGATTGAAATAAAATTTTAATATTTGATTTAAACAGTGCTACACACTAGTTGAGGAAATACTTCGCTGCACTTAAGACAGGACTTTGAAGTGAGCAAGACTCCATCCTGTTTTACTCAAAGTTTCTTTATCAAGGAAAAGATGCAGATATTTATTCAGACATTTCAGCACATCATCATCGTTTACAGCACAGGAACAATCACCATGATTTCAAGAACTTCCAGAGACCCTAATAAATTAAGAAAGTTATGCTGTGCTACATTTCATCATATGTTGAAGTTCCATTTATTTGCTTGTCCAAAAGCTCCCCAGTAACCAAGTGTTATGGATGTAAGCCCACATGTGGCTAACAAAATAGTATAATTAAGAATTGTATACCATAAAAAATGGCAATGCATATGCTAAAGAAATATAAAACATCTTAACCTAAAGAGTTGATATCTAAGCAGAGAGAAGGAGCAGAGTCAATGCAGCACAAAAAAAAATTGTTTGGGTTTTTGCAATGTACAAACACATCACCCCTACAGCCACATCGTCATTTTGCTCTTCCCAGATTTCTATGATATTTTCTCTACTTCCTAATCTTCTATTCACTAGCACATGCTCTTCCAAAATTAAGAGCATATAAAAGGTTGCCAAGACACTTCAAAGGACCATAACTTTTGGTCTGTAAGCATTATTACAAGATTAGGTTCCTGACCTATGACAGAGGTAAAACTCTTGTATTTTAGGAAGGGCTTTGTCTAATAATAATTAACAAGTACGGAGAAGGCACACCAGTCTTGACAGCAGGAGATATCACAGTATCTTCTCAGAGAAGATTCTGAAGTCTACTCTTCTGTTAAAACAGTCACGTTATTTACTGAATAAATTACAATATAATAATTCCTGCCAAAGTGGCACCTTTGCTACCCCAATAAGTAAGCTGGAAAGCCATTCTCCTGTTATTGAGATCTCTGCATACTGGTGTATGGGGTTTTTTTCCTACATAAACTGTGGGAAAAAATGTACAGGTAGGCTTTCCTAGGAATGCAATCACAGTACTTGGAAAATTTGTTCTACAATAAATCCCAAAAGCTTTGTCTTTGCATAGTTTTTAGGCAAAACAAAAGTACCTCAATTCAGACTTATGCATTCAGGTTTTATGTCTACAAAAAAGCAGACAAATAAGGAACATTTCTGCACTTACTCCTCCACTGGCATTTATACAGGTTATTTATGTTTACCTGCTACCTGAGACTTAGACCTAGTGCAAAGGATGCAACATATACTTGCAGTTTTGTATTCAATGGGAGTTGCTGTGCTCTGGGCAGCCTAGCCAGCAACTAAGCTTACATGCACAAGCCATATTTATTTATAAGTATGACACAAAGCTGATTAAAAACAAAATCAATCTCTTAAATACAACTGATGTGAAGAAACAGAATGAAATCAGTTGATATTAATATCAGTTCCCAGGAGTGAAACAAGAAGATCATAACTGCAAACATTTAACAGGCAAGTGTTTAACATCCCTGAAGCCTTGCTGCTTGAAGCATCTCTATTATAGCGTAAAAAGCAAAAACACAATACCAGAATTAATCACAATATATATTTAAATGATAATTGAATCATCATTCTGCTCCAGCAGTCTTAATTGAAGATTTCAGTTAAACAATAATGTATAAACCACACTTATAGCAGTTCTTCCCTGGATTCTGGCATTCAGTTTCTTTCCTTAAGGAACAGTTCATAACACTTACCTATCATTTGTGTATTCTTACCCTATACACTTTTTCATACTTTGTGCAGTTCCCGTGGGGCAATTATTTTTATTGGTTCTTCATATGTGGTCCTTCTTCTGCCCTCAGGTAGCATGGGAAATATTCAGGCCTCATTCTTCAAACTCATCTTATGTACTTCCGTCATCTTTTTGCTTACTTTGAAGGCAACGAATCTAAGTGTAATCAATTTCAGCATTTGCTATAATTTGATAGCACTTACTTAGATAATATTTGCTTCAGAAAACATTTTGGAATTTGACCGTACACTTTATGTTTTTCTGGCTTACAATGCCACACAGCACAGCAAAAATTATATTCATATTGAAGATTAATAGTTTGGGCTATAAATTTTGTTATCAGAGATGAGATGTTTGTAAGTAGGTGACAAAATGCCTGTTGTCACCAGGTGTTAATCAGCTCTGGATATCACCACTGGCTTAAAGATTACTGTCAAAAGATGTAAAGTATCACATGTGATAAGCATGGTGGTGTCCAAGTGCAGAGATGGTAGAGCAGGAAGAATAGCTTAATAAGAACCCTGTGATTAATATGAATTAATAATTAATCCCACCTTTTTAATCCTTGCTTTTAAACAGTTAAGCTGCCACTTAGAAGAGGCATATTGTCAGCAAAACCTAATTATTTTTAATCCTTGTACTGCCTGTATGCACATTCCTGTGCATTTTTCCACACACACACTGCAATCAGTGGCAATGGCAAAGAGACAGCACCTCACTTAACAAAATCTGTGTTAAGCCTTTCACTCAAGTAAAATAGCTCCTTAAGTACCTATGAAAGCCCATGTCTGAAAGTGCTTGCTGTAAGTCCTCTTTCATTTTAACTTTAATGTTGAAAATTTGGTCAATATGTGGTCTTCCATATCAAAAATTGAAGCAGAACCCTCATTAGCATTGCTCCAATGAGCTTCATCATTTGACAATGAAGCCCCTCACCAATATAGGCCTTGCTGATTAGTTTACTGCATTTACAAAGGAAATGTTCAGCTTTAATGCCTTTCTCCAGTGTTCTGATGCCCTTTTTGGATCTCATACACTACTGAAAAATTCTATGATTTTAATCAATATGTAGTTAACAGCAAAATACTGTAAAAACATCTTCTCTGGCTATGTCCAAACTTCCTACTATACCATACGCAGTATCTACAGACTGACAGCAAAAAACTTGTCAAGTGTAACAACACTAAGTGCTAGCCAGCTCTTATTTTAATACTATTCAGAAATGGTGGCTAATTTAAGTGCATTGTATTGGACTGATAATGGAGTCTCAGTTATTGCTCATCTCTAGAAGCATCTATTGATATGTAAAGCAAAGACATTAGCCATGTAATTAGCCTGCAGCATAACTATCATCCTTCACTCAATCATTTCAGTTCCAACTGCCCAAACAATAGTAACATTTCACAATGTTTTTACTTGAAATAGCTGGTGCCATAATCATAGTGTGAATTTCTTATGAAAAGCTCCCACAGATAGTGTACATCATGCTGAGAAAATGAGTTTAAGTACAAGAAACCGATTAAAACTCTAACAATCTCCTAAGGATAATTTGTTAAAGAGGTTTTGTTACTTTGCATTAGCACTAAAAATAATCTAGCTCTTTATTAAAAGGTTCAGCACCTTAATAACTATTTAAGATTGCATAAGAATAATCAATGCTTTTCTCTTTGTTGGCTACATATTTTTATATTCAACATAAATGCAATTTTACTGTTCGTTTTAATAAATTTCCACATATTTCTATTTAATTATTCACATTATTCCATTCTGAAAGCAAAAAAAAATAATACACCCTCAGCAATTATTTGAAAAATTCCAGTTTATTTTAATATGGAGTTTAAACTGAAAGGACTTTCATGATGTTACCTTCCATAGTAGAGCCCTAGATTCCGTGACTTTTTGTCATTGCCATCTTCCTTTTGTCCTACATCCTTGCATTTCTGAAGGCTATTTTCAAGGCGTATTAGGCTTTTCATGCTCTCTAACATATTCCTTAATTATTTTAATATACAACTGCACTGTCATTTAAGACTGACTTTGAGGGTCACGCTTACTCAAGCTTAGATACGAATCATCCCTCCTCATCTTTTTATTGATATCTACAGAAAAACATTCATATTTCTTCCTAAAATGGTTTGCCTCAGGAAGGAGATGCAAAACTCATTCCTGCTTCCTAATGCATTTTTAGCTATGGGGTCTTGCCCATAAAGGCCAAGAAAAAACTGACAGCAGGAAGGTCAGATCCTGAATTCAGGAGTTCTTTTGAGCACAGAACAAGCTGTAACTATGGGACAGGGCAGAGACTTTTCAAGTTGATTTGAGGAATGCCCGCTCAAGAATATTGTAAGATCAGTTTTACACATCCTCTTAGACCCTTAAGCATCTAAATACTCATAAATTAACAGTAACAAGTGTGAAACTATTCAAAGAGACTCCAAGAATGACCTCATGTATAAAATGTAGTAAACTAAATACTGGTTGACTACAAAGATCATTAGTTGATGCAGTTTGATAGAGAAATATCAGAAGAGAAAAATAAAAGAAATTTTAAAAGAGAAATAAAAGATCTAACCTCAGAAGAGCCAAGACAATCACTTGGAGTCTGGAATGGAGAGGTTTACCTTATTCTATATTTTTGTCATAACCCTAGTAGTACAGTAGCATGGAGTACCCCTCATTAGCCTCAGTTAAGGGAATACTGGTCTGGTTTTTTATGTTTCAGAAAGTAGAGTCAATCCATTAATGCTACAAATGGCATAGGTTGTTTTGATGCAGATGGAGCTTAGATTCCAGGAATGGCTAGAACTACTAAATAGGCTGGACTTAATTTGTTTTTCCACAAAATGTTATTTTTACTTTTCAGTTGTCAGATGACAGGAGCATTCCATATTTAAGCAGAGAAATCAAATTCTCATATTATTTTGCCCATTCTTGACACTATTACTGTGTCCTGTCTCAGTCATCTCTGGAAATGTGTGACAAATCTTTCTTTGAAAGTTGTGATTTACATATCTTAGTCTCAATCCACACCTTTCAACAAGGGAAGGCAGAACACAAAGGAGAAGCAAATAAATCACAACTGAAAGAATATAATTTTCCAAGACGGTGCCACAGTCCAGTAGTTGAACCAAATTTACCAGTCCACTCCTGTATTCACTAAGCCATGCTGGTTCCAAGTGCCTGGTAGCTTAAAACAAAGATCTTCTCTATAATTAATGAATTATAAATAAAACATGCGTCAGTTCTGTTCAAATAGTGGGGAAATCTACAATCAGGTTTCTTCCAAATGTTATTCATATTCATAACAGAGAAGACAAATTCATAGTATAGCAGCTGTATCAGTAGACTGAGATCCACAGGAAAAAAAAAAAAGACTTTGCTTTTTTAATTAACACAATTGTTAAATATGAAATGTGTACTAAAAAGTTGTTTGCAGATCAGAATGAAGAATAGCTACCATTCTGTGCCTTCAATTTTTTGCTGAATTTTCATGGTGGTAATGGTCTAGCATACTCTTCTTCACACTGGGAAAACGAAACATCGCATCACAATGTGCTAAGAACAAATACAAAGCAGACAACTTGATTCATCCCCCTCTCACCAGCCTATCCTTAAAAGGCCCTCCTTCCTCGGGAAAATGAATATTCTTACTTCTCGTGACTTTCAGAAAGACTGGAGAGCTTTAAGTACCAAGGATTTAAATTTTAGACTTTAACATTTTCAAGTTTTCTCCAATCATATTATAAGTTCTTCTTTGTACTATGCTTATTTATGTTAGAAAAGGTAAGGTAAAGTAAGGTTTCACTTTTTTCTCTTCTGACATTTAAGTCCTTTCCAGATTTCATAAAAAATTTTAAATCATCTGAAAGATCCTTAATTGGCAAGAAAATAATTCAAAACCTACTACATTTCGCAAGTCTCTATAAATTTACTTCAGCATATTACATAAAGTGACAGAACACGTCAAAGCTTCACTGTTTGTTAGCTGGCAGGTTCCCTGTGCTATTCCAATAATTCCTATTCCAATAAGAGTATAATAAATAATTTTACTAAGCAAAGATGGAATTAAAGTTGTTAATATTTTCATGGAAGTATTCACAACTTAAGGTTAAATACGAAACTTCAAGCTGAACATGACTAAGAGCTGCAAACATGACGTCACTGCCCTGGACTGTCCCCAACAGTAATGGAACTGAAGTGACATGCACTACTTTCACCATAGATTGAAGTCCTGGTTTGATGGACAAGATAGAAAAACCGCACAGGAAAATGTGAATGAATTAAGCCAATGATACTGCAGAAGGTACTTTCTGACCTGAGCCACAGATAACAAGAAAAAAAAAAATAGGTATCTGCAATTCTTAACTTGCCAGAATCGCAAGGTGAAGCAAGAGTATAGTTCAGTTGCTTGAAGAAACTTTCTGTATGCCCAAAATAGAAAGGGCCACTAAAGTACTGAGTGCTGGACCAAATCCATTTGTTTATGTTAAGGGAGCCAGCTGTTATGATGTACCTAAAGTGCGCTTTATTAATGCACAGAGATTCTTATGGCAGTCTGCCTTCATCCAGAAAAAAAAAAAAAAAAAAAAGAAAAGTTATGTGAACCTTTNAAACAGGTCTCTGAGGGCAAGCGGCAAAGCATAAAGGAAGGCCCTGAGTACCTAAACCATTATATGAACTCCACTTCAATAAGCGCATTGTAGGAGACAGATAGAATTAGAAAATGTTTGTACACTGCTGTGAAAACTGTAAATACCGTAACAGCGCTAAGTATTTTTATGAAGTACCAAATATATGCAAAGAGCTTTGCAAGACTGAGAAACTTCCAAACACCAGCTAACCTAGATATTATAATTAAACCTACCTACTTCAATTAAGTACTCAAACTTGTTTGCATGCCTATCTGTCAGCCTCTGTGTTAGCCATGGGCAACTACTGGGAAACAACAAGAGTAGAAAAGGAAGAAAATCAAATGTCTATTGAGCCACAGGGCGTTGGGAAAAGAAGGCATCACTGGAGCACTGCAGATCCTCAGGCAGAACAGCCTTAATGCTCTGCCCACCCACAGACTGCACATAGCTGTGGGCCAAAACCCCACCTCAACCTGAACATGTCCAATAAAAAATGACATTTACAACATCCTAAGTTCAGTTTAGCATTAATTAAACCAACACTATACCAAACTATCACCCTCTTTACTTATTTCTTTTGTGGATTTTACTTTCTCTTAAGAAACATTCATTTCCAATTAGAATTTCACAATAAATCTGAATGTCAGAACTCCCCAAGTATGAATGTCATCTTTATTTAGATGCTACAGGGAAGAAGTGAAAGCCAAGATGTCCTTGAGCACTAAAACTAGCTGTGACACTGACCTCACATAGGAACCTGAACGCAGCATTAGACCTCAACTGGCTATATCAGAACTGCTGCAAAACAGTGCTCCAGGACTGATGCTGCACTGAAAGCCACTCACTCTTGCAGCACTGAGACTCCCAACAGAATTAGTCCTAGGCTACTGCAAATACAACGCAATTAAATGAAGCACATATAGTCTAAAAATCTGCTCTTTCCCACCAACGTTTTTCCAGTAAGGATTCCCTTATTCTACAACATCCTCCTCTCTGACACTTCAGGACCCTGAGAAAGTTTGGAGTTGAGGAAAATAGTGCTAAGGTCTAAGTGGCTCACTGCTCTTTCTAAAGTTCTCGTGCAAATGACATCTATTGAAGGGACAATATATATAAGTACACACACCTTCCCAATCAATGGCCAATCACCTACATACTAACTTGCGTACAATAACTAGCTGCACTGAAAAACACTTTGGGTAGAAATATGTTGCCATGTGAACTGAGTCTAGAAAACCACCCCTTCTGCTTTTATTTCTGTCTTCAGCAAAAGTGAGAACTAGATTAAATATGGTTTTTAAACCTTTCAGTAAACTTATTGCAAGAACTTTGAATATTTTCATATGGTTAAGTTGACTATTTTTTAAGTGTTACAGAGGCAACGCTCTGTACAGAGATATGTTTGTAAGTAAATGTGGTAAAGTAATTAACAGCACAGAGTAGTAACATGAGTGCATACAAACTCACCTTTTAAGATTCCACACAGTCCTGATTGTGTACACGGGCGAGAGACTTATAATTTGAGAAGTTCAACAGAAGAGTTTTATTACTAAAAATTGTATGAAATACACAGTACTAAAATATTTCTTAAATTATTGTCAGTGTCTATAATGACAGAATTTGGAATTTTAATTTTAACCCTTTTACTATTTGATCTACAAACCCCCAAATAGATTTCCTTATAAAGCTATATATCTTTCTGTCAATCTTAAATTATGTGGCTTACAGTGCTGATGTTTCATAGTTATTACCGTATTCCACCACTCAGGTATTTAGATATTCAATTGTATAAAAGAATACTTTCAAACAGTTAAATCCCCAAAAGAAAACAGGATACGAGCCAAAATTTTTAAGTGAGATGAACTGAAGCCTGGGATACATCTGTGTTTACACATGGTCTGTTAGTCTGCAAATATATGTGAGCAACTGTGCACACCTAATTCCACAAATCTGAGTTTATATATTCATTTACTTCACTCCCAGCTGACACTGTCAATGTATTCTTTAGTCTTTTTGCTGAAACGGGACCAAATGTACCAACCACGATGGTGACTTTTGAGGCTGCAAATACTTTCCACAAGAAACGGACTGATAAACTGACTGACTTTGCATATGGTAGAAAAACAGATGATACTAATGGTTATTTATTATTGATATGTTCCACATTTAAAAGAACAGTCTTGAGCCCACTGCCTGTCCCTTGAGCCATCTGGTCTCCCCATTATTAATTGTTCTAACCGACCTTCACAAGAGAAGAAAAATATTGTTGTATCTTCTTTTATCTTGTCTTATAATAAGAATCATGTTTCATAGTGTTGAAATAAATTACTTGCACGGTGATCAAACATCTTAGCTTCGTTTCAGCATTTAATCACCCGTGAAAGCCGTTTATTGCTTCGTATACTCCAAAGCCATGAACATTATTTCCTAACTACTCTATGGAAAGCGTCTTTCATTTTTATTTTTCAATTATGTCTTAAATTCTTTCATTCTTCTAGCAGGCACTTTGTGTAATCCTACTGTACGAAAGACCTTTGTTTCTCTAATATTTATTTCCCTTTAAAATTTTTTCTCTAAGCAATAGTCAAAATATGGCAAATCTAAAATGGCTAAAGTAATACTAATTTGACTGAGACTATTTCCATTCAATATATAAATAAAAAAACCTTAGGAAATAATAATTAAAAAAACAGTACATCTCCAGACTAAGTTTTTTTCTACAATACATTATGGTTTTTAGGCTGTTTGTTACAGCATCATTGCCATTTTAAAACAACAGTCCTGCACCAATTCTCTCTGAAATCTTCACCTAATTCATGGATGTTTTACACATCTTGGTATCAGTTGTGCAAAACATTTAGATTTTTATTCTGTGAGGTAGTTCAAAGTCAAACTGTTCTCTTAAATGCATAAAGTGAATCCAGGTGTTCACTAATTAGAGGGAAAGAATATCACACTCCAAGCTTTATAATACCAACACACACAAAAAACAAGTGCCATTCTATAAAACTGGACTAAAAGTGGTATAATGGAGAGAGAACATTTCTTGAAAATCCTGTCTGTCTTGTGTATGACAGTCAGGGAGGTTTGTATCACGTTCTGAAAGTATTAAACCAGTTGAAATAGGTGTAACAACTGACAATGGAAGAGGAACTAACAAACTGAAGTCTGCTCTAATATACTGTTTTCATACAGGATTTCAGCATGAGAAAGTAGGAACAATGGCATTTGCTGGTACTCCAAACCTGCAGTTCATTTCCAATAAAGTACACCAACGGAATAAAATGATTCCTATATGCCACGAGCTTGAGATTATACAGGAAGTCACTTAACTACGAGCCTCTTTCTTATAAATACTTCCTTTAATATACTTCAGGATTGTGATCATGTGTAGGTAATCCCATGCATCAGCAGTACTCAGTTTTGCATCAACTAACAAAGAAATGTTTCCCTTTTTTGTGGTTTTCAAACAATGAATCATTTCTTCATACGAGAGAAACAATGACTGCTGAGTTCTTCTTTAGAATACTTCACACAAGTCTATGCACTGACATTTACATTTTGAGACATTAGTCCTCTACTTGGCACTCATTCCCAGTACAGTGGCTTGTTTGGGGCTTTCATTACAAGGAGATTGAAAACTAGAGACATGCCAGTGGAGACCACTAAGATAGTTTGGGGGAGCTGGAACAATTAATACAGATGAGGCCAAGGAAACTGAGTTTGCACACTGGAGAAGGGAAAACTAAGGTACGATGCGATTGAAATCTTCCAATATCTAAAGGGGAGAGTAGTGAGTAGAAAGAGCCAGGCTTTTTTGAAATACACAGTGTAATGACAACTGTCACATGTTGCATGACCAAAGGAAATTCCAACCAGATATAACAAAAAAATTACTCAAAAAATGAGTGCTGAGGCACTAGTACAGGTTATGGCTGTGGACACCCTCCTTTAGATATCTTCAAAACAATATGGGACAAGCACCTGAACAGCTTGACCCAAGTTTGAGGTTAGTCCTGTTTGGGGCAGGAAGCTAGCCTACAGATCTCCAGAGGAAACTAAAATTTTCTTGAATTCTATTCATGTGTATACCACAGAAGTCAGTATCAAGAACTACTTAAGAATATATTGATTCAAACTATTGATAATAAAATTTTGTAAAGTCCTCATTTTAAAATAAGTCAAGAACTGGAACAGTGTTCAAGTATTGGTGGCAAAAATCTAACCAGTTTCAAGATGAAGTTTAAAAACTTACCACCTTTGCAAGATAAGGCTAAAGTCCTGCATTAATACAGGATGAGTACAGATGAAACAATAGCTCCCTTACACTTTGACATTCAATGTTACTGTGTTCCACTGAAAGTCTTTCAGTAAATAATTGTTACATATTCTTTTATATAGAATTTAAAAAATGTGGTATCTCAAGAAATAGTTACAGTTTCAGGTCTTCATCTGTTTTAAATTAGAGTTGAACAAAAAGATCAAAAGGTTCACAATGTCATAAATGACAAGGTCCAACTGTGAAAATAGCAATTAACAGATTTCACATCTTATATAAAGTTCACTTCGGTTTGAATGTATAGAACAGGAACATGATGATGGCAGTGAACTCGTGTGCCAAATTCCAAAGTGAAACAATGTTATTTATCTTACAGAAGCTTTTTTCTAAACCTTGAGAATTTTTAAAATTTTCATCAATTTTGTAGATTATGAGGTTTTTGATAGTAGTGCACCTTCTTATACATAAAAATCAGGAAACAGTAAGAAAAAAGAAAGAATAAACAAACAGTTTTTGTTTCAGAATAACTGTCTAGCTGACAGATTTTGGTCTTAAGCAAACAAAGAGAAGTGCATACTCTAAAATGAGGGATGTCTGAGAATCTTAGTTATTTACTTGTCCAGCATAAGACAGGATATTTTTCACTGAGCATAACCAACATAGCATACAAAAAAAGATCATATTGATTTGAATTAGAAAATCATGTGAATAGATCCATCACCTTCGATAGCCTTTCACAATAAGTTGCAGCTCAAACTGCACATATTATTAGAGAGAAGATTCAAAATAAACACTTTTTTGTTCTAGAAATATCAGAATTTATTTGTAATAATGTCAAGTATTACCAGTACCATTACCAGTATTTTTTAGGCTGTCAGTATTTTCACAAAATAGTTTTCTCAAAAAGTGATGGATATTTATTACAACACATTTAAAAAAACATTTCTAGTTAAAGGATATTTAACAATTCCTTCACAGTCACAGTCTATAGAATCCCAATTGAAATTAGCTCAAGCTCTCACTCCATGTCAGAATACAACTTCTGCATGGAGGCTGATCTGTTCAGGACAGTCTAAGACGACAAGATGATAAATCAGATTCTGTTAATATCAACTGTATTTACATCAATGCCTACAGTTCTTCAGATTCTGCAATGTAACCTTAAGCTAAATGGCCAGTACAGTAATTTCACTGGTCCAGCTCAAGCAAGAACATGAAACTACACTTTATCTAAAGTTTCAGCAGCAGCAGACATGCAAAAGAGGTTTACAGTTGTATCATTGTCCCAGAACTCCAGATATGCCAGAGTTCCTTGTTAAAAAAAAAATGTGGGTGACTCAGGTCCTCCATATTTCACAGTGAACATTGTGAATTTTAAAAATTTGAACGTGAGAATGTGACAGAGGTTTCACCTCAAAATTCCCAAAGGAGACATTTTATTAGGTTGTTAAATGAAAAGCTATTCAAACTATTACAGCTCAGTTTGTAGAGGGATGACAGACTAAAGGGGAGGATATTTCAAACTAACTTGTATCAGTGAAACGCTTGAGATGGTTAACCTTTTTTTTTTTCTGAAGTTGATTTACACAAAAATTGTACATAGTCATTTGGGATGACTGCCTTGGGAGGGAGAAACCCTTTTCCTTTTCTCTTCTTAATATGTTCACAAATAGCTAGCGATCACTAAGAGAGCCAAAACATGACCTCCAACGTACATCTCAGCGCACAGGCTACTGCCAAGCATACTAAAGAGCCTGACTGCTTAAACCCCACCACTGCAGATCATCATTGGAGATGAGCAATGTAATCTAGAGGAAGATGACCCTGCCCTGTTCTGTGGCTGGAACTAGATGACCCTTAAAGGTCCCTTCCAACCAAACCATTCTACAGCCATTTGTATTCAATATCACAGTTGACATTTTCGTTGCCAGATTATTCTGCTTTTAAAGACCTTTCCATGGCTTTCTATCACTTCTGTCAGCAGTTTCCTTTACAAAACTCCTTAATTTGGCAGAATTTCTCTTCTCCCCAATTGTGACAGATGTTCTTTAGCAAGAAGAAAGTAATTTCATTGCTTACTGAGTCAATAACCAGAAGAACCAAAGTATCTCATTTGCTTCTACAGTTTCTCCCATATAGGTCATGTAATTATAATGTGTACTGCCCTGTTTACCTTAAATCTAGATTTGCAAGCTCGGAAAGCTACAAAAGACAATAGTTAATTTTCCTCAAATACCAAACTACCACTATTTTCAGTCTTTATATATATTCCTGTCTTTGGTTTCTACTTCTGCATGTAACAACATCTTTTCTCTCTTGTTTGACCTTGTATATTTGTCTCCAGCCCTGTTGGGTTTTTTTCAGCATGCATTAGCCTCCAGTATGCAGCCTGTTCTCACTGGGTCAGGCACAGTAGAGCCCAGGCAGGCTAGATGTTAAGCTCCCTTTTGTCCAACTGCCTTCACAACACAAAGGAAACTCCACAGTCAGGTTTGATTACACCAAATGCCCACTGATGCAGGTCCCTCCACTAATCTTCACTCAGACAAAAAGAGGGGGTTTAATCCTTGAAATCCTGTTAATGACCTTCCAAAGATACTGCCAACAGTAGTCTTCCTACAGCCCCTCAGGCAGGATCCTCTAGGTTTAAAATCTTTCCAGATAACATTTTATAATGTTGACTGACACCACAAAAATACATAAAGCACAGATTGCATCAACTGCCATATTGTAACTCACAGTGCCAAGTTGAGAAATAATAGCTTTTCAGACAAAACATTAAAGACAGGGTAAGTTAACTCAGTTTGAGTAAATAAATTCTATGAAAGTCCAATTTTTGTGAAATGGGTCCTACTGAGCTCAGTTTTTCCCATTAGTCACAATAATTATGCAACTTCACACAGCAAACAAACCACAGACTTTTCCTTTCTTCTGTCTCAGTTGCCGAGGACTCATGAGGATACGGCCATTATTGAGTAAAAGCATTAATCTCTTAAAAAGCATGTTTGTAATGCTCTGTTTTGTCCTATGAAAGAAGGAATGAAACCAGAAATTACCAATAATTTCACTGTGGAAGCACAGGAAAGTATTTGAGTAACACCACACGCAGTGCTGTGAAGGAGCATAGCATACCACCAACTGAAGGTTTTAATTTAAGGGTATTCATCTTAACTAAACATGGAAAACAGTTTAAAAAAACCCACAACAAAACTAATCAAAGCACCAGTAATACAGGACATCATTGTGGAAGATACACATCTGGGAGGCTTTTGGTTGTATCAGCACAGTACAGTTTTTAAAGCTTCCACTGTTATCAAAATACATTAAAGTTTATATAAAGTATTTCCACAGAACTTCTTCACACTCGATTTTAAAAAAAAACCATATAGTTTTGAATCTCAGCATGGCTTTAGTTTCAACTTATAATTACAGTGGATCTGGCATAACCACCTTTCAACAGCAGGAAAAAAAAATCCTCTCTCCTCACTTTGGTCAATATCTTATTATTGGTTCAGATCATTAATTTCAAGTTAACTAATATTTTGTGTTGTATTAAAAAGACTTAATTTAATTCTGCTTAGTGGGATTTAATATTTAACTACTTATTTAAAGTTATCATTGTAATGATAATTTCTAAAAGTTTAAATATCCTAAACTCATTAAATGACATACTATAGTCAGAGCAAATCAAGGTATCTTTATTTCATTCTGGAAAAAAAAAACCAACAGTGCATGCAACTTCACATGCTAAATAATATGAGAAGGGATATTAGAAATGAAAAGGAAAATAATTATAGAGATTACATTTCAGTCCCTAGGTAATCCTGTTACATAAGAAATTTATTTTAATTGAGTTATACTTTCTCAAGATTTGTGATGGAATAATTCTCATTTCTTCAAACAATAATTCTCATTTCTTTAGATGTTGAAACAAAATTATTCCAAACAATGTACTGAGAAGAGGTTTTCTCTACCAAATAAAATAAAATTGGCTATGTTAATCTGCTCTATAAAGTAGCAGGCTTCTGTTCTGTGAATGTCTTACACTAGATGGTTTCTTAACCTTTAATCTAATTAATCTCGCATGTAATTCCTCAAAGCAGATTGACTGCTAGAAAAAAAAAAGTTTACAGCAAGGGTGCTGACACTAACTTGGATTTCAATCAGATGAAAAAGAAACTGAGGCAGGGCTTTAATCCTTTAATGTAATGGAATGTAAGAAACATCTGGCCAAAAAGCTGATTTCTGATGAGGAAATGGATTATTAGTTTGCACCTATTATATACTGTTTAAGCATTTTTCTGGGCTTGGTTTTTGTTTTGTTTTGGGCTTTTTGCTGTGAGGCACTTAAGAGTATGCACTGTTTATTTGCTCTTTCAAAAGTAGGTATTACACTCAGTTATATGCATGTTGTTTTGTATGAACTATTTCCATTTGGGGATTCTTTATAAGTTGTTGAATGTAATAATACTGCCGTAGGATAAATTGTATGTAAGCACTGAAAATCTTGGAAAAAAATTGTTTGTTATGCTTGATGCTATTTATTGATGAATGAGCAGGTTCTCAGTGAACAAAGTATTTTCATACAAGATGACATCAGTCCTGCTACTTACTGAAATTGCCATACCTGTAGATAATATATGAGCCTCTAGTGTGTATTGATACATTTATCAATAAAAGGGCATTTGAAGGCTAAACTACAGTCACAAAGTTCCCAGTTCACAAACAAGAAGAGAGTGGAGAAGTGACATCATTTGATGTTCATCTCTTATTTCTCAACAAAGCTGTAATGTTCAACAAAGCTTTCGAATTCCTATTTCTGTCCATCTTCTACTTCCTTCTTCCAAGATTAGAAAGGAGGAAGACTAGAAGACACAAAGTTGTCTCATTCTTCCAAGAGCGGACCAGTCGATAGCCTTCACATGGTTATCCTTTGTTAGAAACAGGCAAACAAGCTGTAGCATGATAGCTACATAAAAAGTGTTACCAGTTCCTGGTAAAACTGTTTGAAGCTTCAAGCCATGTCTAGAGTTTCAAGACCCTCAAATTCTAGTACACAGTTAAGAGCACCTGCTCTCAGGTGTTCGCTTCTGCACAACCACAAAAAGGTGCACATAATTTATGAAAGACAAATTTGTTTCATTGCTTCCAACCAATGAAAATATCTTATTTTTCTTTTAATATGCTAAAAGCACATGTATAAAACTTAGTATTTTCATTCTTTTCATTCCTCTCTGGAGGACACACATAACAATGAAAGCTTTTTTTACTTAAAAGCCAAATCCCTAAGGTTGCTTTAGAGATAAATTCACATCTTGAATTCCAGTTTTTAAGCGTTGCTGAGAGATAATTTTATACTTTGATTATACCACAAAGGAGTTTTGTTTTTAAAGAATCCAAGTTTGCTTGAATTCACCTCAAGAAGTTACCAAAGAAGCCTGAGCCTCCAAAAATTCTGTAAAAGAAATTTCAAATACTTAGTGTTACATGCAGGAAAAAAAAAAATACCTCCAGTGTAATCATTCACAAGCTAAAGGATAACCCACATGTCATTGAAGAGGGACAGGTAAAGGTTCAGTCGCAGATGACTGCACAGTTACAGACATTAAAGATTGCAACACTTCAAGGAGACAGGAAAGTGCAGTAAGAACTGTCACACAACAGTGCACAGCCATCTATCCAAAATTCAGATTAGACCAAATGGCCTCAAAATTACATCTGAAGTCAAGACATCAGACCAAACATTTAGTTTAACTGGTGCAAAGTTAAGGAAATGAAAAAGCTTCAAACTCCTGCAAGCCTGACCTGTTTATTTGCCATCACTGAGTAAAAATCATTTTATAGAACAACAATGATGAGATGTTTATTATGAATTATATATCTAATGACATAAGTTTACCTCAGGAACAGTTGCGTATCTTCCAGCAATAGCAGTTTTTGAAGTTGTTGTGATTTCTATTGAACATGTCATATGCGTGTGCCTCATGGCGTAAGACAACTATTTTTAAGAGTGCTCTCTGCGGTTCAGTAACGGTCTTGTGATCAGCACAGCCACAGTTATCATAAACGCAAACGCAGGCTTATTTCCTACCTAGTAAGGATCTCGGGTAGTAAGAACAGCGTTTGGATCATAAAATTCACATCCACAAGGTAGATCAGTCAGCCAGAAAAGTGAACTGGGAAAAATAATTAATAAATCATTAAACAATTTATTCATTAGCAATTACTAAGTATTACTTTGATATTATTTGCATGGTGACCAAATGACCAGGATGGGAGGCCTGACCATAAGCACATTACAATGGAATAATACATGGTGTGTTGGGTTAAATTAACAGAAGAACATGAAGAGATGTAGGGAATACAGCTTCCTCAAACTGTTCAGGTAAGTCATGCCTTTGATGGACTGCTCTAGAGTTCAGTCTGCAAATGACTTTTAGGACAGCGATCTCAAAAAACATGTCTTAGCAGAACAGCACCTTTATTACAACTTTATTACAAGGTTCCTTCATTTAATTTGGATTTAAGCGAGATTTGGAGAACGATTGTGAAGGAAAATTAGTTGCTGAAATGAAAATCTGGCTATCCTACATAGAAATAGGATATTTGACCTAGTGACAACTTATCCTAATGCAAAGTAGTTAAGACAGGCCCAGAGCGGGCTCCTGTTTTCTTCATCTAGAAACTAATGGTTACCATAAATATTATTTCTGTTTATTTTAGAAGTAGCTATTTATCTCACTACTCAAAAGCAAGGCAGTTAAAGAGATTACCTTAGTGCAATTGAAACACAACTGAAGTCACAGAAAGGGTAAAGAAAATAATTACTTAATAGGGAAAAAAATAAGTATACTTAACATTCGATACTGCAAGTAGGCAAATATTTAGTAATTATGTATTCCTGGGCATATAACAGAAATAGTTATTGATGTACTGTTAAAAAACTGGCAGACAGAATGTACTCTTTGATGACTTAAGTCAAATGCAGAAAAAGTACCTAATGATCATCTAGTAAATAATCCATCAATTAAGTCTTAGGCACACTGCAAACATACAGCCTTTGGCTCTGTGAGAAAGTATTCCTCCTTAAACTAGACTGCAGACTAGTCAACTCACCAGCCATTCACTTCGGTTTGCCACCACAAGTTGAGAGAGACAGAAATGCTTTCTCCCTAAACAGACTTCAAGAAATGACTGGAAAACTGCAAGAATCAGCCTGAGGCAACTCAATATGTCAATAAGGCTGCCAAATATCATCAGTGCAGCAGCACTCCATACCCTTAGTCTAATCATTCTGAAGTCTTATGTCAAAAAATTTTTGCCACCTATTATTCAAAATAAAAACATGAAACCAAGAAAATCCCATAAAGTTTTTATGGCATTTTTTATGGCATTTCTTATTCTTAGATGAGAGTAATTGTGTCAGCCACAGTGAAAGAAGATGAAATGTCATTGTGGGACTCGCATACATTATTTCTTTCAGACGGAAAAGTTTGAAAGAAGTTTCAAGTTTACTGTTCTTTTCAATGTATGTACAGCTGACACTTGTAACCCTATTACTATAGTTTCTCTTCCAGCAAAAAAAAAGGAAATATAAAGTGGCAGAATAAAACAACGGTGCAAAAGTGAAAATAGAAAATAAGGGGGGCAAAAACTGTAGAACTATTGCTTAGATTGCTCTGTGGTTGGAAAACAATTTTGTACATGTGGTTAACACATCAGTTTGACAGATATTGTAGTTATTGCACAAAAATTTACAAATGTTTCCCGTGTCTAAAGGAAGTTATTTTCTTCATTCAGGGAAAGAATGAAACCAGGTGCTAACTAGACTGCCTTAAAATGGGAACTTTATACATAATAAATAAAATATACACCATAGTGCAGTGAATGGAGATGCTTTAGAAGAATGGAAAGAAATTACTTAAGTCAGACAAAGGGATCCCTTGAACAACTTGTCTGTTTGATGCTGGGTTTCTGCTACTGCAGTTATGTCAATTACAAACATAAGCAAAATTTTAAAAATTAACTACTGTTAAAGTCCTAGAATGCATTGTATAATGATACAAAGCATACATACACAAAATGAAACTTTAAAAATCAAAGTCAAACAAGGTAACAGTTATAAACTGCACCTCTACTTGTTACTTTGGCAGCGTAGCAGGAAACACTTTCTTGAAATTATTTCAGTAGATTTGACTATGGGGGAAAAATACATTTGCCAAAACACATTCTGGTGCACAATCATCATCATTATTAAAATTAAAATAACTTTTTCAATTAAAGAATAAAGTACAGCACAAAACGCAGTATCTCAGAGTCATTTATTCATTCCTTGATTTACTTTGTAGTTTGCAGAGTTTGGTCATCTCCAATACAAATAGAAGTCATTAGTGTAAGTTACTAATGCTCTTTTTTAAAGTTTTATTAAACTTCTAAACAGAATAGGATGCTTTATTCATTACACTCCAGTTTAGGTACTAATAATGTCATTAATTAACATGACTAAAGAACTTTAAGTCCTGCATGATGAAGAACCTGTTTAAAAACAAATTCTTTACTTAACATTTTATTTATGGCTGTTCTATTTTAAAGGAAAATTAAAATTCCTCATTATTTCTAGAGTGATAATAAAAACCTACAGTCCTATTAACAAGGAAAGAAGTACAGCTGTCCAGCTTTCAAGATGAAGTGCAAATTTCATCAGCAGGGATCGTATCATTGCTTAGGAGGACCTAGAACAAGTGTTATAAAGGGAGTTATCAGAGAGGAGTACAAAACAAGCATAAGGAACAGCATGAAAGAAGGTGGACAGTTGTGTGCAAACAGATAACTGAAGCAGTTAAAGATCAGCAGGAATTTATACAGTAGGACTAAGCAATAGTACCCTACCCTTGAGATACAATGAAAGATACATATTATTTCAAGTATATTATAGGTGAAATAAATATTCCCAAACTATGATCCTTTCATAATGCAATATGGCATCTTTAGTAGCAACCTCTAAAACGTGGGACTGAGAACCAAGACAGACAACTGGAATTAAGAAAACAAAGCATGAAATAATGTCTCTTGCATAACAGTACTCAAAAATGAAAATTATGGAGATATACTACTACGTAATTCCATTTGCCCAGTAGTAAAGTCACAGAATCACAGAATCACCGGGTTGGAAGAGACCCATCGGATCATTGAGTCCAACCATTCCCACCAAACACTAAACCATGTCCCTCAGGACCTCATCCACCCGTAACTTAAACACCTCCAGGGAAGGCGAATCAACCACCTCCCTGGGTAATCTGTTCCAGTGCCCAATGACACTTTCTGTGAAAAACTTCCTCCTAATCTCTAGCCTAAATCTCCCCTGGCANGTGCTAGACATTTTAAAGTTTATTATATGAAACTTTGAGGGACTCTTTGCCCAAAATTCTTTTGTACAATATTGCTTGACACCCTCTCTCCTTACTTATGAGTTAGTTAATTTAAAAAGAAGCAGTGTTTTTCCCTTCCCAGAACAACCATTCTTCCCAGTATGGCAGGGCACCGGACAACTCACAGACACATATATACTCATTCCTATAACACCATCCAGAGCTTGCAACCAGAGGAGCGATACCAGGACCCTACACAGCCCCCAGTCCGTACCAAAACTTGAGTCAACAACTTAGTTCACAGTTGTTTATAGGAGACAAGTTTAAGGAAAAATACTCATCTACTTTCTACTTCCAAGCAGGTAGAAACAGCTACATATTTTGGCACTCATGCACTCCTCATTCTTCCCTTCCCTCTGCTCATTTGTAAAAGCTTGTTCTACCTGCACATTGTCATACAAAAAAATAGCTGATATCTAAATATTTTTTCTGCTCTCATAAAACCTTTATGGATTTCTGTTTATGCTTTCAGTACAAACAAAGAAGTCCCTTTGGAACAAGAATAAGCATATCTCATTTTACCTTATAGAAATGAGTATCAGAAGGTTATGACTTGGTGAAAGCAGAAATTCAGAATTGAACAGTCCTGTATTGACTTCTACTTCTCCCTATTTCATTACCTATATGACACACAACGATGATCTCTTTTAAAAAAAAAAAAGTTCTCTCTCTCAGTGATTAAAATTGAATCAAAACAAAGGTAGAAATATGTTCCAACAGTCCTAAAACAGTGACTGAAGAAACCCATTTGTTTGCCTTCTTCATCTCATATTGTCACTCATCTATTAGATATGTGCATATTGAGTATGCTCTGAAAACTGTCATGTGCTAGAACTGCACTTACAAATATCGTGCAGAGTACTTGAAAAATGTGCATGAAAAAGTTAGTTATGAAACACTTAACTTCAATAACGCTTTCCTTGCAACGTAAATTACTACTTCAAAATGCCGTGCTGGCCTACTTAACTTCAGGGCGTCAGCATTTGTAAAAAAAAAAAAAATGGATGCTGAGCCTATACATTCAAATAAAACAGGAAATTATTATGCATGCTCCAACCACTTGCACTTAGAGACACATATCCTAGAGTAATAGGCATATTGTATTTCCAATATAAAAGCAAAAAATTGATCAGATTTCAAGTATCCTGAAGAAGCCTTTCATTGTTCCCTTTTTTTAGTGCAAATCAATAACAAACATTAAAGGCTCTGACTGAGAAAAATAAAACCGACTCACATCATTTAGAGACATGAAATTTAATATTGAGGAGAGTGACAGGAACAAATATGCAGCTGTCAGAAGCGAATATCTTTAAAAATAAACTACTTCAAAATGGTTCTCTCTAATCTCAGCCATTTGATGTTTTATAATTAAATAAATTATTATTTAACAAAGCTAGAGGTTCTTCAAATTCCATAGCTTGAATATTTCTTTCCTAATACTTGTCAATTCATATTCTAATTTTTATATCAGAGCCTAGCCTCCAAGGGTATGAGCTCTGCTATTGTAAAACAGTTCTACACATAATCTATGAAAAACTTCTTTCATGCACTGAGGCAAAAATTACCCCAGCATAAAGGACCTGAGCAAGCCTCAGTAAAACAAAGCTCTGAATCAGAGGGGTTAACATGCACCAGTAATACATGCATCTTGTCTTTTGTTCAGAGAGATTCAAATGGACACTCAAGTCCATTATGATTCTGAAAGTGTTCACAGGAATAAATAATTTCCTTCTATTAACAGAGGCAATCTTTGTACAGCACAGTCTCCACACAAGTAGACATCCCACTGAAGTTAATACAGTTAAATTAGGCTAGTTTTTACTTTTACTTACAATTGTGAAGTAAATTTTGAAAAAAGAAATAATGTCCTTCTTTTGTAGAATATATCCCAAATGCTAATCCAGTGGGACTTTGCATGAAGAAATTCATGAGAACTCAAGATCTTTGGAATAAACAATAGATTCTGGTATGGTAACTTCTGTAACCTCCTTGAATGTGAAATTTTTTTAGCTTCTTTGTTACTACCTTATCTATTTACGCTGCCAATATTTTTCAGTTCTTCAATAGCTTTTCTTCTTCTGTTTGAGAAGGTTCTACATTTTTTTTTTTACATTTTTAGCAAGTTGCACCCATATATTCTTTTGGCCTACTATATCATTCCCACTGAACTTTTTAGTTACATAAATTATGCAAAAGAAGTAAATATATAACTGCTAAAAATTTATCTTGCCAGCTAGCCAAATTTTACTCTGCTGCCTTTCACCAGAAGCTTATACACCTGTGCAGAATTCAGTAAATTCTGCACTTCAAAACGGTTGTTCATAAAACATTTTGGATGGAATAAAAATGCCACTGACTATGCTTGGAAGTCTGAGCTTTGCTGTACAGAGCTTCAGGATTACTTTATTTACAGACTGTTTGAGAAAGCCAAAATGAAGAAGAAAGTTCACTTTGTGTTCTATGATTACCTTAGATTTTCTGCAAGATAAAACAGGCATAGGTCTGTGTTGGAATATGTCCTGGTAATCTAAACACAGCACAAATGATCATGAAGAGGTTTAAGTCTATGCCGCACAGAGCTTTTAGCACAGAGTTTCTCCATGAACCATATTAAATGCTCAAAATAAAATTCCAAAACCCATTTTACATTTCAAATTTAATGTCACAAAAGTGTGGGACAGTTGTTAGGAATCATCTTCCCCTCCTTTACAGCACCAAAGATACAAACCAATTCACATGCAAGCCATTTATTTGTTCAGGTGATTAAACTAGATTAAAATAACCTCCATTATATTCTCTGGTTTTCAGTCTTTTTTGATGAGATATCTTCTTTGATGTTGTCTCAGAATAAAATATCCTTTTGGGAAAAGGAATTCTCGGTTTTAAATGACAGCTGTCATATTTTGTTATGGAAGTGCAATTCTATTTAATGGATTTGATTGTGCAATTTGCTGCACCTACCTCACATTGTGTGGGCTCATATGAGCATGTCTAAGTAGTTCTGCAGAATCAATGGCAAAATAAAACAGAAACACACATAGTGGAACACTAGGGGGAAAAAAAAAACATGAGGAAAAGCACACGCACATCGTTTCATAAAAAACAGACTTGGCTGCAATGTAATTTGAATCATAGCTTCAGAAGGTGACTCCTCAGATGTGCTTAAATATAGTTCAACATTTTTTTAAACAGGAATAGGAGATTAAACTTGTGTCCTAGCACTGAAAGCACTGAGCGCAGTTCTGATAATCAGCATTCTGCTTGAGCTCTTGTTAAGAATACACAAAGTGACTCAGCCAGCTTGTGCAGTACTTACCTCCAGTATTTAACTCATTAAGGGACTCTAATGTTTTCAAAATCATTTTAAGAAAAGCACTGTTTAAAATAAAGTTCTGTTCTATTATAAATGAGCAGTCTGATCTAGTGGGAGGTATCCCTGCCCATGATGGGGGGAGGTGAAATTAGATGATCTTTAAGGTCCCTTCCAAATCAAACCGTTCCATGATTCCATGATAATACACATCCAGCACCTAATAGAGTAAAAACATGTCATTTTTCCACCCCTTTAAAAAAAATAAATCTTTCCAGGGAAAAGAGAGAAAGTGTTTCAGCTCTAAGAGTGTAATATGCCAGCCAGTGATGAGAAATCAGTGATTATACCAGAAATAAATACATTCAACTTTTTTCCAATAAGAATATAAGAATTGCCACCTAGCAATACTCAAACTTTATCTCAAAATCTAGCAATACATCTCTGCCACTGTATTTTTTCTCATTTTCTTCCCTCTCCATGTGTTCCACATATGCAAACTGCCCACTGCCATGGGCTAACAGACTGGACCAATATTCTCTCAAAACTTGGATATAGATACAAAACAATGCAGGAGTCACAAAAGGAAAAGTCAAGAGATGGCCAGAATACAACTTCCTCTGCAGTGTGGTTCCCTAAGCTAACCTTAGGGAGACAAAATGTTGCTGCAGCAATCCTTTACCCTCTGTAATTGTGAATGGTTTAGAAAAATAAGCATGTTCAAGACTGGTCAGTGGCAATTACAATTTCCATCTGAAGAAGAAAAAGAGTCAGCTCAATTTCATTACGGGGCCATCTTCTCTTCTTCCTTGTAAACTGAAGAGCCTGAGAATGAATTAAGGTTTAGAGAAAAGTCCTTTCCCTACTTAAGTGAAATTACAATTTTGCCATTAACACAGAGTCAAGATGTTCATCCTGTGTGTGAAGATAACTTTATTGTAAGGATTGCATGGGTAAGTGATATTATAAACTATATTTCTAGAGCAATTCCCTAATGGTCTGCAAGGAGAAAAAGACATGATGAATTTAACTTTGTCTAAAAAGAAGATTGATCACTGTCAGGACAGGAATGAATTATGCTAAGGCCAAATCACAGCAGACTCACTGATAAAAGACTGATGAAATTGTGCTTTCCTGCACTTTCTTCACTTTGCAGCAAATACGGAATTTATTTTCTTTCCTACCCATTTCTCTTCAGCAAGCTAGCTGCAGCAAACAAAATTAACAACTGCCTATTATAAATCTTGTAAATGCAGATTTAGAGACAGCAGAACACATGACAGGTATTTGTTATCTTAGATGGAGTTGCTGGAAACCACTGTTTTCCTGCAGTCCATAGAACCATCAGGAAATTCAGTGCTGGAATCAGTCCCAAATGTCACAGAAGATACCGATGAAAATAAGCAGTACAATTCATAATGGCCAGACAATCTGAATCCCATCTTGGATTCTATACAGTTTTGCTTAGGTCTAACCGAGTGATCCACATTTTGTGCTAAGGAGTGTCAACCTACAATTACTTGGATAAATATTCTTTCAGTCACCGACTCTTAAAAACTTATGACCTCTAGACTTAAAGAGATGCCTGATTGGCCTAGCACCAAGTGGTGCTTTTAATAAATCTGGAAGTGCTGGGGGGGGGGACACCTAAATTCTTGCTGTTTTAGAAGTCCATGCAAATATTCATAAAGGGCAAGGCAGTTGAATCAGGTTGACCCTATCAATCCCAAGTAGGTTAGAGGAAAGAGCTGATAGGGGATTAAATTGATAAAGAATTAAAGTAGGGAACATAAATAATGCCAGCTAAAATGATTTTGTGGAAAATGAGACTTGTCAAAACTGATCCTATTATTTTAATCTAAAAGTGGGATTGGTTGGTTAATATCACATGTAATATACTGAAACCTTTAAAAACTGTTTTAATCCACACTGCATGAAACTAACTTGAGAGTGATTCCCTATTGGTAATAACTCTGTGAAACCTTTTGGCAGTTGTTTGGAGTGTTGGAATGATCGATATGCAACCTGATGGTGAGTCTACTCACCATCCATCTGAATGCAGAGATGCAGTCTGCCAACAGACTTTGCAGGCAACACGAGGAAATAATGCAAAGGACAGGACAGCTACAGAAGCTACCCAAATCATCTGTTCTGGCTCATGTGCACATATCAAATGATATAAGTTTTTTACCTGCATAAACATTCATAAGGAACTAAACTTTTATATATATAAAAAATAGTGTAGAAACTGGAGACCTAGGAAACACTAGGCATTCATACTGGATGAGCAATTCAACATTAGACCTCCACACATTGCTGCAAAAGAGTAAATTTGACCCTTGAATGCATAAACGGGGAAATAAAAAATAAAATAAGACCTAAAACTTTAATTCTATAGAAGATACTGTAAAGCCCAATATTTGGGCCACATACATCATTCTAGCGTTCCTATTTTAAAGTGGATGCAGAAACTGAATTCCCAAAGTTATTTGAAAGTTGGAAGTACCTTACAGTAAAACTATTTGAGTTCAGCATTTTCAAAGAAAAAATTACTGAAAACAAGCATAGACCAAGAAGTTACCGTGACATAAAGTGTTATTTCACAGAGCCCAAATTACAGTGTATTTAGCACTGTGTACAAAAGAGTTTTACATCACATTCTGGCCTTTATCCAATGTAGTTTCTTCTACTACAAAACATGCATCAGGTGCCCATTTCAAGCACATCTTTTACAGGACAGTAGCACTGCTATATAATAAAATTGCACTCCAGCTTTGCCAGTGCAGACAAGGACAGAGAAGTGATGCAAATACAGCATATTAAAGCTCTCCAAAGGAAAAATAAATACTTCCTTCTAAATGACGGTTAGAAAAATATGTGGAAACTGAAGCCAGACAGCTGTTAAGAACCTGGCCTTTTTTCTTCTAATTTAACATGTAAAAGCTGGAAAAATTACCCAATCTCTTAATTATTTCCTCCCTTGAGCAATATCTTTGAATCAAGATCAGACATGTTTTCAGGTCGTACATTTTAGTTAAACACAGTTTATCATTAACTGGCAAAATGCAAGAATGTTGTCATGCAAAGAGAGACCAGACAAAATGAAGGTCTGTTATATTTTTCTGAAAACCTTTAGTTCCTGCTACATTGTATAGTTGATTTAATGATTTTCAGACTCATAAGAGTAACAGTACAAATGTAGTAAGATCAGTACCACAATCGCTGAAAGATATTGCAAAAGTGAGTTTGGAGATGTCAGGTTAGTTCACAATCAAAAGCTGGTTCAAACTGAGCTTTATGTTAATGTAATTTATTTATTACATGATAAAACATTATGCTTGACTCTATATTAGCATATTCTTCAAATACCTCAGAGAAGAATTACAGCAAATAGAAGTTTATTAGGGCAACAACAAGTGCATGAAATCTGGAACAGGGGAGAAAGAAAAGCACTACAGAAAGAGACTTAAAATCAAGCACATTTTTGCATCATATGAATTAGTTACTGATTATGAAAATGTTCTTCAGTTTCACAAGTGCTATTGCCTGTATTTCATCCTTTCCCATGCAGTTTTGAAAAGCAATTCATGTATTTTCTTTATATTAAACTGTTAGCAATAATAAATGTTACTACAGTAAATTACATGCAGCAATTTAAAAAAATAATTAGCTGAAAACTCTACTGTGTTGTTATAGTAATGGTGGCCAGTAGTTCTAGGTCATCACCACATAAGCCTTTGCCTCCATTATACTCAATACAGCATTTTAAACAGTATGAGAAGTGCACTTACAAGTTGAAAAGTTATTTTTCCAAGTCAAATAAGTAGTAGCCCCCTCAGACAAGGTGATTTACTTCAGTGTTTGAGATGAGAATATAAGGCTGAAAATTTCTGATGGTGTCAGCAGCAGTAAAGTTAAAAACATTGTCTCAAATGTATTCACTTTCTCTAAAATACTCAGTTTTGTTACATAATAGATAAAGAAGTTATCATTATATATTGTTCACAAGGCAGATACATTGTATTTATCTAGTTCAGCTATGCTTCTTTAATAGCCTTCAACTAAATTTTGAAATATTGTTAAAATTTACATGCTTATAACTTCCAAATTAGATTTTTTTGTCCTTAAACAATGATATACATATTATTTCATCATCTTTATTGCAGAATAAAAGAGAAAGTAATTTTCTGAAAGCACCTAAGCTCATAAGCTATTTATGTGCTTTTGAAAGTGGGAGCCAGGCTCCCAACATTCTTAGGAAATTTTGGAAGTTCTTCCATAGTTTTACTCACCTGCCCCAACTTAGTAAAGGCCTTAAATAATTACAAACATTTGCCTCACGTAGGCATTGTAAATCACTGCATCTTGGCCTAAACATGAGATCAGAAGTGCAAAAGATCCCACTTATATAAAAATACAGCTACACACAATGCTCCCCTCCAACAGAAATTTCAAACACAGTGAAAGCAACTTAAACAGGACGTTCTCACAAGTGCTCTGTATTTGTATCATCTTTTCAATTTGAGATTTGCTAAATAGTTTCAGCTGCAACTGAAGAAAATAGGAACTACACATCAAATAAATTATTGTACACTAGTAAGTACTCAAAGAAATCAAGCCTCAGATGTTTCAAACTGGACACATGCCTAACATTCGTCTGTGCATCAGAGCAGAAACTGTGGCAATTTACTTTACATTGTAAGACACTAAAATCTTACCATGAGTGCTATAGAAAAGCCCATGAGAAAGTTAATTATTCTGCTTTCAGCACAGCATTTAAATATTGTATAATAAACAGCATATACTGTAGCCTGGGACCATACACTGAACATCATAAAACAAAATACCAGATCACTACTCATTAAATTCTTATCTCCTATGTGAAAGCAACATGAGATTATGCATTTAAAGACTGTACAACTGCGCAGGCTCACAAGGGTAACCGACAGCACAATAACCACACCAGTTCCACAGCAGTCCATAAGTACTCCTCTTCCTTTTCAGAGGCACAGTCCATATCCACTATTTGTCCTATCTCCTTTTTGTATATCTTTTCCTTTTATCAGTTATAGGCTGTCATTATAAGTGTAAAGTGACTCACCATTAACAAGACAGAAAATTCTCCTTCTCTGCAAGGGTTACCACCACGATCAAGCCCTCAAAAAATCAACTAACCCTTCAACCTAAGGCATACAAAGGCAGAACACTAGTTAACTCCAAATCACTGCCTTCCCCGCCCTTCCTTATCACCTGGCTGCAATTTCCTACTATATCAGTCTTGTTAAGACAATCAAATAATAAGCTCTCAAAACCAGCTACTTGAACTCTCCCTCCCTCTTAGGACAAAGCAGTATCCTATCAGAGAGTTAAATTAAAACTGTAGGTAGCTTAACTTTTAAATGTGAGATGCTTCAGTGGGTTTTAAAATATTAAAAAGCTGGTAATATTTTGAAAAGTGATATATTTCACAACTTGAAGCAACAGGACATTTCCTCCTTTACACTCCCACATTGTTTCAAAGAAACAACTTTGCTTTAACTTTTTCTCCCCAGCGTTTTATAATGTGAAGAGTAACTTCATTACCGTAAGCAGTCTTCCAGTGGTTTTCAGAGTACAGATGCAAAGGTGAAGAATTGGCATTGTAGAGTTCCATGCTTGTCTTTCAGTGATGTCAATAACTACTTGATAATTCACTGTTAAAGAGGTAACTCCTCTTACTGCTAGCCATGTAAACATAGCCTTGTGTCTGAATAACAAGCTGGCTCTTCCTGGCTGCATCTCAAACAGCAAAAATGTTTTGCAGTTGAACTTCTAATCAATTTTGTCAATGATGCAGCATGCAGAAATACAGCCTAGCTCACCTTCCCTTGTTTGTGGGTATTCTGTACTCCTTAGCCTTAATTCTGAATTTAAAGCCAGGCTCAGATGCTAATACATGGGGACAACATCTGAAAATCAGAGAACAAGTTCTCTCTCTCTGCATCTATCACCAAGTCTTCTTCTGAGACAAATGTTATCTATTTCTCTGCTTCAGTACCTAAACTAAATATAGAGGGAAATTGTTGTATTTCACTATGTAATAACCAATAATAATTGGTGACTTCTTACGAGCAGTCACTACACCACTTTGCATGGCCTACTAACACTATGTATAACAAAAAAATTGACATGAACACACATACACCAAACACTTAAACATTGGTACTTCACAGTTTAAAATTTTTCAGGAGAGCAGAAGCACTAACTTATTTGGCTTCAAAAAAAGTAAATAGCAAAACTAAAATATGTTATGACAATTCAGTGATGGAGTCTACAGACATAGCTGAGACATCCTTGTTACCAGCCTGCAGACTGAGATGCCAAGTAACTGATTTAATTAATCTTAGTACCTTCATAAGTTAAATGAGGTAATATGACCTTCTGGTTTAAGCACAAGACCCAGAACTCTATAATGTCTCCTATGAGTTTGCAGTAGATTTTTCTGCATGTTCATGTACTTTTTGGGAACTAAAAGAATTAAAGGTTTGTCCATTATGCAGTTTTAGTACTTTTATCACACAAAAGGCAAATAACAGCAGCATTTGGACCCAGCTGTTTTATTTTCTGTATTTAGTGGTTTTATCCTACCCTACAATAATATTTAAGGATTTAAGGCTAGTTCTGCAAAGACTTGTTGACTTCCTAATTCCCACTCCTTTCAATGAGGCAAGGATTTAAAAAATCCCTGAACTCTGTGCACAATATTTTTAAGAATGTAAGAAGCTATTTGAATTTTAAGTAACAGTTGCATTAAAAAAATATTTACATTGACTAGAATTCTACTAAACATACACATATTTCTTAAACTAGTAAAGCAAGGAAGTTAGATGCCTGCAAGCAATACAAGCAAAGCAAATATCCTGTTTTCCATCCCTGTGTTGTGAAATAGGCATCAGAACAAACATATAGATTCTATGAAAAAAAATCAGATCTCCCTCCTCTAGGAAAATGGTTCTCATTCCATTTCTCTTGTCCATAGTTACAGCAAGAAACTAACATAGACACTGCATGAAAAGGGAAGGTGAAATCAAGACTGTCATCATCTACTGGCTTCACTGTTTTTCTCACTTCAACTTTTACTTAAGGAGACAAAAAATATTGGGATTATAGGCTTTGGAAATTATGCACAGTGGACAAAATAGTTTACAGTTTACTGCTGTGCAACGAAATTATTCATACAGAAAATTCACATACAGGCCAAGTACTCTTTGAATCACAGAAAATGCAATTAATCTTAGTAACCACACAGAAAATCGACAGAGTATTTTAACATAGTCAAAATGCTGAAAGTCCTTTCAGCCTTCTAATATGCCTTCTAATAAAACCTGGTACAGATTTTAGAATTCTACATTTACAGTCTCATCTCTGTGTGAACCTAATGATAAATGCAGTACAGGAACCTGGTATGGATATTTCATATAAATAATTGCAGTAAGCCTTTATTATTGGAAATGCAACACTATGTGAAAGTTAATGTAATCTCTATTACAGCTTGACCAATAATTGATTGTGATTACTGATATTATCAAATTTCTGCTCATGTTAATAACACTTCTAGGAAGAGATAACATGCTAGGAAGAGCATGTACATAAGAGAATCCATACTTTGAAGACCAGTGAAAGAATATATTTAGTGTTTACTAGCATTAACTTCAGAACATTCATGCAGTATGTGAGTTACTTGAACTAAAAGCTCCAGCAGACTGTTAAAGACCATGTCCAGTCAAGTTTTCAACATTTCTAGAGATGGAGACTCCACGCTCTCTCTGGGCAAGTTGCTTCAGTCTTTAACCAGATTTACAGTAGAAAAAAAAGAAATTATTTTTAAATGGATTTTCTTGTAATTACAATTTGAATATGTGGCCTCTTATCCTTTCACTGGGCATCACTGAGAAGAACCTTGCTCTGTATTCTTTACACATTCCCACAAGTTATTTATATGCCCTGGTAAGATCCACTGCCCTCCAAATCTAGTTAGTTTAAATTTTCCCTATCCTGATCCTCCTCCTCCATCTTCAGCCTTTCTTGCTCCAGAATTTACCATCACCCTCAGGGACCTAGGATTCCTGAAAATCAGTCTCTCCAATGACCAAACAACTGAGAAAGTGGTCAACGTTCATCAGCCTTCTCTGTGAACTTTATCATCACATCCTCTGTCTGATGCTCTCATCTTCCTTTTACTGCTGAAGTACTTACAGAAACTTTTCTCGTTGCCCCTCAAGTCCCTCGACAGATTCAATTCCACATGGTGTTTGGCCTTCTTCAAACATCCCTGCATATTCAAACAGTCTCCATATTTCTCCCAAGACATCCATCCCTTCTTCCTTCTTCTCTTGTGTTTCCTCTTTATGTTTGAGGTTTTTCAAGAGCAACTTGCCCATCCATACAGGATTCCTGTCTTTATCCAATTTCTTTCTTGCCAGGATGGATGGATCCTGAATCTGGAGAATGCGATCCTTGAAAATCAACTAGGTATCCTGGATGCCTCTTCTCTCCAGGGCTGTAACCCATCAGATTCTTTCAGGCAGGTTCCTGAACAGACAAAAGTCCGCTCTTCTAAATTCTAAGACCGAGGTCTTTTTTACATATTTGCTTATACTTAGGAGGCTACATCTTTTCTGGACTTCACTTTGACATGGTAGGTGAAGATGTAAGAGTTATTTTTATTCAGAAATGAGATGTGTAAGATTATTTTCTCTCAGCCCTTCATGAGCTAGATTTCTCTGGAAATTTGATTTGCTTATTTCTAATAGTAACGGATACACCACCTGGAACCTCTTTGAAGAGAACACCAGTCTTTGCTGTGTCACTACCTTAAATTCACTCCTCTGCATCCCTTACAGTCTCTGGAAGAAGCCACCCTGACTGAACGGAGTAGGACATGGGAATGAGCAGTATGGAAATGATTCATGGAAAATCTTTTTTGGACAAGAGAATGATATATTGTACCTGTAATTCTATAGGATTCACACCCAGTCACACTTATTCTGTGTGATATAATGGCAGATCAGAGTACCAAGAGTAAATAAATCAAAATTAATCTTTTACCTATGTACTGTTACTTTATTTCTCAAATGAGTGTTACAACCACCGTGTTTACAATATAGACAAACACATCTTAATTCTTCAGCATGTGTAAATCTAAGTAAAATATAGCCAACACTTATAACCATCAGAAGCTGTATAGAACTTAAACATGATTTATATTAACAGAACAGTTCTTATTTGGACTGAAGAAAGCCATTCAGGGCATCGGTACAGAGCTACAGTCCTCTCTCTGTGTTCTGTCATGAACATCATAGCTATGCGCTTCCTGTTATTATTGATTCCTCAGTTTAAGCACTCTAAATTTCTATCAGTGCTTTTTAAAGGCCATAAATCTGGAATGCACTCTCCTGATGGCTTGCAAATCTTTAGTCTAGGTAGCTTCTAAACACAAACTGTCACTTTGATTTTGTATTTCTCTGTTCATTACATTGTAAACAATACATACCTCATATATGTCATTATTCAGCATTAAATCTTAAAACTGCTTTACAAAGAAAGTCAATAACATTTTTCCCATTATATAGATGTGGAAAATGAGGCAGGCTGATAAGCAAATTTGCTCTAGCCAGTGAATATGATCGAAGTCTCAATTCGGTGCTTTGTCAAATAGAATCACTGCTTTTAGCAATTAATACAATGTAGTTTATCATTTTCTTATTATGCAGGGTTCATTTAGCTACTCTCTGATAAATGCATTTTATATATTTACAGTATTATTTATGTAGGCCTCCTTTACACAAGTATTGCCTGCTTCAGTGATGAATCAACATATGGAGAACTTGCAAATGAATATCTAAATAAATGCATTTCTGGATAAAAAGAGACATTTCTGTGTAACTCTTACGCTATCTTTACTATGTGATAAAGATAATAAAAACAAATAACATGTAGCTATAGTACAGTAATATATTTTATACAGAACATGGGAAAAACAGTTTGATAATACTTTTATACCATAAACACAAGTGTTTGATATATGGGTGGAGTTGATATATGGGTACATAATACTGCAATTACAAGTGAAATACAGTTCTCTATAATGTATCGGTTAGAAGAATCACTTGCTTTTAAAATCACTCCCTTCTAATGTGCTTTGAATCTTTACACAGACAAAGCTTTTTAAGAGAGAAGAGTAAAACCAGAAATTTAGAAAAAGTTGCAGAAAGCTAACTCCTGAACAGGGAGATATAATCAACCAAACCTATATTTTTTAAAATCCAAGATTAACAACAAGAGTAATGGTAAAGAGTGTGTGCAGATCTCAATCACAGTATGCCACTTTGGCAAAGAGCTCTGCTTCCAACATCCAGCTCCGGAATACGGCAAAGAATTTAGAGTGGGGTTAATTTTATTTTATAGTTAAGAACCAAACCCAAATTCCTTCAGTGTTATCCACCTACCCACAGGCAGAGAAAAGCATATTTTTCTGTCTCTCAAGAGAAGGTTGTAAATACTAGAGCAGCATCAATCATTTTCCTTCTTGTAATTCTAACAAAAAACAAGCTTCATACAGTTTTCTCTACTGGTGTAATTTTTTTCACACGGTCCAACCCACAACCTGCAGAGAAATTAGTCCAGTTCTAGATACCTCAACCCATTCTTGAATCTAATGCAGTTACAGCATAGAAATGAATCCTAATATTTAAAGTCAGTCAACCAGTTTCTTAGGCCCAAAGCAGCCTTGAGCAAAAGTCAGGAGCTGTTAGTATTGTTCAGACATTAACAGGTCACACTTCAACCCATTTTCAGATCACTTGTCAAGAAAGTATGAACGGTTAATGCTTACCACATCCAGTGGCTGTTCAAAATGAAATTTGTGTCCCCTTTCACAAATTCAAAGGTGCCCTGATGCAGAAGGCATAGGCTTCAAAGCCCTGTTGTGCTGACCGTATGCTCTTCTCTTATTCTTGTGAGTGTTCAAGAAAGAAGATAAACCAAGAGGAGCAATGCTGGGACTCAAACCGAGTGCTGCAGTGCACAAGCTAGTCCTCTTATAAAAGTGTAACTTAACATATGCACGGCTTGAACAGAAATGAATATGCAGTGACAGTCACTAAGGAGCTCTGTGGTTTTCTCATGGTGCGGAGAAAAATTTCAGTCCGTCCCCCTAGAAACCTTCAGTAAACTGCGCTGTGCATTAGGCAAAAAGTTAAGATCATCCTGCGTCATTCAGAGGTTAAAGACCAAGTAAATTACCTGATTCAAAATTCACTTACTAAACTTAGTCTAAACTACATTCTTTCCCAGCCTGTATGCAGTCATTACTTACAATTGATGTAAAAAAAAAACGATGATAAAGGCCAACTTAGTGTCTTTTAGCAGACTGCTAACAAAATGTTTAAATGTAAGCCAGAAGATGCCATGAATACTGGAAGGAGCCCTTTTGGATCAAGTGCTCTCAGTATTGCATTTTCTGTCTGCAAAGAAAACAGCATCAACATTGGAGGGCATTGTTTTCAGATTGTTACCTTCACGAAAGGTGCAAACAAGGTGCATGCCACCGTCTTTTTGTCCGTAATGACTTTGCACAAACTGCTCTTCCAATTCTGTGTATGTCTACTGTGTTTTAATAGAAGTGTTCATTTGCACCATTCTACATTTAAACCCTATGTTTAGAAGATGCTGAGCATCCCCTGCTTCACTACCTAAAGCTTCTGGCCTTTACCCTGGAAGCAGTGTAGTCCAGCTGAGCACCTGAAACCAACCTGGCAAACAGAGCCTTTATTCCTTTATAGAAACATTATTTGAATCTAAGTATCTCCATTTTTAATTTAAACAATGTAATCTATTTTAGAATGCTCTTTCTTCAATTTGGTGAATACAAACATGACAGAAAGGTGAATCCCATTTTAATTCAGTTATTGCCACCTTTATTGTGTCAGGACAACATTTTATATATATGATAGATTGCTGAGCAACATGTCTTGTGATAATAAAATGAGAACCACATACATTTTTCTCTATTTTTATTATTATTATTAGAAAAAAAAATTCTTTCCACAGTTGTCACAAGTATTTTCATAGGTAAATAGATATTTTTAATATTTTTCAACAATATTCATATGACTTATTATAATACCAGTAATTATTTTCTCTAATACTCTTGTATTCCCAGCCTTTCACTTTCTGAGAGCCATTAAACTGTCAAGAAAAAAAAAACCTATTTTTCTTTTAGCGATATTATTTCAATTAGATTAGTATTTCCCAAGTTTATAATTAATTTGATAGAAATGTCATTATAGTAAAAAGTCAGTACTCCTTCTGTTCCTTGCTGGCAAACTTTCTCTACAATGTAGAAATTTAAAACAGTGCCAGAAAACATCAATTTGCTTAAATATGGACATACACATGTCAAATATTTGTTTCTTTTTACTAATTTCTATAGCACCTATTACCATAGTTTCTAGATAAATCTTCTATTTATGATCTGAAATATAATATGAACAATTCAAATAGATGTTCAATACAAATGTCCAGCATCTCTGCTAATGTTGCCACAACCTTTTGGGATCTGCATATTTCTTGTGCAAATGCATTCTATCTTAGAATAAAAGGCAAGTTATGATTTTGTATTTCAAAATCTAGAAAGGCAGATCACCATAATCAGTTCAGCACGAAAATATATATACTGAAAATGTTAGATGTATATCGTATGAAGCAATTACAAGTGTTATGATGGTTAGTAGTAAACTTCACATTAAAAACTGCATATTAATTCTTGCAAGTTTAAAGCCATCTTTGTCCTCTAGACTGTGCATAATATGTGAAAGTATTTTATGATTTTAATGCCTGAAATAACAAAACTGTAAAAATGTCTTTAATTAAGAAGCTTGATACTCGGAAGTTCTCAGCCACTTCAGATCTTTGCAAATAATGCTATAAACCTCAATTTCACAATGAAACATCATAGTAACTACTATGCACTTTACTGAATCATTCCTGGAAGGAACTACTCTTAAGTTTCAAATCATACTAATAGTCACTGTTATTTGTTCTTTAGTAATAAGTCTAATCTTGGTGTCTACTGAGCAAATACTTTTTCCTATTGTTTCCAGAGAAGCTGGAGTAAATATGATGTCTTCCTAGCATGTGTGTTTAACAACAGATCTACAATTAAAACCAAAAATGTGTATTGATACTGGAATAATACGGAATAATCTCTATTGTGGTGTTCTCACAAAATGAAGCATCACCATATACCAACACCATGAGTCACCAAAACAGAATTCACAGAGCATTCTAGAATACTTTTTTCACTTAATTTTATAATGAAATCACAGTTTGTAAGACTGTAAATTAGAGAATGAAAAAAAACCAGTTAGGTCAGCTACCCCACTCCAGTAACTGATGCTGAAATGTTTTTATGATAGTTTTTCTACTAATACTTCTTTCTGATTTTTAATGTTAAGTAGTGTAGCTTCTACTTATTCTCATCCTGGTTTTTTTTCTAATGTAAACATCTGCTGATGGCCACAAGAGATTGTTATAGATGGACAATTTTCTGACCTCGTACTATGACCTTTATGTTTTTATGCACCACTGCTCTTGGAAAACTATTCTAAAGTCTATTGATCTCATGATCAAATCTTCATCCTCAAATGTAATTGGATATTTTTAACTTCCTGATGTTGCACAAAGGCAGTATTTTCTTTCACTCCATTAGTTTTTAATAGTTTTCTAAAACCGTCTCAGAATTTTTTCCCTTACATTTTTTTACCTTTTAAATATTTACAGGGCATCATCACGTACCTTTCTCAATCTTAGATATTACTTATCTAAATCAATTCTTACCCAGGGGACTATTTAACCAAACAATGAGCTAATCCTGATGTCAGCATAACTATTTATACCTTTCAGCATGTTTTCTTTTGCTGCACTGTGGCCTTATATCTTTCACTCTATTACAGCAAATAATTATTTGCCATCTCTTTATTACTTTTGCAGTTTTTCTCTTGACTTCTTCAACACACTAGTGTTTTTTCTGAATTGAATGTGAAGTATGTATCAATTGTGAGCACATTTTAAGCTGCTCCAACGCAAAATTCACGTTTTATATTACTTTCACAAATTCCCAATGGAAATATTTTCAATACTTGAAAATTTCTCATATCGGACATGAGATATATTTTTGCTTTTGCTGTTTTACATTTTTACAGAAATTAAAAAAAAAACAGAGGTAATTAGAGGATGAGCACAAGGCCAAACAGGCAGGTATAAGGAATAAAGAACTGTAAGGTACCACAAAGGGTAACTGTGGGATCCTAAGAGATAATAATAAACACTGACAAAGTTTACACTGACACAGACTGAAATGACCCTTCACAGATATTTATTCTATACACTCAAACCACTGATTTCATCTTGACCACACATCCCTTGTACAATTTTGAGAATGTCTTTAAAGTCTCTAATTAAAGAGGCTTCACAACCTAGACAGTCTGCTCCATTTACTAATTAATCTGGTAGTCAGAAAAAAACTCTTTACAATCTAATTTAAATCTTTTTGTGAATAAAATCTTAAGATATTAGGCTATGAAGAACCATTGATTATTGTATATTTAGACTGCTCTGCTCAGAAAATTTAAGTTACCCCTGTCTTTCTTGAACTACAACCTGAAGAGAGGTTATACGTTTTAATATCACCAGCCTGAGGCAAACTAATAAATATCTCATGTCTTAAATACTACTCCTATTTAGACATTTCAGAAAAACATCTCCCGTGTTTGCCACTCAATTACAACTCTTCAAATTCAGCTTTTGTTTTTCTGTTGCTCTCTTTTTTTCAACTGTTGCAGCTCCCTAACCAGTGACTTTGCATTTTGTACTTTTCTCCTGCCTAACAACTTTTTGTCTTGTTACTGAATCGTTCCTGTAGTTTTGTCAAAGTCACTCAGAATTCCGAGATTTTCTTCCAACAGGTTTTCAAGCCCTCCCACTTTAACTGATTACAAAAAACTAGCTGATAATTTCATGAAGATCAAAGTGAGGAAAGCACTAAATACTTTACTTGGCCTTTCATTTGCTTTTCTTTAATTCATTTTTTGAACATTTAATGTTATATTCAAAGTGACCTTTTGAATTGTAGTAGTTAAAAATTAGGCATAAATTTGTTATGGAAGAAAATCATGTGTATATTAATGGCCTGTAAAAATACTGGTTTTAGAAATGTTTATATGCAAATATACCTTTATGAAGAATAATTCGACAAGAGATACTCCACTATTCCCAGTAGTCAAATTGACAGAGGTAAAGAATGGACAGCATGAACGCTTTGTCTGGACATTTCCAATCTCTCCCCAGTTCCCCCTGTTTTCATATTCTTCAAGCATGCACCTTCTACAGCCTGCTCAGTGCCATTTCTGAGAATAAATCCTCAACAATATGGAGATAACTCTAGTGGGTTAATTGGAAACTGCCTAGAAGACAGTTGAGTCGCTGGCAGTAGAGCACTAAAAGTCATATCTTTCTGAACTACAACGTGCTGATTTTTATAAATTGTTACAAGTATTAAATAATATTACTATTATTGTCTGGTACTCGCTGCATTTCTTACATACAGATTACAGAGAGTGACCCTTGGCACAAAGAAGTGGCTTAATAAATCAGTTACACATTAACTATGAAGCAAACATTTATTGTTGCCTCCAATTTTTCAAGACTTAAAGCACAGATAAAAGATTCACAAATACATCTTTACAATAAAAATAACAGAGTCCAGTCTCGAAGACGCAATGACAGTGGAAGGGCATCTTGCTGAAGAAAACTAACATAAGATGCAGTTAAACTATGACAAAAAGGTGAAGTATTATTAAATATAATTCATTTATTCACTTATGAATACTGTATGTGCATCTACAAAGGTATGCTTCTTTATGCAATTTAATGGATTTGAATGTAATTTTCACACTATTTACAGATCTGACCCTTCTCTGCAACATCAGTTTCTCAATAATCAGCACTTTTATGTTTGCTAACTTCCAATAATATTTGTAAAATAAAGGACATCATAGAGTAAATTTTGCATTTGTTACCTTCAGTCTAACCTACACCTTGTTCTATATAGTGCTATCCCGTGAACCATCTTTGCCAAGTGTTCTAAACAAAAGTCTCAGTTATCTTTCTTTCTATAAATATTATCAACCTAGCAACAACGTGATTAACTATGACTGTTACTAATAAAAGTAGCAGGTAGTTCCCCACATATTTTCATTTTAGTTTCTAGACAGAAGAAAAGCCTTTTTAATATTGGCAGAGAATGGATTTTCTTCATACTAGAAAGACTTATAGCACTGAATAAAGTCTTTCTGATCAAACCATACCATAATAGCTTTTGTCTTGTGTCACTTTATGTTAGCCAGCATCAGAAGAGAAAATAAGCAGAGGCTTGCTATTGTGCCTCTATTTTAAAAGGGCCTTCCATCTGGTAGGAAGCAGAAGCCATCAGCACTGTAATTAAAATGCAATTACTGTCCCCCACTGCAATCCCAGGACGACCATTCCATCTGTGTGATATACAGTGGAAAAAACACAATTTTTTGCACTTTTCTAGCTCCATTAAGTTTATTCTCTTTCTATTAATTAATCTAACAGCACTAAGGGGTCGTTCCTGTTTTGCAAGCCATTGTGTCACAAACTGCGCACTCACAAAGAATGAAACCACATGAATTTTTAAAACTCTCCGCTATCCCTGTGACATAAAACCTTAATTACTTCTGACTAAATCTGTAATTAAAATATATCACCGCAGCAGATTTACCTGCGTGTGGGTGTTGGAGTGCATGCTTCTGTGACTGTCACAAATGAATCACTCTGAGACTGTGTTAAAAAAAGGGAGATTAGGATGATTAGGATGTTTGACAGAAAGGATGTAGAAAAGGAACTTGAAAATGAAAAACTGGCAGCAATCTAGAAAAAAGTTGCACAGTGGTTAAATAAGGAAGAGTTGTTTTCTTATTTTGTTGATTTTTTAAAATAAAAATATTCACAATTTGTCTGTCTATACCAGATGCTCCCACATAGAGTTTATTCTTATATAGTCCTGCATTTCAATGTGCTACCATGATCTTATAACAATAAAGTGACAAGTAAATACTGAATACTATAAAATAAGATACCATAATATTTTTCACAGTAATCCATCTTGTATTCACAGGGATAATCTCACAATCTACCCTTTCTTTCATTCACAACTGTGCAGTCCAAGGCCTTCCATCTGCAAACCTATAAAACATTAAAATCTTTGTGAGAAGCACAGGCATCGTCCATATCAAGACAAAAATATTATCTAAATAATAGGGTGAAATCTCAGTCCTGTCATAGTTCATTGTAGTTGTGCCCTTGACTTCAGTGGAGTCAAACAGTATTTCATATTTTTGTTTGAAAACAAACAAGACCCTCTGCAAATGACCAGCTGCAAGAGGTGAGCAGACTAATGCTGAACATTAGCATGAGAATTTTTGCTGTAAAATGTTGTGCAAAAATTAAATTAAAGGTCCCGGCAAATAATTTGTTTCCCCTCCCCCGCTTTTGCAAGTTTTGAGTATCTTGGAACCCACTAAGGTTCAGCATGTGCATAAGTGTTTTTGCAAACTCAGCATGTGCACTCAATATGTCTCCAACAGAAAAGAATTTTGGCATTTCATAGATTTCGTAAAGGGTAAGGCCAGAAATATTCATAAAATGTTTAGGCTAGTTTCCTGCAGCTTATAGGTCATTAAATGTGCTACTCACCCTTTTATTTAGTACAATGACATGGGGTTTATCAGTATATGTGCCATCCCATTTTAAAGATACAAGAAGACACGGAGTCCCAATTTAAGAGTTTTCTCCAGTAGGTAATGATGCCTACCTGTAAGAACTTGCGTCTCATTCCAAATTGTTTTATATGGTTTAAGCACTAGTTTCTACCATGTTTCTGTGCTTGAATTAAAAAAAGCTCTTTAATACCCAGTATTTTCTTCCTGTGAATTTACTTGCACAGTGTAATCATGTTACCTATCAGTCCTCTTTCGATAAGATAAACATATTGAGCTATTTAAATCTCCCACTATAAAGCATTTTCTCCGGCTTTTCAAATGTTTGTGTCTTCTTCCTGTACCTCCTGCAGTTTTAAAAACGTGAATAACACTGTGTAAAATATTCTCAAGGTAAGACAAAAAATGATGAGATTTGCTACCTTATGTGGATACTAATATAGCTTGAGCAAGGAATTGGTACTTGACAAGCAGAAAACTAATCTGATCAGCAGTGCCCCATGAGGAAGTGGCTCCAGCAGCTGGTGAGTTCCAGCAGATACTACGGAGAGCCTTAGCTTGCATGCAGTAAATTACCAACGATGACCTAATTGCAATATCTTTGGTTTTCTGCAAGGCTCCCAGGCCAGTCAGTTACAAAGAACCTACAAGAATTTAGTGGGTTCAGGAGCTGTCTCACTGGAACCAGATGGTTTGGCTATAGCTTCTCTCTGCGTAGGAAAGCAGTTCTCACACACTTCCTATAAATGTTGTCATTCAAATTGGTATTTTTTAAATCACAAGAAGTGATGATTTGGAGTTGCTTAAATTTGAAAAAAAAAAAAGTGTTATCATATGTTGCCTAGCCTCAAATGCTGAGTATTCCATAAATGAGGGTATATTACTGTATTGAAAGACAACAGAGAGAAATCTTAACTACATGTGATTGAATTAATAAAGCATCAAATTCAACACTGGTCTCACATGAGGTATGTTGGCACTTACATATAAAAAAAATCTAAACTTACAATAAAAACTACAGAATTTTATAGGAATCACTGATAAATATAATTGATTATAATCTGAGCAAAGATAAAGAGGTTTTGATACATTGGCTTTCTGGCTACAATACAGTTCTATGATAAAAATTATTTAAATACTTGTTATTTTAAATCATTCTGTACAATTACTTGAAAGAGGTATAAATATCTGAGTAGGACACTTTGCTCTGCTCTAATGCTGATTTTCTAATTATCCAGATCACTTCCTCTCCTGTGTAAGCATAACAGACACAAGAGTGCACATCTAGTTCTAATGCATATTATGACAGTTATTAGTGGCCCACTCCTAGATCTTTTTCACATTCAGATCCTACTGGAATATCTAGAAATAAGCAGTGCACAAAAGTGTCTATTCTAAGAAAATTTACACATGACATGGTAGGCCTACAGAACTCCTTTGATTTTGGTGGGAGTTGAATAAGGCTAGATTCACTATGCCAGTTATTTTATCAGTATAGTTATAGGCAAGTGGAGCATAATAACTGCATATCTCCAAGTGCTGTCTAATGCTATTAATTTCATCTTCTAAGGACACCTTCTAGGGCACTGGTTATTGTTTCACTATAGAAAATTGTCTGCAAAAATATGAACATTTTGATGCAATTAAACTGAGTAACAAAAATCTGGAGGTTAACCAGGGACCCGTCTCTGCATGCCCTCTCAAAAGCACCTTCCAGTCTAAACATACTCGAAACGGGAATGGTAACTCTTACTAATACTGAATGTTAAGAATTATGTAGACGGACAAAAGAAAATTGGTTCTTCTTCCTTACAGCAAACTACGAGAACACATGTTTAAAACATGGTATCTGCTTCAAATACTCCTTGGTAGCCAGAAGCTGCCTGTGCAAAGGTAACAACAGACCTCTTGACTGCTGTTGTGCGTAACAGCTACACACTAGTATTGCGCATAAAGCAATACTAAATTAGCTTTCATATCATACAGTCTATCACTGCTTGACCCTCTGGGCTGTTTTTATTTATAGAATGTAGTTTCTAGTTTACTTTAGTGTTTTCATATTAAATAAATATTCATGAAAGTGCACTCTTCCTGAAATTGGGTCATTTAGGCAGACTATGCTATTAAAAATAGATTTACTTTTTTTACAGGTGTCATCCATTAAGGCAGGGAAGAGACAAAATCAGCCAATTGTATCTGTCAAGAAGACGTTAGTCCTTCCAGAAAGTCAGTCTTCCTGTCCTTCACACAGAGCATTTAATAGCAAAATGACTAACTTCCTTTCCGTAGCATTCATATTTTAGGGAACTTTTATTGTTGCAAGATCCGTATCTGAGGTTTTGAGGAGATATTTTAGTCCTTCCAAGTTGTTCTGTCTCTGACACTAGACATACAAGTAAAAGTATGCTCTTATTGGCTAACATCTGGCCAGATTGGCTCTTGCAAGATTGGCTCAGGAAAGAGCGCAAGTAAGTGACAGAAGACTAAGAATACTGACGTTATCTCTCTTGTGGCATATAATATAGCAATCTCCATAGAGCAGAGGATCTACTAGGGTTCTGCGTTGTGCAGCTCTCAGTCATATAAACTCATAAACACAACAGTGTAGGTTCTTAAATTCATCCTTCACCTTCATATGTTTGAGCTACAGCAGTTCAGTTGGGAAGAATGTAGAAATTTTTTAGGAAGCGTGTCTAGAGAAGAAATAACATCTGCGACAGATGCAATAGGAAAGACTGGCAAGATGGATAGATATGGATAGATGGCAAGATATTCCCAGGCCAGCCACCACCAATCACCAATATGCATATTTCATCCTTATCTAAGAACACAGCTAGTTATAGAATAAAACTGAGTGAACATGAAATCTTTGTAGGAAGGAAGTGTGAGAACATTTTCAGCATTTCAATGGCAGTGAGCCTGTAACAAATCACAATTTCAAGATGTGGCACTAAACTCAGGGTCAAATTTTCTGAATGTGAGTTTCTGCTAATATGAGCGGCAATATTTACATATTGCAGCCATTACCGATAGATCAGATGTATCAGCCAACAAGTTCTACAGTTTCCTTTTGGTTTTGAGCTGTCAAACAGTGTTATATTAAATAACTAACTAAAAACATAGAGGTTTTCCAAAAATTGATATTCAGGAGGGTGCTAGAAGAAATTACACATTTTTTCAGGGATATTATCCTAGCAATTTGAAGGGTCTTGAAAAATATTCTTAATGTATTAAGCAGGATTTTAATAGAGAAATCAATTGTTCCTATTCAAAAGGTAAAAACAACTACAGAGAAAGGCAATTTTCAAATACACCAATTCTTGCAAACATAGGTTGTTTAAAAATAAGACAAACATTATCATGGAACATTAAGTGAAGCAGTTCATAAATAACTAATCTTAAGTCAGCCTTGCAAAATTCTAATTGCCCACTTGCCTGGAGTGAGAAATTCTTTTGATGGGCAAATAAATTATCATTAGTCTTGTCCGTTATCATCAATCATTATGGTAAAATGCTGATGAGTGAATTCACATCTAGGCTGGTAAATTTTCATGTCAACTTTATAACACAGGTTCAAATAAGGTTATGGATCAGGACACAAAAGAAGTCAACATCAACTGATGTGTATAAGTCTTACAATTTTTTATGTAATAGGAAGAAGTTCTCTAGGTATTTTTAGGTATAATAAACATTATTAGAATCATAGAATGTCTTGAGTTAGAAGGGACCCACAAGGATCATCGAGTCCAACACCTGTCCTGCATAAGACAACACCAAAATGTTTTCAAACATGCCAAAAGATTTACCAGTCTGATAAAAAGTCTAAACACTTGTAATTTGTTTCATTATTTTATTTTCTTTTAGCATGAAATTTGGTGATCTTAAGATATAATTCTGAAGTCTCTAGAAACACTTTTTATAGCCCGTTGACAATTATTTCTTATTCCCCACCAACCTGATGATTCTGATAGTTTTTTTACATTGTTTCCAGTCTTCCCTAGACTTAAATGAATAAGAACAGGAAATAATCTCCTATGAACTGTGTCATTTTCATTTCTCTGAATAAAATTTAATTATTTTGGCTTACACAATGAAGAGTTCTTATACCTTTGCCTCTTATTCCCTTCTGTCTCCATAAAAGCAGATACTATGTCAATAGGACAAGAAGGATACAGAAAACATAATTTACATTGACCCTACAAAATAAGAGAATACTCACCTGACACAGAGTCTGGCCATCCACATTCAACATGTATGAAATACAGCTGAAATAAGTCCACATAATTTTGAGAACATTCTCCTCCATTAAGGACAGGAGACTAAGGGATTATTCGCATTAACAGGAAAAGAATTTTTAAATTAATTGCAAAGAGTTAGAAACAGTAGCAATTGCAGTAGTAATTGCAGTAGTAGCAAACTACACTGAAATAATATGAATTGTCATATATGGCCTGAGATGTCAAATCAGTAGACTGATTACAAACTGCTACTCATAGAACAAGTGTAAGATAATTCTGAACTAAACTCAACATTCCTGTGGTACTTAAGCACCTACACAGCAATGAAAATTTAGCTGTAAGTGTAGGACTCGTTTCAGTAATATAAATTAAAATCTTAGAGACCTAGTCATCTCCAGTAGTTTGGGCTTAAACTGCTTTCGTCATTTACTTAAAGAACATAACATTGAAAAGCTTTGAAGAAAGATGGTTGTCATTATGACCACATGTCATTTTATGCTAAAAAAATTCTAAGCAATAAAGCCTGTTGTTCTGTATAGTAAACAACCATTTATCACTTTGATGAATATATGATCTGATCATTTCAGAAAAGCAGGTAGAGTTTTAACTTAAACACAGGGTAGAGCTACACTCAGAAAAAAAAATTATTTGAGTAGGTCACTTCCTGTTCAGATTTCTAATGTTTATTCGGTTTTAATGTGACTAACCTATAATAACTGGTAAAGAGCCGATAGTTATATTTCCTATAAAGCCAAAGAGTACTCATTTTTACTATCAATTTTAAAACCTGCAGACAAATACTACAATGACTAAAAGCACCGTAGAAAAATGTTACTGCTGATAGGTGTTAATTTTGAAAAGAACTTTCTTTGCAAAAAGCTGGCTATTATTTGATGTCTTTTGTAGACGCTGAAAGTAACTAGGTCATTTTCTTGCATTCCCTGTAGATCCCTTCTGTCCTTAATAATATTCTAAACAAAAGCTATCATTTTTCCTATGCATACTGAGATCGGGAAATGTACTCATTACAAGAATTGTATTTTGACCAGGCAAAAGTGGAACGAAGCTCAGTTGTGATTCGCTATCTACAAAAAATGTCTCCCTAGTGCCAACTAATCTAAATTCCATATTTATATATTAGTATATATACTTTTTAGCAATTAATAGATATATTAGCATATGTATTAATACTATATATTAGTATATGTATTAGTATACATACATACATACTAATTCAGAGTTGCAGGACTCTTTTATAATGTATAACTATAATACCATTATTTAAACATTTCTCAGAATCTGTCAGTCCCAGTACTTTGGTTGTACTAAGCCTATCTTTTTTCTAATTAACTCTCTTGGAATTTCATCATGTGCACGCAATTCAATCACGTAAAATTACAATTCATTACAGGCATAAAAATCTTCTTTAAAATAACCTTCCCTTGAACTTACTTAGGCTTTAAACTTAAAATTTCTTGTCTTATCAAACTACCTTAAAATAAAGTATTTTGTACTGCATAACATTAAAACTGGAAAATGTGTGGGTTTTCTATGAAATCATATTTTAAAACAGTGTACGTAGTGAAAACCTTATATACATACAGAAATATGTAGCATAATATGATATAGAAATAGTCAAATTTCTCTTTCCCTCCCATTGCTGTGAAAAACTTATTGATGGAAAACACTGTGTAATTAGATTTAAATACTTGATATTTAAATCTAATCCAAACTGATACAAAATTCAGGCAGCTCAGCAACAATGTACAAACTAGGACACAAAATGTTCAACCAGAAAGGAGGTGCTCAAGTTCAGTTTCTATTCAAGTCTATACAGATGCAAATGCACCTTTTCCTACTACAGAGAATAGCAAGAGTACGTTTCTTCAGAGCTGGTGAATTAGGACCACTATCCTACTGGCTACTTTCTAAGGCTCTTTATTTGTGAATTCACAGAATCACAGAATCACCGGGTTGGAAGAGACCCACTGGATCATCAAGTCCAACCACTCCCACAAAACACTAAACCATGTCCCTCAGGACCTCGTCCACCCGTAACTTAAACACCTCCAGGGAAGGCGAATCAACCACCTCCCTGGGCAGCATATTCCAGTGCCTAATGACCCTTTCCGTAAAAAACTTCCTCCTAATCTCTAACCTAAACCTCCCCTGGCGGAGCTTGAGGCCATTCCC
>WAAB01005279.1:115903-325641 GCA_013389865.1 Piaya cayana
CAAGGCTCTGACCTCCTCCTCTTGGACCACGGGAGCCTCATATTGCTCCTCTAGTTCCGGGGTTTGTACACAGAGGGAACAGCTTTCTTTGCGATTAAAGACTGAGGCAAAGAAGGCATTTAGTACCTCAGCCTTCTCCTCATCCCCTGTTACTGTTGTTCCCTCTGTGTCCAAAAGGAACTGTATGGTCAATTCTAGTAGCTCTTCCCAAAATTATTAATTTTTGTATAGTGACACATGCCTATCCCTTGTCATGTAGTTTGGCTACAGCTCTGCAGAATATTATGGGTCACCTATAGTCTAATTCCTACTGAACTCTTGTTATTAGACAACTAACTCTCCCTGTTAAAATATCCCTAACTCCATACGCTCCTTGAAGGTTGGCATGATAAGCCTGGAGACTTAAGCACTGAGATCTGAAATTGGATCTGGATCATCATCCTGCTAGTCTTAATTTTATAAGACTAATGTTCGATTATTATTTGGTTGTTAGTCTGATACCAAAAGTGTTTAAACTATATGCTTGTACTGCATCACAAGACACGTTATATGATCCTTTCTGAAGTCCTCAGTTTCAGGGCACAAAGAAAGCCAAATAATTTTCATTTCTTTCTACCTTCCTTTTCTGTGTTGGAGCTTGAGGATTTTGTCTGCTTTTTTGGTTTGGGTTTTGATATCATACTTACAAGAAGTGAACCCCAAGTCTCAGAAGCCAATGGGTACTGTCCTCACAGTGTAACTCAGTGCTACTCGATGATCCAGTGGATCTTTTCCAACCTGGTGATTCTATGATTCTATATATGTGTACTTGAAGATAATATGACTGCATTTCTTCTATTAACCAAGGTAATTAAGTCAGGGTTACATCATCGGCTTATACAGACAAATCTCAGAAGGCAAAAGTTGTACAGAATAGAATGATTAAGTCATTAGTTTCTGATACAGTATACTTTGCTTCTAAGCTACGGTGATTTTATAAAAAATATTTTCATCTTTCTTTTGTATGGTTGGCATCTTGATAGCTGATTATTTTTTTCTAATTTTATAAATATTTCATATCAAACTTACTTTGGAAGTCATACTAAAGGTCAGATTCAGGCAAGAAGATGATGGCTAAAATTATTATTCTAGGTTATTTCTGATAAATAAAGGGCTTTCTTAGTCAAGACTCCTGACCAAACTGTCCTTGAAATCATAAATATAGCAGATCTAGACCTACTAATTACATTTCACAGTGACAGGAAATTAAAAACTCAGCAATAACTAACAGAGCTAATATTTAAATGCATACCAGCTTTCAAACATTACTTAAGCTTGGTTTATATCAGAGTTTTGCAATTAACAAAACTTCACTGCTTATTTTCACTTTTAACAAGTAACAGTTAAAATAAATTGTTAGAATTTAAAAAGAAGATTCTATCCTTCTTGTATTGAATCACACCTCAGGTTTAGCATTCAGCTAATTACGTGGTGCACACAAACGTTCCTAAGATAAATGTTTATTAGGGAAATGATAACATGACTGCAATATAATGGCAATATCACGATGCAATTACAATGAATCAGTATAATCTGTGAAGTGTTTTGAGATACTTAGATATGCAGCACAATTCAGATACACCACTTGATGCTGTTGTTTCATTTATCTAGTGTAAGCAGTATTCTACATTCTTCACATTATTTTACTACTAATGTGTATTGCTGGTATTGCTCTACGTCTGCGATTTTCAGACCTTGATCAACACCCCTTTTTACTCTGAGCCCTGCCTAAAATCAGGAGGAAGAATTACTGTTGGTCAAAGGACCATTTGCACTAAGTACAAGACACAAAACAACAGATAAAGGCAGACATGGGAAAACACAAGGAAATAGTAAGACAACACTGGTCAGCCTGGATGAGTGTATGCTACCCATAAACCACCAGTCTAAACCATGTCACGTTGTTTCATGATCTGTACAGAAGGGGAAAAAAATGAGTTTTACAGAAACGGAAAAGGGAATAATGGATTAATTACATGACTGCAAACACTAAGCAGTCAGTTAATGAATAACCCTTATTAACACATTGCAGCATGATGTTTGAGGTGTTATCTGTGGAATCAAAACTTTATTTTCTTTTTAAACATATTTGTTCTGTTTGAATCTCTAAGATTCTATAAGAGAACTTATATATTCCTTAGTAGAAACATTTTTTTTAATTATTCCTAGATTTTTTTATTTTGAAATAAATATCTTCCAAATTGTAAATAAGATTTTTCACTTTGCATTTGAGTTAGCATTATATATTTCCCATTCTTGTCTCTGTATATAACACATAGAGGTAGAATACTGAATTTAATTTCTCCTTGGCATTTACAAAAGAAGTAACAGCAACTATAATAAACCATTTGTGTCTTCATCTGCCTGCTTTTTGCATTCAAATTGTCCCTTCACTCTCTTCTGTGGCACTTTTTTATTCTGTCCTTTACATCTGGAAACCCCTCCTTGGCTACGTCCTCTTCTCTCACTAATTGGATACTTTCCCAAGAGTCAAAAAAGCCTAAAACATATTCCCAAAATAGTTCTCAAAAGTTAAATAAAGTAGGTTTTAAAAAAAATGCTCAAATTTTCCCACATTTTATTACCATCCGGTCTGTATTGTGAATATTTTGATTTAAATTCTCTAAGGAAACTTCATTTCCATCTTCTCTGTGAAGTACTTAGCACACTTGTGGTGTTAAATGAATAATTATAATAGATACATGGGTGAACAGCATTAAATGGCAGTGGGCACAAAGATATTCACTGGATCACCTGTTCTGCCCAGCCTGATTAATGTGGTAATTGTGCATGCATTATTTAGCACAGAATTTTCCTCAGTGACAAAAGCCATATAGTGAGTGACCACTAGCCCCATCCTGGTAATTTCACTGACATGCAACAACTTCAAGTGCTAAAATCCTCGTCTCATATCAAAATGAAAAAAGCAAACCATACTTTACTTCGTTGCTGCAAGTGAAGAAGGAATTATTAGGTCAAAAAGACAGGAAAAAAAAAATGTACTAGGCTTTTAATTCTATCTTCTATTGTTTTTGAAGGGAACCAAATTTACTATACTCACTTTCCAAAACCTTAGTCCTCCTAACTAGCTTAATTGGTCTCTGTTCATTTCTTACTCAGATCATTTATAAACTGCCTCTATGGGCCCGGCTGCCTTTTCAAAGCAGCATATGGTCCCTCCATTCATGATAGTCACAATTTATATTAGTGAGTAAAGGAGAAAAAAATGTTAATGTCATAGTCAGAATGCACCAGAAAAAGCCTGAAACAAAATCCGGGATTCAAGAGTGAAGGTATCAGTCAATAACTCTGAACCATGACCCATCCTGTATGATTTATACAATATTTTTAGTACATAAACTACTAAAATACTTAGTACAAACATTAGGCGATATTTAACAAGAAATTCAGGTTTAAATATGCTATAATATGCATCTTTTGAATATGCTGTTCGAACTTCAAAGATTGTCCTTCTTGTTGTGCTTTGTGCTTTTACATGTGATTAAAAAAATAATGCCACATAGTTTCTTAGATTTAAGTCAAGACAAGATCAACCAAAAAAAAATCTCAGTATTGAACTATCAACTCACAAAATATAGAAGAGAAGACAAGAGTTCAAATATAGTTAATGTCCCCTTCCAAAAATTTAAAAATCACAACTAAAAGAATAAAAATACAAGTGATCATTATCTTTAGGCATAGATTTTATAAACTATGTTACCAGAAAGATGCATCTTATTAACTAATCAAATGTGATTTGAATTTTTACTGAGTAGAAAGATTTTGCCAAAATTATAAAAATGAAGGCTCAGATCATAGATTATAATTCCTTTCACTGGCTAGGAGTCACAGATATATAATGTGAAATAACGCACAGCTGGATCTCAAAACATTTCTTAATACTCAGTAGAAATCTTAAGGCTTATATAGTCTACAATTCCAAGGACAACATGCTGTAAAAAGACATAAGAAAAAAGAAGGAATAAGAACTCACAGGTGGTTTTTTTAGGTCTCTAATAGCAAGAGGTGACAATGCCAAAATTATATTACCAAGTGTGCCATGTTGTTGTATAAAACTTAGAGAGAAAAAACAAAAATACCTTGCCTCTATAGCCCCAGGACAAGCTACTTCCTGCCACTAATCCACTTTAACCTGGAGCATGTGAGCAAGGCAAAACAATCAATGTATTACAGAAATGAAGACATCAGCCTATATGAAAGTGTCAGAAGACAGGGAAAAACAAGAATGTGGAAGAAAAAATATGCATTAAAAAGGAAAAAGAATACATTATAGCATCCTCAGGTAATTACTCCAGGCTACAAATTAAGAACATCTGATTTTCTTGTCATTACATATTTTTATTAAAAATAACATTTTATTACTAATAATTTTCTGACACAGCATACAAGGTCCAACATCATATGTGAATGGACCATTACCGTATTTCACTTTGTTTAATCCAATTTAAAACATCAGCCAGAATAAACTGTAAAAATTCCCATTTGTCTGCCACAACAGAATTTTATCCTCTTCAGATATCTCATTATTCTGTAAAGGCTAAGCAGGCTACTCTACCTAAGACCAGCTAGGGGCTGTTATTACTCAAACATTTTTTAAATTCTTCCAATATTCATGACTCATTCCAACATTTAAAAAACAAAGATATATACTATCGGACTTAAGAATGCTCATGATTTAACGTTATTTTGTCCATTCTACTGACAAGTTTTAATTTACTATTTTAAAAAATTTATTTTAACTTCTTTTTTTTGTTCTCAGACTTTTATTTCCCTTTTTTGATGGTTAATCTATTTAGCCTCATTCTGCTAGCCAACTTGGATGAAACGTTAACACATTGCTAATCAAGATATACTGGATATTACTTTGAACAGCAGAGGCAGCTTTTATGGATGGTGATATGAATTCAATAAAGCTGAATTAGCATGAAATAAGGCTAATTTAGTGCCTGCATATTTACCAATTGATTTCAAATTTTCTTCTTTAATGTTTATTTCTTTCGTTCAGGAAAATAACTGCTGTTATACAGTTCACTAAGTAACTCATTTCAGTCCAGTAAAAGCACTAGAGGTGTGTCAACTTCAGAGCTGTGTATTACAAAGCCTTTATATTTTCACCATATCTCACCTTCATTTTCACCATATCATCATCTTACAGATTCAGAATTAAAACTCCCATACAGCTGAAATTTGTATTGAAATCCCTTCAATGACTATATTTTAGGTCTATTTCCAATCTGTAGACATTATTTATAAAATATCTGGTTCAAGTACAAAAAGAAACCAAGTCTCTAATTGTCTATATTTAGGGTATATACACAAATACATTATGATTAAGTTATTTGACCTGTTTTAAGAATGACAAAATACAGCTATGCATTTATAAGAGAAGGGAGAAGGAAATAGGCACTTCGAAGATATGTGCACGGTAAGAATCTATTATTAAATAGTTCCCAAGAAAAGATAAGCTTTCCTATATTAGATACAGTTCTTGTTTCTCAGTAATTTTATACAGATTTGTTTCATACAATAAAAATTATAATAGAAACATAAATTTTCATATAATAGGCCATATTTCAACAAATTCAATTTGCATTACCTCAGTGCAGGTGGTTATTTATTACAGTGTATATACACATAATCTTGATGTTTTGAAGGTGACTCAGACTGGCTGAGTAAGTAAGCCAGGGACAGCCAGTGAAAGCATTTACTCAGCATCTAGAGTACATATTACAAGCTCACCTCTGCATGAAGGGCAATTTGGACCATGAAGAAGCAGCAAACTGAATCAAGGACAAGTGTAGTTTAATACTTACAATCTCATGAACTGAGAACAAAATCCCATTTTTTAAGGAAAAAAAAAGTAAAGATAAAACCCTGGGCCATAAAAATAGTTCAAGTACAGCCCTGAGAATTTAGCATCACCCATAATGAAAGTATATCTATTATTGTATGGCTAAAAACATAACAGCTTTTGTTTTTCAGAAAATTATTTCAAGACTATTGGATTTGGTTTAGAATTTTTCTCTTTCTTGCCTTCTAAATAGAAAGCAACTCAATTTATGCCACTGCAACTTTAAAAAAACCATATGCTTGGTAGCAGAGGAAAAAAAGAGGAGATAGAAATAAAATTAACCAAAAGCAAGGAGAAAGAGGGAGAGGAAAAGAGAGGAGTTGAATCTAGAAGGATTGATTGTAGGAAGATAAGTACTGAAAACATTGAAAGAAAAAAGAAATAGGTATAAGAATATGAAGGAAAAGGCATAGATTTTACTCTGATTTGAATGAGCACTTTTCTCATTGACTTTTATATAAGTAGAACACATCTTTTCAGCAAAGAGGCCCTTAAGATCTTAACAAAAAAACCAAAACACAAAACTCTGTGTAATAGCAACAACTTCACTCAAAGAACAGTATTCTCCAAATTTGATTGATTTTTGTGACAGTTAAAAAATAACATATCATGTTTACCTCACAATTATAGCTTGAATATTTTCCATACTTAACAGAAAACTGAGCTACATTAGTTCTTAAATAACATTTGTCCATTAATAATTTTGTCCCAGTCTCCTTGGTCTGCCTGATATTGCTGATGTACTCTGCTACAACACTGACAGTCTCATTTGTAATGCCTTGGCAGTAAGACCCATTTAAATCAATAGGTAAACATGTATGTAGTCAAACTTCATCTTTCTGCCAATTGAGTCATTTCTGATGCTCACAGTCCTAAAGATTTTACACACTATTTTGTTTCTTTTATATTATGTGCAACAAATACAAGTAATTCTTCAGCTGACCATTATTAGGTTGTTATATTTCACAAAAAAAAAAAAAGGCAATCCAGTATTTAGGTATATTACATCATCACAGATATCTTAAATTTACTTAGAGAGAAAAGCAGCACCAAGTCCTACACTGGAGATACTTGTGCAAAAGAAATAATAGTTAATAAATAGTAACATAAAGTAAAAAATATTGATAACAATATCTATGATAAATGTACTATTTTACATGCATGTACCTGGTACTTAGAGAATACAGCATGTACTATTATCTTCTTTTTATAATAAATGAAACTGGTGTCAAGATATTTGTAGCCCTAGATACAGACTAGAGAAGGAATCTGAGCACAGAATTCCCTTATTCCCAATGTTTGGGCTCATGTGCATAACACCATTTTTTCAATATATTGATATGCTTCAATTATCTCAAATCTTATCATATATCATGACTTTCAAATTTAGAAAATAAGAAATGAATCTTTCGATCAAATTAGACAGAGTTCAACAGGATGATGCATACTCTGGTCTTTACCCAGCAAATCATGCTCATCATTTCAAACACAAGCAGATTCACACTGATGTTTGGCACACTTAGTTTAAGCGTAAGTTTAAATTCATTGCTGGGGCCCAGTTTGCACAGTTTAGCAGCACACCTTCCAAACACATCCTAATTCTGGAACGTATTAGTTATCCTAAAAGCAAGTAGTTTTACTCAGTCATTTGCATAAATCAGGTTTCCACACGTGAATTAAGGTTTATAAACTAATCCCTGTTATTATCATTTGTCAACAGGAGTATGTGAAACTATGCTAATTTCAATGCAAGTACGGTTGCACTATCCTGTTTGTACATATTTCATTGTGAATATTTTACATTGTTCTATATGCAAGCCAATTTTAATGCAAACTATTTAATTTCCCCTAGGTAATGAGAAGGTAAAGGAGGTAATCAAGATGTAAATCAAGATTCGGCTCAGTATTCTTTCCTATTAGTCTTAGGTTCTTCCATTTTCCCCTACAGATCACCTGCTACATTTCTGATCATCCTCTTTGTTTTTCTTTCAGCAGCTTCCAGTTGGTCAACAGTTTCCTTGAAGTGAACTATGCAAAACGGGATACAGCTTGGCCTTACTTTAGCTGTGAAGAACTAAAAAATTACTCAACGTGTTGTAGGCTATGATTCTGATTACACATCCCAGGATTCTGTTTCCCCTCCACAAGAGTAAGATCGTTTTGAATCCTATTTTTATCTCTCAATAATCTTTCCTAGAACAGTGACATCAAACAGAGATTTCATTCTGTCTTCTAACCCTAATGAGAAACAGAATGCCATGCAATCCCACACAAAACTTTTTTCACAGTTTTGACTTGTGAACCATTTAAAAACCACTTTCTGGATATCCTTCTGAGCTATATTGTATCAACCATAACATACCCTGCACCTTACTTCCACCTTTTGTCAATGATATTATTAGTAACAGGGACAAAAGCCCTACTAAATCAAGATTATACAGCATCTACTCTTTCTTCTCCAACCATAAAACTTATAAAATACTTGAAGCTGTAAAGACTTTGCTTTTGAATTTACACCTCAGTTTCTATTGGATTTCACACAATTGTTTCACTTCAGAAGTGCTTTATATAAAAAGTGAGGTTAAACTATCTGCCTCGTAACTATAAGAAAAACTTAAAAAGCATTCTAACACTAAGTCTTTTCTGTTAAACAAAAATAATCACATTGCTTTTATAGTTTACTGTGGGGAATCCTTCCTCTTCAGAAACAGGAGCTATCTGGTAGGAACATAGATGGGAAAAATACCATCTCTTCTGCTTCAGCATTCACTAAGAGGTTTAATGAATCCTAAAAAAAAAAAAAATCAGTTTTGAAAAAGAACAGTCAAATGAGCATTTTGCAGAATATGACACAGTGCTTAGAATCTACAATATAACAAGAGTACTTTCCTTGAACATCAATTACAACAATGTACAAGTTACTTTGTCCAGAAAGGAAATAACATTTACTAGCCATGTTCTGTTGCCTTATGCAGTATCTTAGTGACCTAATGATATTACTTTAGCAACATCGTTGTCAGAGTAGAGATGAGCCCAAATTGAATTCAAATACCCTTGAGCCTCACTTAGCTGGGAAATAGGCTAGGACACAGTTGTTAGACTGGGTCAAAGAGGAAAAAAGTGAAAAAGAGCTCAGAAGTGCTTGAGGGAAGAAAAGTGAAAAAGAAATGGATTAAATTGTAACAGAAAAGAGCAAACAAAAAACCAGATTATTTAAAAGGAAAAACGATAAAGAAAAATGAGAGAATTTTGGAAAGATAAAAGTACAAGTAAGCAACTATGAACTATACAACTATGTTGCATTCCAGTCTCCTTCTCTCTTTTCTTATATGTATCTAGTGCCCGTGTAAGTATCTAATTTGTTTATATATTTGAGTAACTACAAACTATGCAGACTGATATTACCCTCCATATTTACTTCAGTGGGCCTACTCATGGCATGTAATGTATAGGAGTAAATCTTTGCAGAAGCACGCCTTTCCAATGTCCTGAAATCAAACCCCACAGGCAAGATAGCTCTGCCTGGCAAGTCTTTTGGACACCATCCACATTCAAAACTAATCGTTTGTCATTTCTAGGGGATCTCAGAAAAAATTAATTGGGGAAAATATGTTTGCCTTCTCCTTTCCTTTACCAAATTAACCATGGCAACTACATACAAACCAAATTGTCATTAAAATACTATTTAAAGAAATTTAAAGAAGTCTTTTTTGAAATTCCAAGCAAAGTGAGAAAAAAAACATCTGTTACGGTCACTAATTTTGATCTCTCTTTTTTTTCTGTCAGGCCTAAGGATGGGTCTTGCTTGTCCCCCATTCAGAATTACCGCTCAGTAACTTCTGCATTGTATTGGCTGATGAATGACGAGGTTGAGCAGAAAAAAGGGTAATAATAATTCAAGTTATAAATAAGCCAGCATCCTCAAAAGCTAGCTTCCTCAAAAGCAACCCACTGTATAGGCTTATTTTGCTGAACTGTACATGCTATCCAATCAGGACTGTGACATTTTAAAAGCTTTTCTTGTAATGAATATAAAAACCTGACAAATTTCTTGTGTCATAGGAGATAAGTAAAGTGTAACTACTTAGTTCTGCAGTTTTCTCTTCTGTCTTCACAGTGTGAGAGGTAATTTCCATGAGCCTTGATTCTCTGCCCTTCTTTGTCATGGTGGGATAGCCTCTTTGAAGCCACTCCCCTCACAGAATTAGCCAAATCAATTATAATATTCAGCTACAAGATCGTTTTTTACTTTCTGGACACATTGAGGTTTTAAAATGTTTCTTGCACACTTTTTTTTAGGATATGCAGAAGGAGAAAGGTTTAAACAATTTAAAATTTTCTCTTATCTAAGATGGATTAAGCCAAATCACCTAAACACTTTGAGAGAAGGTTAATTCACATAATCATAAGGCTACCTCGCAGGCAGAGGAAAGACACAGAAATGCAACAAAAATATTGTTCACCCTTTTCTTTGGCATTTGTTGAAAGTTATCTTTGGAACCAGATGTCCACAGAAATATGACAAGAGAATGGAAACAGATTAAAATCAAGGGGCTGAGGAGGAACTCTCCTGAACTCCTGAATTAAGGAACTTCCTGACCTATGAACTCTACAGATCCTAGGGCTGGCTTTATGTCTATGATTGAATATGATTTGGTATCTTCTAACAGATAGAATGTGCAAGCTGATATTCCTGATGACGAAAGGAAAAGTTCGCAGACACAGTGTTGGACACATTTAATGGAGTGAAAAGAGAAGGTGGTTCTTCCCTACATATAACTGTTACCAAGTGAAGTAGTAATTACACCAATACACCTGCAATACATAGAGCAGTCACCTGTTCTAAAGTTACCTACTCTAAGTTACCTAATCTAAGCATCATTTCATTATTTTTTTCTACACACTGATTATTAGTAAAGATGCAGTTCTCAGCCCCTAGATATTTACAAGCATACATATACTCTGAGTATTAAAAACCTTCATTTTGTTGAGAATCACATCCATCCAAACATCTTTTTTTTCCATCTTTTTTAGAACCAAAGTTTCTGCAATTTGACATTCTATATGTACCAGGTACACATAACTCAAGGGAGCAGCAAAAGAGGGATTCTCCAATAGAAAGCCTTTTTCCTGTGAAATTGGTGTGAATGATAGTATTGTAGAAGAATATTCAGACAAGACAGGCAAACAGGGAAGTATAGCAAACACATAGTTGGAAGGGTTTTCATCCTCCACTGTCCTAGACAAACCTATCTTAAGGCTAAAATGCTGTACAATATATCTCTAGACTGTGAAGCAAAGGAACCTAATTATGCCTCACAAAATTAAGTGTCAGTTGTTTTGTAAAAACTCTGTTTGACTGGCATGTATTTTGAGCCTAGCATTACAGCTCTTGTAGATCGCCATTACTAATGTACGTGTTTAGCAAATAAAATACATCCCACGTTACCTAACACCAGGAGGAAATCTTAAGATAGAAACAAAACCCAAAATGCAATCTAGTCAGTATATTTAGTCAATATTTTTATCTTTGAAGAGTCCCAAAAGCTATAATGTTCACCAGTGATCAGAATCTTGACTTCATCTGCACCTTCAGAGAATAATATCTCCATCAGCAGTCCTTCTGGCATTACTAATTAAAGAACAATCTACTAATTTACCAACATGTGCTGTAATATAAAAGAATTCACACAAAACTGCTTTGGAATAAATAGTCCTGCTATTCTAAAATCCCAGTTCATTAAGCCATGATAACTTTAGTGCCATTTGGTGGAAAACACAATATAGATATCTGTAAACATATTTAGTAGGCAAATGTAATATAATTATGTTTTAACATCTTTCCTTAAATTTTATGTCATGTAATATAAATATGATCCAAAACTTTGAGACCACAAGTATTTTTTTAGTGTTATAAGGGCAGTGTATGCTTTTTGTCCAAAGACTAAAGATTTGGTACAGATGCCCAGCTATATGAAAACAACCACACATTTCTATTTTCCAAAGTCAGAAGTGCAGCTATACAGCCACAATTCTTAGAGATTGGAACTCTTCTGCAGTTGTCACAACACAATGTGAGTAGCAAGTTTTCCATCTTCCTTGACTAATCAAACAAGGAATAAAGGAATTAAGAGAGATTAAATAAATTTTATTTTTATTAAAACAGAATAGATATTGTGGCTGAAGGTTTGCAGAAAATGCCAAACAGTTAGAAACAGCTATTTTCTCCAACAGAAGATGGCATAATGATACCCAACAGTTAGAAGCTGAAACTAGACAAATAAACACAAGAAATAAGGAACATTCTGTTAATGAAGATAATTAGCAACTAAAACAACTTATTAAGAAACTGGTACAATTTCTTCACAATTTATGGGTGTTTGGTAAAGACAGCATTGGTCATTTCTTTTAAGACAGGCTTTGCACTTATCTGTAATTGTAACAAGCTTTCTTTGTAATTTCGCTTTCAATATCTTTTTAGTACCTGTAACAAGAAGTAGACACTATAGGTCTTACTGATGCCTTGTATAATGACACTAAAGTTACCTTCACTTAATATATTCAAGCTAATTTTCATAAACACAACATATTGATGCTTCACAGTCACAGCTGATCATCTAATGCACTCAACCATTTCTTATGCTTTGTGTTTTGCACCTCCAGGGATGGGGCAGCCACAACTTCTCTGGGCAACTTCTTCTGGTGCCTGAACAGCCTCAATACTCATAATGAAGAATTTCTTCCTTCTATCTAACCTAAATCTACCCTCTTTCAACTCAAATCCTTCGTCCTATCCCTAAAGGCCCTTTTTAAAAGTCCTTTTCCAGCTTTCTTTTAGACCCCCTCTAGGTGCTGGAAGGCTACTATAACGTCTCCCTGGAGCCTTCCCCTCTCCAGATGGAACAAACCCAACTCTCTTAACATGTCTTCATAGGAGGGGCGCTCCAACCACCTGATCATCTTTGCGGCCCTCCTCTGGACCCACTCCAACAGTTCCGTATACTTCTTGCTTCGGGGCCCTGGAGCTGGACTTACAACTCCAGGTGAGGTTTCACAAGAGCCGAGCAGAAGAGAATCACCACCCTCAGCCTGCTGGCCACACTTCTTTTGATGTAGTCAAGGATATGGTTGATTTTCTATGCGGCAAATGTACATTGCCAGGTCATGTTGAGCTTCTTATCAACCAACAACCCAAATCTTTCTCTGCAGGGCAGCTTTCAATCCATTCTCCATCTGTATTTTTATGCTCTCATGTTTTATCAAAAAAAAAAATGATGTTATTACTCTATATTCACATTTCCGAAATCTTTCAGTATCTTTGAAATATTATTGTCTTCATTAATATGCAGTACTTTCCAATTTAGTACAATGTCAGATTAATTCAAAGTCTGTTCCTCCCCCACATAATTTATAAAATTGCCAAATAAAATTAGACTTATCACCAAACCTGGCAGTTCTTTAATGAGCAGTTTCATCTCGGTTGTAATTATTTTTTGTTTGTGCATGCTCAATCATTTTTTCATTCTGTGTCCTGCAAATTATTTTAACTTTTTACATTTTACCCATTGGAAATCATAAATGTTTTCTTTTTTTCCACCTTGGAATTTCTAAGTACCACATCACATATATTGTTTTGTACTTATACAAAAACTTGAACAAATAATTAATATTATGAAAGCACCTAGTAAAGTGCTTTCATGTATTTCTTAACCTGTTTTGTTATTGTTACCATCATTGGTTTTTACTGTCAATTCTTACAACAAGAACTAAATGGAGGCTACATTTGTTAACTAAGCAGTATATAAAATCACTGTTGCCTACTGCTCCGTGTTTCCTTACTGAATACACACACCATCTCCTTAAACTTTTTTCCATCATTTTATAAGGTTTTCCAGGATGCTTTTCAAAGGTTATTCTCCTACCTTTACATTATCATTCTGTTTATAGGGTTTGCTATATTGCATTTTCTGTCGCTTTCCTGATAGTGTTTTTTGGAGGGTTTTTTTTTAGGAAAAAAAAAAAGCTGACAATTTCACAAGTGTATTTATTAATTGCCATTAACTTTCATATTCAGTTACCATACACTTCTGAGTTTAAGTATGTCTTTCCAAAGATTCTGCAAACAGTTTTAGGAAAAACTCCACTTCATTTTTCCACTTTCAACTGATCAAAACTAGAAAAAAAAAAGAAAGTCAGTCATTTTAAAAGTATGAAATTGACTTCTTTATTTCCCTAATAACAGGGTTAATTTCTTATTTTCTACCAGTATATTTGTAAGGTCCCCTATTACATGAAAGTAAAAATCCTCCAGCAGTAGAAAAAATAAAAATAATTATTCTCAACTAATCAGTCCCTAACTTTAAGATTCTAAATGGTCTTTTCAAAGTTAAATGCAGACCAAAAAAAAGGGTATTGCTGCTTACCCACTAATTTTTCTGACATTTTTCCCTAATTAAGAGTAAAACCTTAGTGTGAGGGCCCAAAATGCACCCCTTTGTTCCTGTGAAGGGTTTTAGCAAGACCACACTTGGTGTGGTGCTGCTGTGCAATCTTATTTCAGCCTGATGGGGAAAGAGCTGTAAGATGCAGGGACCTGGTCCCCTCTGCTCTGGAGCCACATGTAAGCTCATGCATCCAACTTTGCCCTTCGCCTGAGCTACATGGTATCTACTCTGCCCACACACCTCTCTGACCTGGACTCTGGTACGTGGTCTTGACTTTCCAACTTGTCATTGGCTTGTCACCATGGACTTGTACAGTAATTTGGACACTTGGCTGACCCTGGCTACCACCCCCAGGTCTGCCCTGGTTCCCTCATCAACAAGATCTCTTCTCCTGCCTCCCTTGTCATTTTCAATTGCCAACTCCCTGGCCCGCAGGAAGCATCCCACTCCTGTTGCTTCCTAACAATTACTATTAAAACGCTACTGCTTGTGTTAGTGTTTTCTTTAGCTTGCTTTTATTATGAAAAATCAGATTCTTATCCATAAATGTCAGATATATAAATGTCTTTATCTATAAATGTCTATATGTCAGCCATAACATTAAATTCCATCGGTCCAAATTTTGATTAAGTCCTTTGTGCTGAAAATCCATCTATTCAGAAATTACAAGAATCTGCTTCCTGAAGAAGTGATAGCCTGCAATAAAATCTGTTTGTGTACTCCTGAAAAATTCCCTCCTTCTAAACAGAAATTCTGCAACCCTTACAGGGCATCTAGCTAAAAGAACAGTTCATACAGCAAAACTAGATCTGTCATTCAAAAGCAAAGATGCTGTGGGCTCAAATTATGAAATTCCTGTGATTTTGAGGAAATTCCTGACATTGCTGTTGCAAAACCTAATTTATTTATTTCACATTTAAACCATTAAATAACTACTACATTAAAAGAATTATTTAAAATAAAGAAGAGTGTAGATTTCAAATCATCTCAGTACAATTTCATCCTGTAGAACATTTATTTTTCACCACTGAAGTTACAGCATAATTAAACTATTTTCTTTGCAGCATGGAATTGTGGAATTTCTGACCTCTACTGCTAGTTTAAAAAAAACCCAAAACCCTGTAAAAAAAACCCCACCTGCCAAAATACATCTTTTGTACCTTTGGTTATTACTGTCTTAAGAAGCCTTAAAGGTCATGTAACTAACAGTTACATTTATACCAAAATTTAAATTTTTCTTTATTAATAGAACACAGGTGAAACTTAGTCACCAATTTTGGACAGCCAAGTTTTTTTCCTTTAGCACATTTTTCATAAACCCATTCCCAAGCACACCCTACAGACAGATTAAACATTTTTCTGTATCCTTGGGCAGCAGAACAGCTATTCACATAGTATTTATCTTTTAAAATTCTTTAAATTACCATCAGGACTAAAAATCTTCAGGTCATACAGCCTTTATGATTGTAGGGTAGGCAGAAATAACAGTTTTGAGACTGTGATATCTTACTTTTTTGTGGTTTGTGTCTCATTTAATTAAAAAATAACTACTTACTGTCTAATATGGCAGCTAAACAAGCTCTGCACCATGTATTTGTATTTTCTATTCATGCATCTGGTATTATATTCAGCTTTGACTATCAATAATCTACTTATTAATCCATGACAAGCTCTTAACCACTAAATGGAAAATTCTAGCAGTCATTATAACATTATCATACTCAATCTTTTGTGAGTTACTCAGGTCACCTTTCTGCATGAACAAAATGGTATTAGTGAACTGCATCACACTACAGTGTAAAAAAGGAAGAGTCTTTTAGGGATTTTAGTAGAAAACTAGGAATAATTACTAATGCTTAAAATGTATCTGTGTTGTCTCAAAGGATTCATACAGAGAATGTCAACTGCTACTTAATACTATGAGAAAGAAACACATTCCAAAGATTTCTCATATTTGATAAAATTCCTGCCGAGTACTAACCTCGAACCTGAAATAACACTTCTGTGGCAACCAACCTTACTGTTCTATTTCTTCGAGTACTTTACTGCTTAGGGGCTATCCAAGGAAAATAAGAGGTCATAATTAATGCATTTTACCTTCTTTTTTTATAATTTATGATTTTGAGATTATAGCTGATATTGATGAAAGTAAAGAATTACTGTATTGATCAAACTAAAGTTTATGTTTGGCATATACAATTCTTTGTACAGTCCCAATACTGTACTTCAATCTTGAAGTAGAACTCTAGAGCTCTAAGCTAGTTTAAAAATCTGAAAATTTTCATCTATTATTTTATGTAAGCCATTAAATGCATACACACAAATATGAACTAGCAGACGTGCAACTATACAGGTATTTCCAAAATAACAGCTGGTGAAGGGCCTAGAGAATAGGCCTTATGAGGAACGGCTGAGAGGGGTGGGGTTATTTAGCCTGGAGAAGAGGAGGCTGAGGAGAGACCTCATTGCTCTCTACAACTACCTGAAAAGAGGTTGTAGAGATGAGGGTGATGGCCTCTTCTCCCAAGTGACAGGGGACATGACGAGAGGGAATGGCCTCAAGATCCACCAGGGGAGATTTAGGCTTGACANATAGTCTTTTTTGGTGTAACATTTCTTATTTGCAGTATTCTGGTGAGTCCTTTAATTTCATCATTATACAATTTTAATAATCATTAAAAATCTAAATGTTAAAATTATTTGGAAATAAGAGTATGTGTATCAAGCAAGGAGTGAAGACAATAGCCAATGTACAACAATAAAAACAAATCTATTCCAAACACCTGTAATCAGAGAAGTCAGATCCTGACATTGAAACCAAATGTAGAATGAGGACACACTGCAAACAGGAGTTCTTACTGGAAAAAAATAACTGTGGAACAAGATTCCTCAAAGTGGAAAGTAATCATGAGTTACTTCCATTCAGAGTAAACAGAAAGATATGTGAAAACAGATTAGCAACCAGAATCCTTTCTTTCAAAAGGGCATATGCTGAGAAATTATGGAAAATAATTACTGAGGCCAGTTTTACTGAAGAGCTTATCAGTTCAAACATTCAAAAGACTTTCAATATCTTTAACTTAAAAGTGAAAAAATATCGGAAACTTGCATCTGAAGCAACAGAAAAAAAATGCAAAAGACGAAATAGAAGAAAAAAAAAACAAAACCAAAAACTGCCTCATTTCTTGTCATGCATGCTCAAGCAAAAAGGGATTCAAACAGAAACAGGAAATGATGAATGCAAGTGCCATAAGCAGGAAAGAAGACGACATATATCTTTAGAGGAGATTCAAAGGCCTGACTTTATTGTAGGGGGAAAGGAAGTCTGGAAATGGATATGACTGTTCTTCATAAATACACAGGAGAATAACACCAGTAGGGAGGCAGAACTGCCAGTTAATCTTAAGAATACTATTAACAAAAAAACCAAACAGGTATCAAGTGGTTATAAATACATTTAGTTAAGAAATCAGAGGGCCTCTGATTTTCACTGGACTAACATCTGGAAAAGGGTTCCTAAAAGAATATGTCAATTAAGAGATTAACTCACTAGATTTAGGAATTTGTGATATAAAGAATTCAACTGTCTACAACAGAAATTCTTATCCGGTCCAGCATTACATTACTTCTGTGTATTTGAGGCAGGGGGCAGGTTGGTGGAGAGATGTTCAACTACTGACCACTAAGTAAATTCTCATTATGTCATACTTTCCCTACTTTCTCAAATTTTAACCTTTCAAAATTGAAATCTTCAGTTGCACATCTTTTTTTTCCCATTGCTCTGTTTCAGTTGATTCAACTTAGAATTAATTGGCACAACATTCTCCTCCACAGTTAGCACTCTTTTAGTTTATGTATATCAAACCAGACCATAATCACCTAAGTTTGGGGTTCTTTATTCAGTAGCAATACAGTGTTCTTGTCTAGAAATGCCAAATCATTCTCCTATGTGATCTTGCTGTTGGGTAGTAAAATCCCTCGTGGAGACAAAGCAACTGCTTACTGTTCAATAAGCCTATCCAAATAATGAATATAATGCTGGGTTTCTCTAGGGACAAGAAAAACAATCCCACAAAAAGCAGAATTATAACAAGCAATGTGCTGGTTGAACTGTATTTCATTTTCCAAGCAGCTAGCAGTCAAAATAGAAGAAGAATATTGTGTTGATTATGTAAATTTAAAGACAAAAGCCGAGTTATTTTTTGCTCTGTAGTATGGATTATTTTAAATAAAATGGTAGCCATCATCAGTGTCTGTTGTTCTTAAAGGAGTATACTGTACAATACAAACAGGAGACACCTTTGCATATCATGTTGCTTACAGCTGCTACAGAAATATATGTAGAAATAACAACCTGGCAAGTAGAGTCAAAATGATCTCTCTTTTTCTGTGTTGAGTGAGTATTTCTTTCTAAACAAAGTAGTTACCAAAAAAATACTGTCAGAAATATGTTTTCTATCCTGATGTTCTGCAAATTAAATATTAGAAATGATGTTCAGCCTTTCAGAAAGGAATCATTATCTAGTCATTAACTTTTCTTTTACCCTTCCTCTCTTCTTAAAAAATGTGTAAATGAAACTGCTTAAGACACCACATTTACTAAATACTCATGCCAACACAAATGAGTAAATAGGAAGGTGAAACATAATTATGTTCATTTACAGTTTTATTTCTGACATCCAGCACTGAGTCTGCTCATTCACTCTTTCATGGGCAAAGACCAATTTTTAATTAAATTTACTCAATTAGGAAATACAGGATAAGTAACCCAAATCAAACTGTTAAACATATTCATATCAATTATATTTTAAAACAACAGAAAGATAATGAATACTTATCTTATTTAAGTAAAACAAGAATTTCATTAATTTGGAAAAATATCCCTCTACAGAGAGAGGCAGAAACAACAGTGACTTAAAAAAGGAAAAACTGAGTATTACAAGTAAGTAGCACATTACATGCAATATAAATAGGGATAATGCCAATTAGGTGGAATTATTAATACTAGTAACAAAAAATGTACAGAAAGACATTGTTGAACAATTCTGTTTGTTTGTTTCAGTACAAAAATTACATTTGATTCCTTTTCAAATACATTTTTCTGGCTCTGCAGTACTGTTTTTGTAAGTGCATGCACATGTGTGCGTGCTGCTCAATATTATGACATTCTGAAGAAATGTATCTTTACTTCTGTTAAGTACAACCTATCCATAATGTCAAGTATTAATCTTCAGAAAGATGCACGTAAGCTAAGCATGCAAAAATGGGCAAACACGCTGCTCAAACTGCAGGACTTGCTATGTTTACAAAAGAAAGCTTTTATACACACTCATCTAAATCTGAGTGGGCAGCCCTGGGAACCTGACCAACATGTTTCTAAGCTTTTAAATGCATTTGTAGTATAGGCAATGATTATACATTTATTTAATAGGTTCGTGTATTTAAATAATGGATAATTTCAGCAACAAACATACTTATTTTTCACTTGCACTAAACACTACGATTATATCTAAAACATTTTTCCATGGACTCTACTGAGTGGTTGAATTCATGCAATCATTGTCTGATGGAAAAACTCACCTCCTACCCAGAACTTTATTATAAATATTTAATGCTATTTAATCTCAGTGAAATTTTGCATAAAATTTGCTTCAAATACGGTTTGAGACTTTTCATCATTCAACATATATCCATGAACCTTTTAATCAGAATAAGGTGTTTGCAGAGAAGAGACAATATATGTGTCTGTAAGTCCTGAGCATTACTAAAGCAAATCTTAAGTAAGGGTGTAAATATACTTGAGAATAATTTCTTAGTAAAAAAATGAAGTCATCAAGGTGGAAGACTTCCACCTTGTTTCTGCATTTTCTCTATAACTATACTTCTTTTTCTACAGCAAAGCATAATGCTAAGAAAATGTCCTTCTGCTTTGTTTACATGTTCATAATATACAAAAATACAATAAAAACAGGAAATGCAGTTCAAAGACAGTTCAGTGCTGAGGGATCTATTATCCATACAGCTTAAGCTGTAAGCACTAACAATTTCTGAGTGAGGTCATTAGTGTATATGGTACACACCATTTTTTTCTTTACAGTGCCAGTGATAAGAGCTACAGCGGTTTCATATGGGAGAGCACTATTGTAAAAACAACACAGGCTTTAACTGGATTTCTTATCAACACCGCATTGCCTAAAATAGTTAACATGAAGTTATATTTGAAAGTGAAGGCCAATAACAAGAGTTTTTCTTAGTTATACAGATTTTCTTGTGTCTAAACAACATGGTACAGTGGGTTAATTCTCATTACGCCAGCAAAGAATCAGGGTAGCTGCAAGACAGAAGTCAGTCTGTGTGGACAAGATGGTACAGAATAAATAATTAAAGGCATTGATTTTCACCTTCTATAAACTTTGAAATTTTGCTCATGTAAATATAGAAGAGGATGTACACAAAGATGTTTGAATAATATAAAAGGACTGTGTGCTTATTGTATAATGCTCTAATACATAATTCCTCAATTCTCTAATAGCCAAAACAGAATAAAGAAAGTAGTTGGCTTCCTAATTTATGACAAATAAGATCCAGGCAGGGAGGGAAATATCCGTGAGAATCGTTAACAATATCCCAAATTCCCTTCAATTAAAATGTACACTGGAAAACTTTTGATAACTGCATTCTCAAAACCAATTGAGAACACTTGTGGCAATATTTGTAAGGATTACAAATAAATTTGTAAGGATTTTGAAAGACTTATTTTTTTGCAAAACCTAAGATTCTAATTTTTTATCATAAAAAGGGTACACAAATGAGGATGACTACAGGATATGCTTATTGATTATTCTCTTTACTATAACCATTATTCATATTACTTCCAGCTCTATATTGGTTAAAAAAAAAAAAAAAAAAANAGAAGTCAGTCTGTGTGGACAAGATGGTACAGAATAAATAATTAAAGGCATTGATTTTCACCTTCTATAAACTTTGAAATTTTGCTCGTGTAAATATAGAAGAGGATGTACACAAAGATGTTTGAATAATATAAAAGGACTGTGTGTTTATTGTATAATGTTCTAATACATAATTCCTCAATTCTCTAATAGCCAAAACAGAATAAAGAAAGTAGTTGGCTTCCTAATTTATCACAAATAAGATCCGGGCAGGGAGGGAAATATCCATGAGAATCGTTAACAATATCCCAAATTCCCTTCAATTAAAATGGACACTGGAAAACTTTTGATAACTGCATTTTCAAAAACAATTGAGAACACTTGTGGCAATATTTGTAAGGATTACAAACAAATTTGTAAGGATTTTGAAAGATTTCTTTTTTTGCAAAACTTAAGATTCTAATTTTTATCATTAAAAAGATACACAAATGAGGATGACTATAGGATATGCTTCTTGATTATTTTCTTTACTATAACCATTATTCATATTACTTCCATCTCTATATTGGTAAACAAAAAATTTAAAAAATAAATCAGCCTAATGCAACAATGAATCCTGATTAAATGCCTAATGTTTCACAAGTATATTCAGAATGATGGAATAAACATGCAAGATATTCCAAGTGCTCCTGATTAGGTAAGTTCCTAATTAAAGAATATGACATATAATGGTCAGGTTGTCTTGGTGGAACTATATGATTCCAATAAAGATAGACTTTGCTTATATTGAAGACTACAGTGGTTGACATAAAAGCAAAAGCATAAAACAATCTTTAGAACATACAAAACCTTATATGCAAATTCTTAATTGAATTCACACCTGATATAAGCAGGTGTAATATTAAAAAATATAAATACACCTCAGACTTTTAAATCATACTATGAACAGAAGGTTTGATTTAGCTACCTCTTTAAACCAGCCAAAGTTAAACAAGTACAAAGTAATACTCAGGCTGTACCTTAGTATTCTTTTAACCAAGCTCACTGAAAGCATAAGTCATGCATACTTGCCTTCCTGCGTTACCATTGCACTTTAGTCTTGATCAATGAGATCCCTGCTTATTAACTGACAATACCAGTTATCTTTTTATTTTTCAACTAATATTATCAACAGCTGCATTTTTATTCCCAAATAAAATTTTAAATTAACTATGTTGTTTATTTACACACATTGATATATGTGTATATCAGTGTACATACTGTAGCTTTGGATAACCAAAATACCACTCTGAAGAGAGTTATGAATAAAAGCTTTATCTAGGAGAGCAGTGTAATTCATCCTCTAAACTTCACATAGTTCGAGGGAATATGGTGAAAAACAAAGAAATAGAAATGACAAAATGCTTTTTGCTGTGATACTTCACTAGAAATGTAGATTATAAAGGCCAAGAAATTTCCAGCCAGGACAAAAGGCTTTTTAAATCTTTAAATCTTTTGTTGTGCATGTGATTACAGGTTGAAATGATTGATTTTCCTCTATGACAGTGTCTTAAATTGTGTGTCACACTCAAAATTTAAAGCTTGATAGGTCCACAGTACAAATTTAAAATCATTCAAAGAAGCTCAAAATTTAATTAAGAAAAACATGAGACCAATTAAGACTAAATGGTAGCATAAAATATTAAGGTAAAACATGTATTAGTGTGACATTTGCATTTTTATGAAGTATGAATCACAAAGAAATAAAAACTGCTGCTAAATTTCAGTTAAGTCCCTTTTTAAAATCTTGTTTCCATGGCAATGCTGAGAGTAAGTTTTCCAAGGATGTAAGATATGGATTTTGTCGTTAAAAAAAAAAATACTCAAAAACCCAGTTTAAATGAGAAATAGCAATATCATGGCCTCTTTTCAATTTTCTAATATGCCTGTGACGCACAAAAAATAAGTCACCAAAACATCAATGCCAGGGTGAATGCAGGAGGACAGACCCCCACTTATTCTACTGTTTTGTAATACGTTTCTAAATAAGCATATTCACCACTATAATTCTGCTGCAAACAATTAATTGTTAAACACACAACAATATTTTTGCAGTCTGAAGTCCTAGTTGTGCCCAGGCAATCAAGAAAGCTTAATAACAACAATACCCATTAGCAAGATGAACTGAAATTCCACTACAAAGGCTATCTATGACAAAAGTAACCAAGTGATTCTTCTATTACATTCCAGATCTAAGAAAAGTTGTTCAAGTCTCTAATGAGTAATCAGGGATTGAGGTTTCTAGGCTACAAAAATCCTGTTGTGGCAAAAAAAGGCAGAAACCTAACACCCAAATCAATACTGTATTACTCTCTCCACAGGCAAGAGCTGCTGGGTCAGGAAAATCATGAAAAATTCATAGTGAAGGTGGTCAAGTCATCCATAAGAGAGAGAAAATAATGCTATATCTAAAGATCCCTTGAGCAATCGAAGACATTTTATAGATTTCACCATAGATAAGTGCTGGTTTGTTTCATTCCTGTACCTTAATACTGTTCCTCTCTTATTTCAAACAGTAAATGAGGATGTTTTGGTCTATATTTACTGTCTTTCTAATTTACTTTATTAATTTCTCAGACTTCGTGCTCCACTGTCACAACAGCCACCCACGGGAGAATTCTGAGTCATTCCTTCTAGTAGTAAAAGCGGGTAAGGTATCTTGGAGGAGTCTTCCGCATAAAGTTCTTGGCAAAGGCAAGCATAATTCTGGCTAAAAGAAAAAGTTAAAAAATATCCTACTCCTCTCTGTGAGATCCCTGCTCCAAAGGGGCACGAGTAACAGGCCTTCATCTTTTATTAAGCCTCAACTCTCAAGCACAAGAAAAAAAGATATAATTTTATTTCATATAAGGGTAACAGAAGGCAAACAAGTATTTAAACAACCACACGTGGAAAAGTGAAAGAAACAAAGATTTGTGCATGATTAATAACTCCGCTTACACATCTTCATTATTATTGCAGCATCAAATTCATATCTAACAAAGCAACAGTTAAAAAAGTAAAATGGCAAAGAAGATCCCCCTGCATGGTCTAAATTAAAGTAAATAACAAAAAGGAACAATAGCAAGATATGTCAGAAATCTAACTACCAGATAAAATGGCACATCATTTTTCATAAACACTTCTAAAAATTCTACAAAGATTCATTCCTCCATGATGCACAGAAATCTAAACTTCCCTGTAGGATGAGCTGGTCACAGCCATTCCACACCTGCACAAGATTTAAATATTCTGTGATTCAACACACAAGACACTGTGGAAAATGGATATCGTCATGATTAAATCCGTTATGCTGAAATAAGATAAATGATGTTAGAAAGACCTTGCAGGAAACAGAGTCAAATTAAGGATGAAATTCACTAGTCCATTTTGTCAGTTGTTTGTATGATGCAGTAGTATCCCGTGTTCAATATTAGCATTTCCTATCTGTGAGCTATTTAAGAAATGTTGATTTTTTTTATTGTATTAAAAGAAATTATTTGTCTATGAATGTAATTGTTTAAATATATTGTTCCACAAGATACACATTAGATGTGATCATCCTGAAGTTCCTAGAATAACCTAGAAAACCATGAATACAGGGGTAAGACACATTCTCTCTTAGACTTGAATGTGCTAGACAATCACCTAAGAACATTTACAAATATTACTAAACTTATTACATAACGCCCATCAGAGACTCATAAAGCAACGCTTTCATTCAGGTGTATTTCAGCCTTTTTTAAAAAAAAAAAGTTATGAAAATTAGGGAAGAATATTGGGAGCTAAAAGACAGAAAAAAAAATTTGGAGATTAGTGGGAAACTTTGGAAAAACAAATTGACTAGCTAAAGCTGTAGAGAGTATGAGATATAATGAGTCAGAAATGCCTACAACTAGTTTGATCTCTTTACTAGCATAGTACCCAAACATATTAATTAAACACAATATGCTAAGGTTCTAAGTGATTTTAAAATCTCATTCCTTTTTCTAAAGCGGGATGGTCTTTCAGCACTAACTTCACATTGTAAGTGCTGAATAACTTCCAAAAATGACAATATTTTCTAGATTTTTTTTGTCACTCTGCAAAGTTGCCATCTTAACCTTAGACCAGTCCCTCTTCTCTAGTTAATGACATTCTTACTCTTCAAACTCTTACCATTTTTTGCTTTCTCTACAGAGAGGACGCTGAGGGTATTTACCTTTAGGGATCACCAAAGGAATTCCCCTGTAAGTTTCACATTCCCATTAGCAAAGCATGTCTCCAAGCAAGACCAAACTGGCTATTAAAATTAGTAAATATAAATTACTAGAGATGGTATACTCAGTGTATTGCACTTTTATCATCTTAACAGAATAGAAGGTTCTCCTGCCTCTGACTCTTATGATAGATGTAGCATTTTTTTCAGATACATTCGGTAAAAACTGTCTAGCATTTGCTACTTAGCACATTTAGTTAGACCATAAAAACTGTGGATGTGGGATCATGTTTGTCTTCTTTGCTTTCATTGCAATTGAGCCTTGGTTCTTGACATTATCATCTACAGTATTCTAGTTGTGAAAGGATTCAACCAGTTTCTTTTCATCTGAAATGACTCACTAATGTGAAGACTGTAAAAGGTACATCTAAGACTTCCCGTGTAAAAAACAAGGCATATGAAGTAGGAAGATATTCTATATACAGTGAATAATATATACGATCTTTTTCATTAGAAAAGCATTTTATTTGTCACATATCCAAAATATTATTTGTGGAACTAACCAGTGATCATCAGTACGTGCTTTCATTCTTTAATATTTCTGTCACTCATACCTCATATTACTTGTGTTAAGACATCTATTGTATTATACAGTTTCTGAGAAAAGAACAGTTACTGACAGAAGCTCTTCTAGAAGGATCACCAAAGAGAAGTACCGCTTCTATAGGTGGTGACTCTACCTTGTATCTTCTCAGACAGACATAGGAACATGACACAGAGAGCTAGGATCTAAACAGGAACAGAAAGAATCTGACTCTCCCCTTTCCTTTACTGGAGACAACAAGAAAAAGAATGTCAAAAGTACTTACTTGGAACTGCCTCATAATGCTCATATATTTGCAACATATACTATAATTATGGCACTGTCATATATTGTTCCATTATCGCTGCAGGAAGCTCAGAAGTTTTATGCAATCTTATTTGAAAGTACATGAGAGATTGTATAGAGATTGGTGCAAAGGAATGTAAGGGCTAATTTTCCAAGGTGCTAACAGTACTGAAATCTCACTAAAGTCAAAGGAAATTCAAGTTAATTGGGCTTCTCAGAAAATGTTTGAAAATAGTGAGTCCATAACAGGGACCTTGTGAAATCACTTGTGACACCTGTATTCCCCTAGAGGAGTATATATGAGTGCAGAAAGCAGAGAAGATTATGCAACAGAGGGGTGAAATCAGCTGCAAGGAAAAACTCATTATTATTGGCATCATGTAGTATGATCAGGGGATACGTATTTGGGATACATGCCAGTATCATACAAGATAATGCACATTAATATGTATCATAAATATATTGCTGGATGAAAAACATCAGTCAACCAGATTTACCAGCGATTATATTTAAACAGCAGATCAGAATAGTTAAGTTTATTTTTTAATATTACATTGAGCATTCAATATACTATGGTTTTGCCAAAAAAAAATCCTAAATTGAACACGTTATGATGCAATAAGTTCAGAAAACTGCAGTTTTCTAAAGATTAACACAAAGTATCATGAATACCAGTATTACTGAGTTTTCCAGTATTCCACGATGTACAGGTTAATCTTTTCACCTCTGTGAATACAGAAATACGCTACCTGGGACAGATGAGAGTACTAGAAAACCCGTATCTTTGTGAAGCTCTGTTACTTCAGTGAGAGCCACACACAGGTCTGAAGCATCCATTTTTCACAGTGTCCTCCATTGCTATCAGCTGAACTCTGTACTGATACCAGAGTAATCTAGCTTGTGACAAGGGAACTTTGTTGTCCCTATTCTGACTTCCTCGTCTAGAAGTTTCTATTTACATTGCTTAGGTCACAAGTTCTCTGGCTTAACATATTTGCAAGAGTAGCACAAAAGAGTGCCATTTGTCTTATTTTAACTTTCAGGCATTTATTATTCATTAGCACTAACATGGTTATTTGTGCGGTAGACAGATTTTTTCTTTTTGTTCTTGCACTCATTTTTCCCCACAGAAGTTCTCTGAAATACTTTGTGTTGAGACATACTTATAATAGCATGCAGATACAAAAATATAAGAGTTTCATTAGAAAAGAATGAATGATTGCAAACAGGAATACGCAAATTTAAATAAACAAATTCAGTGTGACTTACACAAAGATAAGGAAAGTCCCTAAGAGAATGCTAAAAACTTTGTATTTGTTCTTATTAATTATACACTTCATCACAAAAAACAGGCTAAAATGTAGAATATTTTTCATTCATTTTCCACATAAGTAGTACAACTTTTAATAAAATAATCTCTGGGTTTATTAGAACACATTTTACAACCTGATAAGCATTACATTACATTGGAAAGTAAAACGGTTGTATCATTTACTATTCTGCTATCATTTAATGCAATATCTGTAACAGCCTGCAGGTTCCCACAATATTCTAACTTTACATTACTATATAACACAATTTTATACATTGTAAAGGTCTGTACAAACAAGAATGTGTTTTAATACAGAGAACTTGACACTATCACTGCACTTTTCTTCAAAAATATTCATTCCTTTCTTTGACATTTTTTTTGGCTTACACAACAGGGTGCCAAACATTTGTGACAGCTTACAATAGAAAAACAATATTGCTTTTAGTTAACAATGTTAGCTATGAATATATATTGACAGCATTTTCACTGCAGATTTGCTTCCAACATAATACAAAGCAAATAGCATTCAATATGTTGGAACACTCAGGGGAATTAGAGAGTTTCAAAAACAAATTTATGGCATTAGGTGCTGAATGCTAAATCTAATGAAAATGCAAATGCAGAAGTATCGCCAGCCCATACTTCATGCAAAGGAATACAGTTTGGCAAAGTGATAAAATTAACATTGTTTAAGTCAGGGGAAAATTATGTTAAAATGCCTCTGCTTGTTTGGCTTTTTATAAAGCCAGTTTTACCACAAAGATTAATATTTTTCCCAAAGTCTTTCTGCTTTGTTTCCTTGAAGTGCATCAGAAGGAGATCATAAAAAAAATCCAAACCCCAAATGCTCCCAAATGTTTTGAGAAAATACAAATACATAGATGTAGAATTCTAATATTTGTGACTTTACTACTAACCATATACAACCACAATTGTCATTATTCCCTTGAAAACTGAGTTTTGCTTCTAAGTCTGTATTTTTATTATTATCTACAGAATAGACAAAGCAGTGGTATAAATTATTATTTAGGTCTTATTAAAATACAGCAACGTACAGTAATGTTGCAGTCTCATCTATATATTAAACGCTCTTTGTTCACCCTTTATTGACAATACTTCACAAGTGACAAGACACAAATAGTTTGTAAAGCATTTACAAAACTAATTAATGTAGTTTAACAATACCATGTTTCCAAGAAAGCAAAAATTGTTCCGATTTTGTAGTTGTTTAATATAAATTAGTATGAATTCTTAGATGAATTCGATATTTATTATCGCTCACCTATCAAGTAGTTCAACACTGATACCTAACAGTGCTCACAAGACATGAAACTATTATGTAAGTTTTAAAATAACTTCTTCAATTTCTACTCACATGATCAGTACCAGTTAAAAAGACAACTGACCTACAAAGAGTAGCACTCCTTTCTAGCACATAACAGCTCTTTCTTATTTTCAGATATGGAATATTGCTTTTGCTAGGGTGTGTCACTTAACTTTAGTTCTTACTTTCACATAGGAATGACTGGAATTTTATTTATTGCATTTTTTTATATAAAACTCTATGGGTTAATTGCAAACTAACCAGATCAGCTACAGAACGCTACTATGACTAGCAGAACTGAGAGGTGAAAGATAGTATTAATCAAAGTTTTTGAAACTGCATTTTTTAACTCAAATGGAATTAACTAAAACTTCTGACTACTATTTGGAGAAAATACCTGCTCTGTCAGACACTCATGTTTTGCAAAGTTCTTTCCAATTAATTTAAGAACATTCTCTTATTCTCTGATCTCCCAGTAAATGCTGAAAAAACAGGAGTGACCGAGATATAATGATCTTAATATTGTATTACATAGCTATAAAATTGCATAGTTTGTGAAAACAAATTCTTCATAAGTTATCCTCAAGTCTCACTGAATTGAAATATATTTCGTACCTTCTAAATGACAAAGAAGGTTAAAAAAGGGGGAAAGTATCTCATTTGTAGAACAATATTTTTATTTAACCACTGAAGTGTAATATTTGCATAATGTATAATTATCAAGCCCACCATAACATTTGAGAACATGAAATTCAGGACTATTAGAAAGCTGTATGAAACATATTTTAGCATTAAGCTCAGCCATCACATGGTTTAACATGAGAATCATATTATTTGTGTTATAGAACAGTCTAAGCTGCAAAATTATACAGTACTTCCCACTACGATGAGAGAGCTACAACTCTACATTTAGATCCGCAAAGAAAAATCAGGAAATGCAAAGCTTCAATTTTTGCTAAGCTATGAATTTCAAAACATACTTTCTAGCATATCAAGCACAATATGGACCTGTGTACTATAAGCATCAAATGAGTTATTTTTTAAAAAGCTGGAAGACTCTTACACTGGTGAAGATGGGGTAAACACAGTTAATTTGCTAACATCTACTCTGTCTCTTTTCACTGACTGTCAAGGAAATCATATTTTACATTTTTTTCAGTATGTGCTTGGAAAGGGCTTCCTAGTAATCTACACTAAATCTCACTGAAGGGTGACAACAGAAATCAATATGTGTCTCTGAAGAATAATCTAGCCAAACATTTACATTTAGAATATTCATTTGTATTTATGCATGAGAAATTCCTGGCAAAAAGAAATTCTCTTCCTGCATACATACAATTTCCTTTCACAGGCTGATTTTTATAATGAATGGGCTTTAAATCGATAAAATAAATATATATATAGTACCCAAATTATTTTTGTGAGCAAACAGCTAGAATCCATGTAAAATAACAATTCACCTGGGTAGGTAATTGTATAAAGCTTTGCTTCAAAGAAATTTGTTTGGACCTTCTGCAGTCATAGGGAAGAGACATCCCACAGGTAACAGTTATTGTAGTTTCATCCTGACTATTCCAAACCCATGGAATTGCCATTCCACATGCCTGCCAGGAAGGATATTCTGCTTAATCTGGCTATTGAGGCAACTCTAAATCTAACGCTGGAAGTTCAGCATCAATGTCAAATTTCCAGGAGCAAGTATGTCGTACCATGAATCCCACAATACTCTGCAGTCTTCTGATGCTGAGATTAGTTTTGCTCACAGAGTTCACAGATCAGAATACAAACATACTAGGTGCAGCACAAGCAGCATTCTACTTCCCTGAGTCACCGCTGAGTACGACTTGACCTTGCATTAAAATATCCAAAAGCACAAGAAAACCTGTTAGGAGAATCCACACACCAGTGTAATACACTACTTATAAAAATTATAATAAAAGTTTTCTGTGAAGCTTCATGTCAGTTTTCAGAGGGTAACACAAGGGCAATGAACACAACCTCCTTTAAAAAAAAATATGCTACGCAACTAAAAAATTAAATAAGCATTCTGTAGAGAATCACCATTTCAAGAAAAGTAGAGTGAGATTTGCCATTCCATTAAAAGTCTGTTATGAAGTGCCTCCACTATATGAAATGGGCAAAAATCCTGATGAAAATATTCCACTCAAAGTTGAAAATTATAATAAGGAAATGGTTTAATTTGTTGTCACTTATCTTGGAAAACTGCTAGGGAAAAAGGAGGCTGATAAACAGAAGCAAAAACACTGCTCTGTGACTGGCTTAGAGAAGACAAATGTTTTCGGGCAGATTATTTATTGCTTGTACCAAGGTACTAAAAGCATCAGAAAGATTATCCTTTCAATGACAATGTAAACCCTATTCAACAACATACTACAGATTTAGCAGAAACACATGCAGTTGTTTTAAGTCTATACTGAATGCATTCCACAGCATATATATATATCCTTTAGTAAAACAGTAATAAAAAACTCATTGCTACTTGAAAAACCTTCTGAGTTTTAGTTTCTACATAACATAATGCATATTTAGACTAGCATGTTTTTCAGTAAAAGATGTCCAAACAAGATGATTTGAAGTTGGAACAGTCATCTCGGAACAACCAGAGCAATGTAAGGTAAAATAATTGTCAAGTCAATCTCTAGCTTACACTTTATTGCGGAAATAAATTGAACTCTGCTCTAGCTTTTTGACACGTAATTCTGATACTAATGGGTTCAAATCCATTTCTTTTTTGCTCCCCTTCCTACTAGGAAGCTTTATGTAATACTGTGTCAGAAATCTACCAGTTACTGGCTAATGTTTCCCTTAAATAAAAAGTCTCTGCCTGTAATAGTATTAACAGCTGCCATCAGTTTACAGTAATGAACTACAGTTCATCATGGTAGTGCTACTATGAAAATTAGAAGCTTCCATGGAGCTTCTCAGCTCACAAAAAAATATATGACAAGCAGTGGTGTAACAGCAGCTACTGTCTAAGGTTTGCAGGCCAGATCCTAAACTTGCGTAATTATATTCATTCGTTATAATCGTACATAATTTATTTTACTGTGTTATATATAAAAAAATAGAGCAGTTCTGTTTTCAGGGTAAATATAGAAACACAGTCTTATTTTTCTTACTATTTCAAAGCAAATATGCGCACTCATTTTACAGAGTATTTCATAGCCTCTTCTATTGTAACATCTTGGGTCACCTATGGAGTGCAGAAGAATCTTCTCGTTTCAATTAACAGTTTAAAAAACAACATGTAAGTAGCTACAAACCATGGCTTTTTAATTTTCTTCACTACCTTGAAAAACTGGAAATGTCTTAATGCTTGATAACTCCCGAATTCTATAAATAAGCATATACTTACAAGAAGTATAGCAACAGAATAAAATGGGATTTGGATGGTATTTTCTGGGGTATTTAACACTGAAGGAATTTGTTCCCTCTGAAATCAAAGGGAGATACACTATCTCATTCTACCATAAACCAGACAAATGCTATTTTTCAGATCCTAATGGCAAAACTGGGGAAGAAAAAATTGTACAGAACTAAATTTTATGGATCATTATACTCCTAGTTTTTCCCCCAGATACTATCCTTATTTGTCTTTCAAAATTACTGATAAGTATAGTGTATATCCAGTTTTTTTAAAACTTCTCTAGGAAGAGATGGGAGGAGTATAGAAAAGCAGATTAAATAGACTAAATTCACTAATTTGGATGAACTGTATGAATAAGGGGAAATATAAAGTCCATAAAACACAAACCAAGTAAACAGCTAAAAAATATTCACTGGTTTTCATAACAAAAATTTATATTAAATATTAACCATTATATTTTAAAAAGATAAATGTATGGTTTATACCAACTGCATAATTAAGCTGTACAACTCAGTGTTCCAAGATCACAATAATTATGATCTGATCAGACAAGGATGATACAATTCGTTGAGACTACGTACGCATATTAAATACAACAGTCCAGAGACAACTACTACAATAACCCTGGTGATTTCTGACAGCCTGTATCTAATTTAGACTGGTAGGAATTCACAGTTCTGTGGTACTGCAACTTGCAGGGAGTGAGGAATAATTGTCAGGCTGGCCTGCAGGGCACCTGGGGTTTCCCATAACTTGTGAGGCAGTGTAGGTCAGTTCTGCCTGAACCATTGACACAGGAACTGAAAGTGAGGATTATTCTATATTCTCATGGTTATTACTATATTTATTTAGGCATCAGCTACTGGCCATTGTACAAATTAGGATACTAGACTAGGCAGCACCTTAATCTGACCTGCTGTGCCACCTCTTTCCTTTTACAAAGCCAAAGCCAAGACAATGCCTTAAGCGAGAAGATGGACTCAATTACAGAGGCTGTTGATGGGACAGTGGGAAGAGCAGAAGAGAATGTGACATCCAGGGCAGTCAGAGTAAGAATGACAGTGGATTGCTTTTTCATTATCTTTTCATTATCAGACTAGTCCCTTTCAGGGTCACATAAATTAACCGACAGGTATTTCAGTTTGTTTTCATCTTCAGGTTCCAAAAATTTCTGCACAGTATCTCAACCTGCCACAGATCAAAATATTCTGCATAAAAAAGATTTTAAAAATATAAAAGTAGGAAAGTGTAAAGCATTTTACATTTATCTCTTCAATGTAAACATTTTTTCTTCTACTTTGGTTTTATGCTTCTGCATTCTGAGGTAAAGGTTTTTCAGTAAGAAAAGTAATAAAAGCAGAACATAAATTGATGACAATTAACATTGGAGCTAAAAAAGGGGATATTTAATCATAAAAAAAGTTTTTAAGTTGACAGAAAAGTAAGCAGGTCACATCACTGACATCAAGATTATCACAGTGCTGATTTTGTTTACAGCATTCATAATGTAATTTTGACATTTTGAGTGACAGATGCCACCATAATAGGTAATTAAACACACCTGGCCATTATCATCTGCAAGCAAAAGCCAGTGTAAGTTTGAAACATACAGTATGTATGCAATAATTACCAAACACTGGCATCTGAAATGTTCTTAGAGACATCTGTAACAGAAAAAGTTTATGAATTTAACACAGTCTTGCAAAGAGAGAATAATTCATCAGGACAGCAGTTATTTTACTAACATTGCATATTGTCCATGTTTACTAACCTATCTGTACTCTTCACTCTTTAAAGGATGACGAACGTAATGACAACTTTGGATAACTTCATGGAGCTGCACACTAAAGCACTTGCCAAAGCTTCAAATGCACCCTCAGTCTATTCCAAGCACAACTGAATTATTGATCCAAAATAAAATTATATGGACTTGAAAGGATTCCAACTTGGAAGAATCATCATTTATAAACCTAATTTTATACATGACCAATATAGGCACAAGTTTCCAAAACAGCAAAATTATTTTTCTTCAAATCTGCAGTATGTTCAACTGATTTTTCTTTTTTTAAAATGTTGAGATGAACACGCAATCTATTTCAAATGTCATCACTTTGTTTCTTATTTAATTAACATTTCATATGGCTTCTTCAGTAAATAAATAATTACTTCAATCACTACATATATCATCTATCATCACATGCATTTCTGACTTACAACAAAATTATATCACTTTCCCACACAGAGACCAGTGTAACTACTTTTTTGATAGGTATTTCAGATAACTCAAGTCCTTCCCTTGTCAAAAGTCAAGATCCATATTACCACATGCTATGATACCTTAATATCTTAGAAAATTTGCATCATAAATCTGGCTCCACGATTCTTTCTTCCATTTTTTTTCTTACAAGTTGAATGGCATATGCTATATAAAAAATACTCAACTTACCCTGTGGTAACTACAGTTACTTAAAGATATTGTTTAGTTGCACTCAACTCAGCCTCTCATACTTCCAAGGCGGACAGATATAGATATATGCAAATATGTATATAAAGATATACACATACACTTACATACAGCGTCAAGGAACTTGGCCAGTGCAGTATATGCAGTGCAACATTGTAGTATACAGTGATGCTGTCAAACTAAACAAAAAATAACAGAAAGTCCATATTTTTTTCTGCTACTAGATTCTGAAATATATATCCCAAAGGATGCAAATATATAACTCTTTTTTTTTGCTTCAACTGTTGTCATATTTGCTAGTAAACACTAGAGAATTTTCACTGAAAGCATTCTCTAATTCAGATTAAATTTATTTACCAGAACACAAAACTGATTTTACCTTATGAAAATGTTTCAAGACAGCTTCACTTCCTTTTTAATCTTGCTTAGAAAAAGAATTATAACTTCAACACTTCTGCAGTATATGCTTTCCTCCAAGGCAAAATGAAGCAGTGAATGATAATGACTGCTGAACCCAGCAGCCTTACATGGATGTCAAAATTTAAATCTTGACCAAGTTCACCCACAAGAACTAAAGCCCTCTGTAGAACAAAGGAAAAACATCAGTCACACATGAAATAAATAAAAATTTGATACTAATCTAACTAAATCAACACTAAAATTACAATGAGCAGTAAATTAAAAGTTCTAACAGTGATGTTATTTACATTTTCATCAGGAAGTCAAAATGGCTACATGAGCTGGAAATACATGAGACAAAAACTATTCATCCCTTTTATGGCTTGGCAGGAATGGCCTGAGTGTTCTCAAGACAGAGATGCAAATTCAGATGTCACTGTTGATTGAAGGATTCCAATTTCAAACACATGAGCTAAAAGGAACACATACGAACGTGGACTTGAAGAAAGAGCAACAGAGTGCCTTCATCAGTGAGTAAACAAACTAATTAAAATTAATTTCATTTTAGTCAATCAAATAGACGGAAGAGCAGCATGAAGACAGAGTCCGATAATTCAAACTAAATTGGCTTGACACTTAGGTTAGACTTTGACATTTGTAGAATAGGACCAGATTTCCTGCAAAACTGTCATTAAACTTCTCCACTTCAGTTACCATACATAAAGTCAAAGCAAAGGTAAAACAGATGAGTAGCCACAGTACTTCTGAAAGATATTAGATACTTAAGTATCACTGAGGAACAGGAACTTAAATATTGATAAATAGAAGCCTACTTGGAAACTGCTATATAGATTGATAATTTTAATTAGGGAAGTAGAAAACCTAGAGAGGAAAGAAAAAAAAGCAAAATTCAGACTCAGGGTGATATTGTTCGTACAGAAAATTATCCACAAAACCCCTGTCTTTCTGGACTTAAATGGATTTTTTTGGCATTTTCATACCACCTATGCTATACAAAATGCCTTCTTCTCAGGTTGCTTTGTACTCCTTCATGAGTCTATTGTAAAACAAAAAGGAATCAACAACAGAGTTTTGCCTACATCACTAGGCACCTGATACTTGTTTTGTAACTGTCTCCATCTTTTGACAGGACAAAGTCAGTTAGAAAGAAGCTCCAAGAACTCAAATTCTCAAATCTCCAAGCTTTCTAGTCCTAAGATACATTTTCTTTTTAGTGAAGACTCTTATTCTTGCCAAAAAAAGCTTTGAACTACACACCCATAAAACTCTGTATGAAATTTAAACACAAATATTTAATTTTCTTTGGTAGTAGAACAATCCAACAGTAGAGATATATTTATAGCACATCCATTCTGGTACATTGTTATATTCATACTACTCTCCATTCATTTCCATGAACTTTTACATCTACATCCATGTACTACATTACTGACAGTAATAGTAATACATATATATATTTTTGTCACAAAGTTTTCATACAGAATTAAATTTATTTTTAATTGTGTACTATTTAATAAGCACATTTTAAAAAATAAAGGAATTAGCAAGTATCTACATTTTCTGTAAACAGTAAATTAAAAACACTGAAACTTTTTGTACAATAAATGCTGAAGTATCCTAGATACTTCTTTTAAACACTAACCAGAATGCTCCTTTAAAATCAGATGTATAAAAGCAGCATGAATTTGAAGTTTATCTTTTTATCAATACAGACCTTGTCTTACACTTTGAAGATTCTGATTTGGAAGCAAACAATCTCACACCATTCCCAATAAGATTCTGCTGTGTTACACTGCAATGGTTGTATAGATTATTAAAAATAGTCCAACATAAGCATTTTTAGTAATCAAGTTATTTTATGTATTATATTCAGATATGTCAGTGAAACCATCTAAGATGATATATTTGTTAAGGTTGCTTATTAGTTCTATATGCCTAATTGTTATAAACTTCCAATTTTCAAATTGTTAAATTTTAATCTATTAAATGTGCTTTGATAGGCCGTGAATAATTATCGGTAACTTTTCACTTTAACCTCTTAAAATTATATTATTTTCAAGAAAGGTATCAGAACTGAGGAAATAAAGTTATATTACAAAGCAAAACTTCTGCATGAATATGATCACTTGAATAAAGGGTGAGTAAAATACCAAAATACAGGAGACAGAAATAACTTTGTAGTTACTTTATAGAAAAAATTAACATAAGAAAATTACATAAAGATGGGTAACAGCTGGGGAGTTCCCTAAACAGGAAAATGCAAATAATCCAGCAATTCTCCTCATATTTATTATAAAGAGGCACAGAGAGATTACATGAGCTGACCAGAAGAGGATTAATAAATTATAATGCAAACTACTCAATGATGAATGACTTATGGCTAATTTAGAAAGAAGGTATATGCAACAGAGCACACTACAGAAAATATATTTTTCAGATTGGTTAGGAAATTCTGCAAGTCAAAAAATGTTTCATAGAAGTTTCAAAATTTCGTATCTGTACTCCTTATAAGAACATATGCACTTTTATACTAGCTAGGTAAATGCAGTGTAGCCTTTAATGCACAGTAAAGAAAATATCTGTCTTACAAAATGAGAAACTGGAAACACTGTAAGATGTTTTAATGTATCTTGATACCAATAACTTAAATCACAAAATGACAGTAGAGTGAAGAATGTCTGCTTAAGAAGAAAGTAGAAAGGTGGCCTGTTTCCAACTTTAGACTACTTTTGATGTCATCCTAACTCTGTCTTACTTTAGAGACAGCTTCAGCAGGAATCAACAAAAAAAAGAAGAGTTCTTAGGGCAGAAAAAGAAGTAGAGTACCTCAAAGTATGTCTGTTTTCTTTCCCCTCATCCTTCTTCTCCAAAAGGTATCAATTTGTATAATAAAAGATGTTATCACTCCCTATATACATTCATCTCTTTGAACAGTCATAATGATAAAATGACAAACAAGCAGCTGCCCACTAAGGATCACCAGTGCATTTCAGGACAGTAATTTGAGGCCTGAAAAAACTATAAAATACAGTCTCAATAATAAATAGTTCCTGAAAAATCTCATCAATTAAAGACAGCAGATTTTACAGCCTTTTCTATTTTACAAAGCCGTGTAGGACAAAAAAAGAGAAAACTTTGTAATGAGAACTCCATGCATTCATAACAGTGTCCAGATTTTATATTATCTGTGCTACCTTGGCATTTTGTTTACATTTCTGAAGAACAGATGATCCTTCCTGAACCATATATATGCATTAAAAAATCTCTCAAAAAATCTTAAGTCAAAATTCTAGTCCCAGTCTGACTGCAACTGAAGCAACAGAGAGAATGCCTTTGAAGTAAATAACATTTGGTTCTTTGATTTTAGCCACAATCTGGATTGATTTATTAACTGTAAGTAACGATCAAATCATAGCTGCTGAATATCCATTCTTTTCCTCTGTCCTTCTTGGTATACTTTGTCAGTACCTTTGTGATGAAGGATTCCAAATGTGTTTATTAACACATTTGGAACAAAATTTGGCACTATTAGGAAACCCCTTCTGTTGGAAATTCCTTTTTTAATCTCAGTGAAAATATCATTTCTGAACATGATTCTTCAGACAGTAGAGTTGTTCAGGGTACACAAAAATACAGAATATACCATGCAGCCTAGATGTACATTACTTATTGGCATAATATGGCTCCTGTTTGTTAAAGCAACTGAAATCCACACAGATATTTTTAACCCTTTCTTCACTTCAACTCATCTCTTCTCAGATTCCTCAAAAGTAAATTTTCCAGGACAGACATCACCTAGCGTGGCTACAGTATCTGGAACAGTGAGTGTCTACTAATTGAGCAGAATTCTTGGCTATAGCCCCCAAGAAAAATAATTATTCTTTTCACCTGGAAAATCCTCTGATACTGGTATACTGGCATATTTTTATAATTTATCACATGTACACACATTTCTTTCCCCCTTTTCCCCTGAAGTCTCAATGAATCACTGTTGCTACTAACACCTTCACGACATTCTAGCTCAGAAGTAATCACACACCTGAAGCACTGTCTATTTAAAATACTCTAAATGCAATTTGGAGATGACTTTGGTTCATCCAATATCCGGTTCCACAGAGAAGGAATTTAGTAAAATTGTAGATCATGTTGTAAGGGCCATGGCTGAACTTAATGGGAAACAAACCGTGCCCAATAAAGAGCATTATCCAGAAACAGACAGCAGCCTGTATATAATCAGTGAAATTGGAGGCTTTGCCCATGAGACTGTGTGTTCCACAGCAAATCCCATTTCCTTCATTCTCCCTTTCGTGGCTATTGTAAGCGTAATCACTGCATGATTATACTCCTTACATATACCATATCCATTTCTTTTTCAGTTTTCTTCCAATATTGGTATTAGTTTCATTCACTGAACACACAACAAATAAATCAAAAATACCCAATTTTTCAAATCATGAGTATCTTATATGATCAATCTCTTTGCCATTAGCCATTTCTTTTGAATATTTCTTTGCTTAAAAAGTATAAAATAAAACAGACAGCATAAAACGTCTGATGTAGAAGTCCAAGTAAGAAGGAGGAACAAGTTATTTACCAACTTGCAAGAAAAAATGTCTACCAGTTCCACTGTAACACAGGGAAGCGACATCAAAAAAAAAAAACAATTTTATCATAAAACTCTAAAAATAATTCTGAAAATATGAGGGCTGTCACTGCTATGCTACAGAGGTTAGTTCTATTACCTGCCCTTGTTACTGAAGCGCAACAGTAACCTAAGCCATACGTAACAGGAGGAGGGATGCAATCATTCAGGAGACAACTTATGTATGATAGTGAACAACAAATTAGGCATGTGTTTCCATAGTGATACAGCAACAAAAGGCTGCTGCAATTTTCAGCTGTCTATACTGAGACAGTAACAAACTAAATGGACTAGAGTCTCTTCCATAAGTTGGGATGTTAAGCATACTCAGAATCCTCCATTAAATTTTAGTTCCACACTAAAAAAGAAAATATTGAAGGAACTGGCAGAGGAATAATAAGAATAAACCCAAGGAGTTCTGCAAGAAGCAAAACTACTAGAAGCTATTGATTTGGATTTGATGGTTGGAATCTCTGCTATCTTAAAAATACAAATTCCGATGAGCACTTTCTCCTGAGTCTCCGCTGTGGATTCTCTGTTTTTTCATAAGAAATTATTTCATATTATAGACTTTCTACCAGTGGGAACACAGATGGGTCTCTTGCCCATCTGGCAGCCTGCTTTCCTGAAACTTAGAGGAATTCCTGTCCAGAGGTATTGAAGCTAGCCAAGAGTTAAGAAGCTATTGAGGGAGAAAGGAGAGGAGAAAGATCAGCAGCCACACAAAAATCTAGGCTAGTAAGGAGACAGCATGGTCATATAAGCTTGGTTTCCCTGGGAAACTAGGATATTTATCAAAAAGCTGGAAAGATTCACTTACAATGAAAGTCCAAAGGCCCTACAGCAGAAAAATACTTAAACACTTAAAGGTGAAGTGCTCTGTTGGATATAGGACTGAAAGAACTAAACATGATAGCTAGGTTGAGACACAAATGATGAGGAATGTTATAATTTACAGAAATATAAATGTTAGCCAAGGATGATGAGGATTTATTTGTACCAAGAGGAGCTATTAGTAAGCAGAATTGCAACTGGGAATAGTGGGATTAAATAAAGGAGAGCTTTAGGCCAAATATCAGGCAACACTCTCAGTGATATGAGTCTATGAAACAGTTTGGAGAGACAGGAACTGGAAGCTTCGTGGCTTAAGAAAATTAAAACCAAAATGGAAAAAAGCCTGCTCTCTACAGAATAGTAATGCATGGTTGGTGAGGCTGGCAGGAATGTCTAATAGGTCTTTCATTTAATGTACCACTAGATTAATAACACAAAATACTACACTAACCAGACTGTAAAAACTGCAGTACTATCCCGCAGTAAAACTGAAACGTAAATTAGCAATACCTTCAGTACAATTATTTGTTCCTCGTGTTTTAATGGCTGTTTTTATCACACTGTATCTTTTTTGTTCACTTTTTTTAATCCATTTGTCCATTGTTGGATGTCAATTATTTGCCTCATGCAACAGGAGAAAACCAGAATGGATGATTTCTACTGTCAGATAATGAGATTTCTTGCTTTCTCATGACACAGTCAAAATCAATTTCTTTGTGAGTAAAAGCTTTAGTGTGAAATATTAAGTAAGACTAGAGATATTCATATAGAAGAAAAACTTAAAAATAATTTCAAATCAAAGTAAATAAAGTTGCATAAGTACTGGAAGTTGAAGGAAGAGAACTTTGACAAGGAAATGAAATACAGACAATACATAAAACTAAAAAAGCAGCTACACCTTTTGTGTCCTGATCTAAATAGCTGAAACCAGACCTAGGAAACATATATATGCTTAGATCTGCCTTACTCCCACATCATCTATATGATATATCAAAATTAAATAGAATATTATGCAGATAATTATTCATATAGAGTTATTAAAATACTCAGTTTTACACATAAACTGATCAAAGTTACTTGAGTATAAGTGCAACATTTTTAAGCAATATTGAATGGTATGGTTTTTGTTGTTGTTATTTTCTAGTAAAGCATAAAAGAAAATAATCAAAATGCACAAACCAGATTATACAGTATGTTTGATGTAGCAATTTCTAACATTCATTTAATATAGCTGAGCTGCAATGACTAATACTGCCCATGTCCGCTAGTACAAAGACCTAAAAAAGGTTCCAGACTAGATTACATTCGTGCAGGTCTCATTTTAACGGAAATTGGAGAGATGAAAAAAAGATTATAGGAACACACATTATAAAAACAGCCCTCACAAGTCAAACTTAATAGTGAAACCATTCTCTTTCATGTAGACAACCATGAAAACAAATATCCTGTAAGCACCAGATATATATTGTATCTTTCTACCAGATCTCTTTGCCTCCTTGAGACAGATTCCCATTCATCTCATGACTGTATAATTTGATCATAGTTGAGTAAGGCACAGTAGGGAAAGGGTCTGTCTGATAAAGTATCAGGCTCCAGGAAGACAGATAAACAATTTCATGATTTCTAGTTGTAACAGGAATGGTACAATGGTTAATATTAAGATATTAGTCTCATAGAAATATGAATACAAACCTTCTGCAGTTTTTTCTCCTGCTAAATAAATTTTCTTTCCATTAAGTGAAAATTACAATCTGGTTATAATAAACTAAAACAGAATATCAGAATAAAAGGCAAACCATGCGTGAAAAGTAGAATTAAATCTTTTTTGATTTGTCAATGTGAAAGTTAGTACATAACTTTTTTTTTTTTTGCTTAGTTTAAGATGAGTGAAAAAACAGCAAGAAAGTTCCTTTGTTAAGAGGTATATTTACCACAAAGTAATATTACTCAGGTGAAACAGTTGCGTATCAGGATTTCTCACATTTAAGACTCCTCTTTCACAAGTCATACATTGGCTGTAACTTCTCCCCTACTACAAGTTACCAGAGTAATGTCTGTCTGCAAGGACACCTCATTGTCCTACATGCATTAAGTGAAGGCTTGGGTGATGATAATTGAACGGGTATGATGGATAATTATTCATATATTAAAACATATATTTGGTTTGTATCTATTAACACAAATACATAACAGTCATTACTAATACAGCTCCTGCTAGATGGCAAATGTGATATTGTGTTTGTACTTCCTGTCTTGTATATCTGAAAAACATGGTTATATCCAGTTACACTGATACCTGCTTTTACTTATAAAAATTTGAAAGGATAAAAACACGCCATACAGCAAATTTTTTTTGTTACAAACCATAGCTATCATCTTTTCTGTTTAAGAAAATATATTCTGGAGTAAGCAACTTTTAAAGCTATCATACAAATTTAGTATCACTTACTTGTGATTCTTTTACGTTTTCAACAGTGAAGTTGAACCAAACTCGAAAGCGTGGGTTACAAGTATCTGGTCTAATGAACAGGTCATACTCAAACTCTGTGATGGGGTCCACCCGTCCAAGGTTACCTATCGAGAACATATGGAAAAGAATTAATTTTTACAAATGGCTGATAAACTCCCCAGGAAGTACATCAGTAAAAATTTATTAAAATTTCACCTCTGTTGGTTAAAATATACAAGCAGAATAAGCCTTACAACAGTTCAGAATTATTTTTAAGAGACTTAATCACAGCCACAAAATGAAATACATACCAGTAAGCTACATGCATATGAATGCGCCAAAAAAAAGACAATATGGATAAGACTGTCTTTTCTTATCTGTCTATTCTAGTTAAGTATCCTATCGTCCTATCAGTTGTTTCCTTTTTTTTTTTTCACTTTTCTGGTAATGTTTCTGCATCTCTTTTAGCTCCTGTCTGTACAGATTTCTCTCTCTCTTTTGCTGCTCATGGTAAAGCACTTCTAAGACTGGAGAGCCCTCGGGTTTCCACATGGACCCTCTGGCTCATGCTCTGAGCATCCCTCTCTCCCCACAGATGGCCCAGCCTTTATCCCTTTTGTGATTCAAAAACTGTCTTAAAACTTTTCCTTTATCATTTGCAACCTCTGTCACCTCCTTCCAAAGACACAAACTAGGCTGTAAGATTCTGCCTCTGCTTTTTGCCAGTGAATTTCATGGAATAATATTTTTAAATACAGTCAAAGCTACATTGTCCCCTATGGCATTATTCAGCAAGCAACCACACCGGCTATAGAAATGAAGTTCAGCACTGGGAAAACTTGCTAAGTGCTTTTAAATTGCTAAATTGGCATTTTTCCTTTGAAGTGTGCCAAGATTTTTAAAGAAAGGGTTTAGACTGTGCATTTCATTTATACAGTACAAAAATAAAACTTCTCATTTTTACTGATCCAACCTAAAACCCACCCTATCAAGTCTTTTAAGACAAGGCCATGCTTTAGTCCACATGCTAAATTATACTTACTTTAAAAAATAGCACTGTAAGATGACTTGGTTTTATAGTTTCAGATATATTTTGTGAGTTTTATATAAATATTTGGGTTGGATATATGCTGTGGGGTTCAAATAGTTATTTATAACACTATTTGAGTGAAACAATTCCCTCCCCAGCACATCCTGTTTCAGTCAATATGTCTGTTTGCTGGTAACACACTATTCATTATGAGCACAAGTAGCAAAATTTGGCTGTTCTAGGGCAGAAAAGTAGCAGGAAAATTTATTTGCAACTCTATTCATCAGTATATTTGCAGGATTTCTCCCTTATCCTAAATTGTTTCTGGTTTTACTAATTGAATATTTTTAATCTTCCCTATTTTTAATTTTATCCTCTACTTTCCTACTCACGTTCTTCTTTACAGAAGAAAATGCTCTTCACTGATTCCCTCTGCAGAAAACTGCTTCATGCTAACAATCTGTTCCTAAACACTTGCCTGAAGGATACATTTGGCATATGAAATATTTGAAAAAAAACAGCAATATTGTACGGCTAGAATACCTTTGCCAAATATAAATAATGTCATCTGCTCTATCGGGTGTCTGTGCCCAGATGCCAGCAGCAGGGGCTGCAGGGCTGGGCTCTCTGAGGAGAGGTGATTGTTCCAGATGTTTCCAGCCAGCCCTGCAATGGTCCCACAACAGGGCACAGATCAGATCCTCTGCAAAGCTGGTGGCACCTCAGTGAAAGTGTTTTCAAGGAAGGGCAAAAATGCCACACAGAGTGAGGAGTGAGGAAGGCTGAGGAGAACGAGAGACAGAGGAGGAAGAAAGGGGGTCCTCCAGGTGCCAAGGCAGAGACTTCCCTGCAGCTGGCAGATACTTCCTGAAGTGGCCATGGGGGACCCATCACAGAGCAGACTCCCCTGACAAGAAGTGCAGCCCATGGGAACGGTACAGGATGGAGCAGAAGAACAGTGTGAGGAGGGAGGAGCAGCACAGAGGAAATGCTATGGACTGACCGCAGTCCTCCGTATCCCCCTATGCTGGTCATTATGGCAGGTCAGCAATGAAGGAGCGCAGTTGAGCCTGGGAAACAGGGAAGGGTTTGGAGAAGGTGTTTCAATTTCTCTTTGTATTTCAATATCCAAACCTATTGGCAGGAAATTAATTCTCACCTAGTCGAGTCTGATTTGCCTGTGATAGCAATTGGTAAGCTATGCCCCTGTCTTTATCTCAACCCATGAGTTCTTTAATCTTATTTCCCCCCCTCATCCTGTTGAGGAGGGCAAGGTAGAGAGAGGTTGGGTGGGTGTCTAGCTCCCAGGCAAGGTCACCATATCTACCTGACTTAATCTAAAGTCTCTTACACATTTAAGTGCACTTTCCGCCACAGGGGTCAAACCTATCACCATTTTTTGCAACAGAACTCAAATCTTAACACAATTATTTCCTACAGATTATCATCCAATGTAAATAAGTGGTAAAATCAAGCTACTGCATTGTAATACCTTTATTTAAAGGACTTTGTTTTATTGTATTTTTAATTAAATGTCATGAACATGTGACATTGCTGGGAAAACAATATTCCTCATGTATTTCAGATTGTAGGTGGTCCAAGGTTAGATTGCAGTTGCCTCACAAGTCATATCTTAAGCTCTTTCTGGACATAAACTTAATGTGTGAACATCCACACTTATGTCACTTCAACCTGAGTTATGCATGCGATGCTGGTGGATTCTCTAAGATTAAGGTAGCAGGCTGGATGTACATGGGCTGGACTGAGGACTAGGTCCAGCTTGTAAAATACTAGGTATGGATGCCTCCCAATGATCCCAGCCATTCCAGATACAGATTAAGTTATCAGCAGCAGAGAACAGGATGTGCAAATGTTGATTGAATCACTTCCAAAGAAAAATACAGAATCAACTGAATTTCTATTTTAAGTTCAAAGATCATTAAGAAGGTGTACTGTACGGCAAAGGAAACTGAAAGACTACTAAGAGAATAAATACAAACAGGAAAAAGACCTTGATTTCTGACCTATTGCATATTTCAGCTTCTCTCTTAACATCAAACTGACCTGAGCTTTACAGGGAACAGATGGCCCACCTAGAATTGCCTCTTACTAGGCTCCTTCATAGTATACATCACCTGTCATAGTCACTTGCAGTCATTTGCAGTTTAGTATCATTTGTCCATTTTATTAACCCACTACTCCTCTGCCTGCCAGATGCTAAATAGCCTGGACCTAACACTACTGCCTCTGGTAACCAATTCAACAAGTTCCTCATGCTCAATAGACTATTGTTTGTAATATCACAGCCCTTTCGTTATAAAGCCCTTTAGAACTGTATGAACAAAACATTTCTTTGCTTTAAGAGGTGCTTTGTAGAAAACTGATAATGCCCCCCAAAAATACTTTTTGGTGTCCAAGAAAGGATATAACCTTCCCAATGCTAATTCATAAACACAGGTAAGAAATCTACGTACTTCCTTCACACTGACAGAATTACGAGAAATAGGCTTATTGTAATGAGTGAGACTATTCCAACACCATAGGTAACACAGTGAAATGCATTAGAAACTATGAAACAAGAATTAAACATTTATTATGCTCTTCCATGTACCCGTTGTAACATGTTAATATTTTAACTCTGAAAATAAACATTTTTTCTCAAGCGCAAGCAACTTCCAAACTGCTTTTATTTTTCCGTAGCTCTAAATTTAAAATTTCCCTTTAAAATTTCTCTTTTTCTTTTTTTGTTAGATGTATAGCAAGAGAGAAAACTATTTATTGAATGGTTAGACAGTAAATCCCTCCTATGCCACATGGATCTCTGAGCAGTTGTGCAATGCATATACTCTGCCCTGCAGTACCTGAGGGGCACAGTTCCCATGCTGAAATGATGATAAATTTAAAAAAATAGCTCGATAGCATTAATACTGTCCAATATACCTACCAATGGTTTTCAGTCTTGATAAAACTAATGTAAGACCCTCCCCGTGCAGAGTTCTTATTCTATGTACATTGCTAGCCTGGTAATTTGTTATATCAGCAAGCAAGTCTGTTCATAACCATATTGATTAAGTACGTTCTTTTAAAATCAAAGCAAAAAAGTCACATTACTAAAACATCAGCTTTACTTTTCTTTACTTTGGGTTCACATCCGCATTAAATCATCACTGCTCTATTCAATACATGCAGAAGTTAGATCTATGAAATTATACATTAATATTATACAATATTATTAATATTATACAAATTATACAATAATTTGTGATTTGCATTATATTTGGGGATTAACATTATAAAACATAAGATATTAACAATGTTCTTTAAGGTACATGTACAATTAATGAACTGAGTAATATGATCTCCAAGGGAAGAAAGCCCAACAACATTATTAGCAGTAAGATCTGAACTTGGTGGCATTCTAAGACATTGCTTGTTTACTTTTTTTTTTCCAGTTTGTGGGCCTTTCTGGTTGTCAAATGGCTTTCTGACTATATCTTAAATGCAAAATACACAATTTATTAGAGTAGTTATCATTTTACAAAACATTAAAGATGTTTTTTCTCCTATGTACTCTGAAATTAGTTGTAGGGGGCACCTTTCAGTTATTATTTTACTTAAAAAAAAACCCCAAACTGGCACAGATCTTTCTAACCTGATGGGAAGATGTGAACAAATCAAATTCCCAGATGTCTCTAAACTGACTTTCACTTTGCCTTGGGGTTTGTTTTTAAGACATGCTCAATTTTCAGTCACAGTTCTACTCAATACTCTTAGCGTACTAAGAAAAGAAGATACTCTTTTGTTTATCATCCAAGCTGAAATTCTTAATTATATTTGCTTAAATTGCTTTATAGAGTAAAGTTTAGTGCTATACTCTCAAAATGTGACTAGTGGACGGGGTCAATAGCATGTTTCAAGTTACTTTAAAAGTCAGAAAAAAATCCAATGTTACTATTTTATTAATCATGCAACACACACTTAGTCTTCATAAAATATTAACGTATATTGCTTCCTACATCAATAAAAAGTGTACTTTACACAAAGAAAGAAAACCTGCTCAAGAAAATGCTGGCCGCACTTCCTAAGGATTCTAACAATTATCATAAAAATGCTAGAAAAGAAAATATAGATATGTTAAGCAATCCTAAAATCTTCTTAAACCACACATTGTGCTTCCCTACAGAGAATTTTAAGATGAAAAATAGACCTTGAGGGTCTTAGACAAGCCTGAGGCAATATAAAGAAAAAGGTCAAACACTCTGCTAAAAAGGACCGTTATCTTCAGAACAACAACTTATCAGCCAGCTTGCAGCCCTGCTTATTTACAGTTATTGGTCCCAGAGGAAGTGCACTTCAGCGCAGGGCGCGATTACTTTGTAATGAGTTTGCCAGAAATGGTAAAGGAAACTAATTTGTAACAATGTGCTGTTCCCTGCACATGAACTTTCTCAGACACTTTTTTTTTTGTCCAGCAAAGAATAACTAACTTAGCCTCCCTAATAAGCAGTGAAAACAGAAGTGCACTAAAAACGACTGAGCTGCAAGCAGGAACATACTGAAATATCAGTGATTATCCCTCTCAGCTGTCCATTACTGTACTCATGATGACCACCAATTCCCCTGTGGTGGATATATAGAATGCAGGTTTCAGGGGGTGGATTTGCACATGAAAATTAACACCATTTGGAAGAAAATAGCCTGCACCTGTCACAGATTAGCAACAAAAGGTCAAATGCCTCCTTTTACACCTAGAGCACTTGCATATTGTATGCCTTGCTTATAGGAGCCTAATTCTAGGGTTTTTTTAATTCAGAAAAGTGAGCACCATGGTGAACTAAGGAGAAAAAAAAAAGAATTAAATCTTAGCTAAAAGCTATCAATAAATCTATTGATCAAGATACATATGAATGGAAGTAGCTAAGGCAATCTCTGTCTCTAAAAGAGGTAGTTTTTCAAAAGAGAATTACACAAAGTGCTCTTCTGTTTTTGTCAATATGCTGCCAGGTTTTGAAATACTATTTTTCATTCACACAATAAAAATCTTGACAAGTAAGCAATAGAAAATCACTAATACACTTGCAGCTGCATTTCAATCTATACAAATTCTTTAAACAAAAACAACCAAGGAACAGATTGGAATATACATCATTTTCACCAGTTGAACCTGGGATCAAGTCCAAGATAGCCAGATAGTATTAATCTACATTTTCATGCCACTCTATACTTCGCAAAATAAGGTAGAATGTAGAATACCCTCAGTGGAATTCATCCTTAAAGATCATAAAACACATTGAGATCATAATGCAAAGAAATGTTATTGATAAGTTCTAAGTGGAACAAGAACTACAGGGAACAGAATCTGTAAAAACTTCTCTTGAGTGAAAGATTTAGATATCTTCTGAAAGGAAGGCATCTAAGAATATCAGTTTTAAAGTCCCACTGGCTTTATGGTCTTTGTCAGTGAAAAGAATTTATGAAAAATAGTTTGGTGAGAAGTCTTAAACAACATTTGATTTTTAAACAGGACAAAATCTAATTAAATAATGATGATCTCTGAAAAGCTGTGACTGTCCTTCCATCATCTGCTGGACTCCTGTCCAAAGCATACGTTGAATAAAGACTCCTGAAACTGTAAAGCACATGATTTGAATAAAAAGACAACACTGTAAAAAACACATCCACAACACCTTGTAAATTAAAATATACTTTAAATTATTAAAAATGTACATAAGCTCTGCAATACAAAGTAGTACCTACACTACTACAGTTAAATCAATGTTTTGGGGAAAAAAAGCTTCTCAACACACTTCAGCAATATAGTACTCTTTCAAGAGACTGATGTTTCACTTAAAATGAAAGTAATGCTCATGACTCAGCTTTCAGTCAAAATCCAAATCGCCTTTGAAAAGTGCTCAAGACTATCAAACAGGCAGAGCATTTCCAAGTGCATGGCTCAAGAAGCTGGATGCTTCAAACTTGTATTTGTAGTCACTTTCCTATCCTCTTTCCTCAATTAAGCAAATAGAAATTGCTGTGTTTCCGTTATGTTTTACATTTTTTATCAACAGTGACATCCAAAGGACAATAAATCAGTAGCTTCTGTGAAAAAGATTGTTCAGGAAAAATACTATCTTAGCAGCAATTGGTAAAAGGCCAGCTCCTATCACTGGTAAGAGTAAACTAAGAGGTATATATTAATGCATAACTTGGAGGCTGAGCAATTCTGATTGAGTTTTTACTGTGATTAGAAAAAGTGATAAAATCTAGTTGTGGCTGACAGCATGTGAAAATTCTAGCTTTTACACTTTTCTTGCTTATCTTTGAACATAGCATTAAGTTAACCTGTATTGCTTTTTAGGTTCAGAAGAGTTATGGGTCTCCACTTGTTTGTTTCACTACCAAATGATTCAGCAACAATGTGGAGAAAAGCAGTGAATACTAAACTTATAAATATTCTTATCCTATCCAACTATCTTATTTCGTTTGGTGTAACAATATTCATTTCAGTGGTGTTGCTCCTAATTCATAACAATGAGAGCACAATCCAATTTTCCACACCTATGCAGGATCACAGGTGAGTCCCACTCTTTCCAGTATTTTTCCTCTCAAGTAATGAAAGCAAGGTGCATTAGACCCTTTTCCAAAGGGCATTCTGCCCATAATATCTGGGATCATGGTTACTGTTTCTCAGTGGTCCTAAACAAGTGTAATGAATAAATCTATAATTCCTTTTTATTGAATTACATTGCAGAAATTTATGAACAGTATGGCCTGGGCTAAAATATCCACAACAGTTATAAAAAAATTGAAACTTTTATTTGAATTAGAGTAGGAGGCACAATTTATCACCCACAGCAGCTAATCAGAATCAGCAGATTTAAAGAAAGTTGTGGGACTAGCTCTGAATGAAGTGAAAAAGTTACAAGGTCATTTTTAAGCAAGCCAAAGAATTGTCTTCCACACAGAAAATTGAGGGAATTGGAAGCCTTTAAGAAAGGAGGACTCATAATAAAAAGAAAGAAGCATAAACCAGCTTAAATTTGACTTATTAGTTGAATGTAAGAGACAAGAAAATAGAGGGGATGATGCTGTGATTTTTTTCTTTTATTAAAAACAGTTACAAAAATATTTTCATATTTTAGTAGTCTGGACAGTGCCACCAATGGAAAGTTTTAGGATAAGTTCTTCCTTTCAGAACAAAAAACTTCTTTTGGTCACTGATGTCCAAGTGATGTCTCAGTGAGGGATACAGGGATTAAAATTTATTGAGCAGTATTTTGATGCTTCTCCAGCAATAAGGATACTATTACATATTTTTAAATATAAATAAATATAAAGTTCTAGCATGTGTTAATCCTCAAAGCCACCTACTTTGCTTTAATGATAACCTACAAGAGTAAACAGTACCATTTAGAAAGACAACACAAGCAACTAGGAGAACTGGGACATTTTCATCCTTTTAATAGTCATTAAGAGGAGCAGTCTTAATAGTGATCCCAATTTATAGCACAATGAAAAACAGCAACATGTAATCCTAAAGATTTAGTGATCATCATTGCTCAAAAAAATCACCGTGAGCAAAATAGCACAACAGCAAAATACAAGCAACAGATATCTCAATATACCAGAAATACCATTGTGCAAACAGCAGGCATTATATATGTATAAATAAGTTATATAATAAAATCTTGCTGAAGATATTCAATAGTTTTGATCCAATGAGATATTTGATATTTAATTATTTACAGCCAAACAGCCTTATTTCAAAATTTCCCTTATCAATAAATACTGGTGATTTCAGTTAAAGGACCTAAACCCCAGAGCTGTAAAGAATAAAATGTCAATGCTCACTATGTAGGGAAACTGTAAAGGATGGATAAAAGGCAGGCGGTCTCTCGACTCCTTCTCCCACATCTGTGAAATCCTTATAAATTTCAAAAATATCAGTAGAGCCCAAGACTGCAGGACTAATTCTCCAAACAAAGTCACAAATTTATGTAAATACAGAAAATGGCAGCATCAAAGTAGCAATTCCTCAAGTGAGTAGGGAGAGTCAAGAAAAATCAGAGGCCCATGCCCTTCGCTGGCCGTCACACACCCACTGCACCAAAACACCAAATACCCAGAAAAACAGCAGACCACTGATTTCTCTGCTCCCTCTTTATCAATTCCCCAAAGGCCTCCAATGACAGATGGGCAGTTATTTATCCATGGCAGTGAACCTTTGTTAAAGGAAAATCAGAATACAAAGAGGTTTTGCATTAGTGTCACAAAACTCAGCTTTCTTTAACAAAGTATACACTATGAAAATGGGTACCTCAAAACTGTGCAAGTATCACATCTTTCAAACCAAAGCTCTTAAAGAAAAGCATTTGGGGAAATTTCTGTTTGGAAGCCACTTAGCATATAATGGGTGCTATCCTAAATAAATAATTAATAAGTTAATAAATAAATTATAACGGTGTCTGCAGCCTTAACCATGGAAGAAACCACCAATGCAGATCAGGGGATATGAACTAGTACCACGGTGGGATGTACCATTATTGCTGTAGAGGAGGGAGAAGCATATTTCTAATTATGAGAATGTTTTACATTAGAGGCTATAGGTAGCAGATTTCAATGCCTTGTGATGCTCAATGTACTCACTGAAATCTCTTGATATCTATAGCCTCTAATATAAAATATTCTCATATTTACCTGCTGCCTAGACATAAAGATGTGTAAGCAACACATTACAAATGGTTAAAATCATTAAAAGCTGCATATTCTTTATTCTTAAGTACATTACAGCGCCCGTACTTACATAATGCTACGTACTCAATATAATAATCATTTTGCAAAGGCCCTAAGACTTCTTATAATGCAAAATCCAAAACAGTTCTTTCATCCAACAAGGATATTCCAGATGACTTATTACTGTACAGTAATGCTGTAATTCTGCATTTGGCCTAGTTTGGTGTCTGATACATGGAATCACCCTTTTTCCAAGGAAATCATTCAATAGTATAACTACAATCTGTCACTTGAGGAAAATTAATTGATAGGAGCCTCAATAAGTGCAGAGATTTATAGTTAAATTATATTCTAAGTCCTCTCCAAAGTCACCAGAGCTGTAAATAAATTTCCCTTTTTTTGTTAAAAAGAAAAAAGAGTATTTATGGAAAGGCTATTGTCTTATAAAAAGATTTCTGCATTTTGAGATGGATCCTTAATAAACATTCCTCAATGAATAAATTACTGCTTTTATAGTTAAAACTTTCTTCCGTATCTTATACAAAAATTTCCTCAAAAACTGGTACTGTAAGGATAGACTCAGTACAAATACTGGATCTGAATAATATCTGTCCTATACAGAGCTTTTGCAGAAGAAATGGTCTTATTTTAGTTTATTAAACTGAATTTCTCTCTCTACTTCTTTACCAATATTACTGCAAAAACAGTTGGGGCTAGAAATGTTTTTTTCCTATTCAATAACATTAATCCCATTATTTCACTGCCTAGAAGTGAAATCTTATAATATAATCTCCATGATAAAATTTACAGAGAGACATCCTTGTAGCCTAGGCACATTTTTAGCCATTTCATCAGATTAGACTGATACAAAATTTCACCTACTCCTCTGCTGTAGTTCCTGCTTTGATGTGGTTATGTAGAACAAAGTTGTTTTCATACTTTTCTCTTCATTATATGGTATTTTGATCCTTCTGTAGGTCACGGAACTTGTTCCTGTATTTTCAGTTATATCATTTGTTGACTCCTGTATCTTGCTATTTTCCTTTCCTCCAGTCACTAGCCTTTACTGGAAGCCCTCCTTCACTTCCAAACCTACCAATAATCATAAAATGCCAATATTGTTTATGTCCTACCTGTCCTCCAGCATACTATATGATGTTCTGCACTATGTTGGTTTCTTTCTATAACACTGGTACAATTTAGAGCAGGCCCTTTTAATGGTACCCACATGAACACAACAGAAAACTGCTTACCCTCAGTTATCTTTGTTTAGTTAAAGCTTAAATTAGACCTTAAAAAATATCTAGTTGAAGCTATTTTTCCAATCAGAAGCGATAATTTAAATATTGACATTTTAGATAGCACCAACACATTTTTGTCTTCTGCTATGGTTAGAATATTTTTCTACATCTGAATGCCTGTCTTAATTTTGTTGGATTTTTTTTTTCATTTTGCCCAATCCAGAAGCATTTCCTTTCATTTCAAAGTATTTCTATGTTTGTAGTAAATTAAACATTAATCTTTCTCTGCAAATGTCAAGTGATATTTAAATGTTTTTCTGGCAGATAAATGATTATTAATATTAATGCAATAAAATCACAGCTCTTTGTCCTTTCTTTGATATTTAGGAAAAAATTAAGTATGTCAAAACAGTTCTGCAAAAAAAAGAGAATTCATCGGTCTACCATCCACTCTTCATTAGCCTGAGAGGTAAAAAAAATTACTGATCTTGTGAGACAATGTGTTTATAGAATCAGAAAGGGTTGAAAATGAATTACTCTATCAGCAGTAGAGTGTGTATCACTTCAATGTGAAAATGCCTTGTTAAAGTTCATTTTAATTTAAAGCTCCCTTTTTGTCATTCAAAAAGCTTTAGCACAATGAAAGAGTCTTTGTCACTTTCATAATTAGCCCCTCTTGCACTAAATGAGAATAAAATCTGATCAGAAGTCCATACAGGCAAGGTCATAAATCAAACAGAAAAGCTCCACAAACAGTTCTGTAAGATGTCCAAAGGCACACACAGCTTGGAATTAAAGCACTGTAGTCAGGATCCACTCCCAGAAACACAGTACAAAAAAAATCCCCAATAATATCTGTTTGACAGGCTAAATTTATCTCCATATTCTGTAGCCCTATAAACACATTTTGCTGTTTAGATACAAAAGCAATTTCAGCACCAAGGACAATTCAGGAAAGCAAACAGCTGTTGAAATACAGCTACAGCCGTTTGCCAACCAAATGCAAATCCATTTAAAGCCATGCTTTAAAAAATAAATAAATAAAAAGAAAAATATAGGAGGGGAAAAAAGTCAGATATGATAATTGTCATAAAGGAATGACAAATTTTGTAATAACAGATAAAACTCCTTAGGAAACCAAGTTTAACTTTATATATATAAAGCGAATATGCAGCTCAGCTCAAATGTAAAGTGGATTTTATTCAACTTACTTTCATTTTCAGATGAAACATAAAAGATATTTTGAGAGATGTAATCAAAATCTCAGCCTTGGACAGTTACGGCAAGAATGACAGCACATCACTCTCTCTACTCAGGGATCATCAGAATACCAACAGGGACCCAAGCCATCAACATATTCTTTTACTCCCTATCTTAACAAAAAAATGAGGGTTTCATCAGCAAATTAAACATGGGGAGACTGGAGGGCAAGGTGAGGCAAGGTAGGATGTCATGGGAAAACTTGTTATAAAGAGGTAGTTGGCAATGAAAATAAGTATTCCAGAACAGATGTACTTTTTACAATTTTAAGTATTGTGTTAGTCTTAAATGCTGATTTAAAATATTAATCAGCTGATAGTTATTTGTAAAACAGCTACCTCTATACACACAAGAATTTTCATGAAAAGACGCATTTATAACCATAAAGTGTGCCTATACAAGTAGACATTTGGATACATTTCTACCTTTAAGTACATTGCTACATACACTTTAAAAAGCAACTTTTCTTCATGAGCTTTTCTTTTCTAACAATATTTTCAGTGCAGAATCAAGACGTTAAAGCCTTGTCTCTAGCCATGTAAACACCAAATGACTGTCAAAGTAATGGCTTGGTTGGAGTTTGTGGGTGATTATATGTCTGTCATATGTTCCCAAAATTTCAGGTTACATTAATTAGACAATGATCATAAGTAATTTGATTCCACATATTTAGGAGACATATGAAAACTGGTCTGCTAAGTGACAGACTGCATCAGAGCAAAGACGGTGGGAGAGGGGTGGAGCAGCTCCATCAATCCCATCCGGGGTGCTGATTCACCACCAAAACAGAGCAGGGGGGGTGGAGCTGAATAGGCTTTAAGGTCCCTTCCAACCCAAACTATTCTATATTTCTATGATATATAAAAATTCGCAACAACTAATTTTCTCAGTATTTCTGCAGTCGCCACAGTTCACAGTGAAGCCGGCAGCAAAGTCCTGTAGGGAACAAGGCGAGTGTTCTCATTCCCTTAAAAAGGGAATGTCAGGCTTCCAAGGTACTAAGGGACATGGTTTAGAGATTGGTGGTTGGACTCGATCCGGTGGGTTTCTTCCAACCTGGTGATTCTATGATTCTATGACTGAAGAGCATTACTGTGACGAACAGGGAGTAGATTATTTTCTACAGCCACATACAGTCTCACACTTCAGTTCACTAATAGTAAACTCCTTGGGTTGGTTAAAACATCGTGAGGGCACAAGTGAGTGTCCCCTTGGGAACAGCCCCCCATACTTCAGTCACAAAAGAAATGTAATTTGCCTTGTATGCCAGACATACGGGGTCCAAAACACACAAATTAAACTACTGCACAAGAAAATCAAGTCTGGGAACTGTGACGAGGGCAAGCAGGTGGTTAAAGAAAAAAAAATGTATTTAAGATGGATGGGATGAGAATCTGAGTCAGACATATTATTGAAATTGAACTGTCTAGATCTTTTTCTTATAAGTGAGTACTCCAAAAGCCAATAAAGCTTTTAAACAAAAAGCAGGGGGTTTTACTATATAATAAACTAGATTAATTGGCTTTTAAATAAAGAAAACTCAAAATGACTAAGTAAGAATAAAAATCAAAACACATCTTCAATGCACACTGCATCCTTGCAGGTGGATACTGTTCCCACAATTGCTTTTAGTTTCCTACTCAGTGAACTTGCTAGAATTGAAAAAAAACCTGTATAGCTTCCACTGGATCCCAAGGAAAATACTGTTGTGTCTATGGTCAACTCTGGATCTGTTCCTTGTATTTCTCAACAGTCTCACAGTCTCCAGGTGCTCCAGTCTCCCTGCTTGCCGCACAGTCACTCTCCTGACCATGATGCTTTTTGCTCTGAAAGCACCTCCCTTCTGAGCAGGTTCAGCAGCTGTCAGCATAGGGCAAAATCTCCCCTCCCTCTAGAAGGTTCCACTTTGCTCTGTCATTCCCCTTTTAACAGGGCACAATTGAAACAAGTAACATCTCTTTCAATGGATTTAAACTGAAAACATCATCAAATCAACATTGTCAAAGAAAACTCTAAACTTCCCCTCTGATTCTCCCTAACATCTCCCAATTCTCACATACTATGCTTCCACATGGGGACAATTCAAGTGCTACAGTCAAATCAAATAACTCAACATCAAGTGGATCATTCTTAACACGTCCTTCACATCAGCTCCTTCACGCCTCCTGAGCAAAGGGAGAGAAGATACCAAAGAAGAGCCTTTGTAACCATGGATTTAAAATCTTCCCTTTTCCCCCATACCAACAAAATCTCATACGCTCTTTTTTACTTTTGATGTTACTTTTCACGCATGAGAAACTTTAAAAGCTCTATGAAATACAACTATTCTTCTACATCCCATTTTGTCTTAATCAAATGCTGCTGCCACAGTGTAAAAAAAAAAAAAATGAACAGCATCTCTGCCAACTGAGTCTCAATGCCATTTTGACCGTCAAAACTGGTAATTGCTACAACTGAAACTTCCTGAAGATGTGGCTCTATGTATTGCTGTTATATTAGCAGACAATTAATGGGAGCCAGAGAACCCAGACTGCGATGGACAGTTATGAGAATTGGAGATAGAAGGAGGGCTACACCTATGAAACAAGAGCAAGTAACCTCCTTCCAGCTAGACTAACAGGAAATCCAGAGATTCTGGAAGAGGAAGTGTGACCTCATAATTCATAGGCACATATTCAGCTTCTCTTTCCAAGTCTTTCCATCACACTGCAGGTCTGGTCTCCATGCACCTAAGACAGAAAGGTAGCACTTGGTCTTACAGATATCAGTTTGTTCCTAATGACAAGGCACATAGCCCTTCAGTAGCAATTTGGCTGCGACTCCTTGATCTTTGTAATGTTTATTCTGCATTTAAAAAAAAAAAGAAAGAAAGAAAGAAACTGTAAGACAAAAGCAGACCAATTATTCTCATATTACTCATATCTATATATATGCTGAAGTGCAGGGTAGAGTCAGAGGCATATTTGAGTCAATAAGCTATTTGGAAAACCTAGGATGGTGAGCTAAATGGGAGGTATGGGCTATATAAAGGCATGGTCTGCAGGGATGCTCGTGTATTACTAGAAAAGTCAAGTACATCACATACTGACTTTTTCTGCTCTTCTAGTAATTCTTTGATATCCAGAAGTTTCTAGCCTACCAAGATGGCCAGTTAGGCTTGATATAGGATTCTAATTAAGTAGATTAAAAATAAATTGTCTTTTATTTGACTATATATCCAAATTTATTCTCACTAGATATTTTCCAAAAAGAAAGAAAAAAATGAAATAAAGATGTAGATTTTAAAACAGACAAAAATCTTACAAATTACTTGACTAAACCAGAAAAAAAATCAATAATTTTAAAGCAATTAGTATAATACTTAAATCAGAATACAGTGATTGTTGAATTTTATTATTGTTCCTTGTGGATTTTAAGTGACCTTGGTCAATTATATAGTTCAAACATTGCTTTTGTGTCTTCAAAAACAGTGACATACATGCACATTCAGCAGTACTGATTCTATTCAAAATTAGTCTTACTAAATTTCTAAAGAGAGATGCCACTTCAGCTCTATTTATTTCAGAGCCTGAAGAGGTATCAAACCTTTTCAATTAAAAATAACAACAAAACCCACTACTCGTTACACACTGTATTGCACTTCTAATAGTACACCCTGTCGGTGAATCCATGGCAAGCTCATTTTATACCAAAATCTAATCATAAACATAATACTTTTATAAGAAGCTGCTGTGGTATTAATGCAAGTCCTTTAGCACATAAAACATTAACTATGAGATGAAAGGGTTAATTAAAATTACTTCTTTAAACACATCCAGGGTTAATTTTAATTTTGAATTTGAATCTATATACATGCACTTTACAGCTTATTCATCATGACAAGCAAAACCTTTTTTCTTTATTAAATCCATTTGAAAGATATATTACATTATGAAACATTGCGCAAGCTGTCACATAAAACAATTATCACCTTAAGAAGTAAGTAATTATTTGTTGATCATAATTTTAGTAATGTTTTAGCTCCTTAACTTTTGTAACATATACTTCTTTCATTTATTTACTCAAACATAAAAATGTGGTATTTAATTTATTGTTAGGACAATTTTAAATGGTACTGTCAACAGCGAAAAACTTTTAAATAAAAGAGATATTAATATTTGTCACTACCCTTAACGAAATAGGGATGCTTTTTCAAAAGCTAGTCTTCAAAGTCAGGGATTTATCATGTCTTCGTCCTCATTTTCATGTTTTTACCATACTGACATTAAAGCATTACCTCTGTGACTGAAAGATTACTTTCTGTCATACTGCTGATGTGCAAGGATGTCAGCAACAGAAGAATCTCTTGCTTTTGAACATCCCAGACTCACAAGAAAAATGACAATCCTACTGTCCACTCCAAAGATGGAAATAATTTATAATTTAGGAATGAAAATTTAAAAGATATCTAATTTTGAACAGGTGGGCAGCTTCATATAGTTCATGAGGACGGCAGAAGTGTGTAAATATCAATTTATAAACAACTAGTATTTCTTTTACAAATAAGAATATAATAGGAGTATTGGAAAACCTGAAGGATCATCAGGCATATTTTGATTTTTTTCTTTTTTTTAAAAGAAGTAAGTTTTTTAAATCAGCACATTGATTTTATTCAGCACATACAATACTTCACTTGCAAAAAACAATTCTATACATGCTGAGGGACCTGGCCCCTGCAGAACCAGGGATTACACAGTCACATGGATATCAGCATCTTTCTTTACCTTTTCTCTCCTATTATTTCTGACCTGCTTGCTGTATCTTACTCCTGGTAAAGCCTAGAATCCAATCTAAACTGAACTCAAAGAGATCTCAGCCTGAACTCACTCCATTAAAATTGTGTGGTTCAAGGTAGCACCATCTATGTATCATACTATAGGATATTTAAACTAGCTGGTACTCTCATAAGAAACCAAGTCTCCACTTTGCTCTCCTAAGCAGTTGACACAATGATACCCAAATCATACTAAGATTTTTCCTGCTATCATCTGGCTAACAAGAAAAAAAATGGAGTAATGATTTGCTAATAATTTTTTAGCCTTACTACTGCAAGATAAGATTGTTTTGTAGGACTCAAACATGTTAATTAAGAATACTACTGATATACAAGTTTAATTTTTTAGATTGTCTTTGTCTTGAAATCTTTCTACAACATTTTAAATAAATTAGAAATTATATCTTTCAGAGTGGTATCCACAGATAAATCATTCTGGATTGAATTAATCAGCATGTGCTTAATTTTCTCCACATATTTTAACTCACACATTTTGCAATTTTATTTTTCTAAAGTATACTAGCCTATATTTGCCATCACTAAGAAGCCACATGGATAATAAAGACAAAATCACAATTATCAAATTATAGTAATACAATTTTCTGATTTTGGTATTCTTTCTTTCTCATATTAATCAACAATTTAGCATATGCCTTCCAGTTATTGTTGTCAGTTAACAAAGCTTGTTACAATAATCACAAAGCACACAATATTGTTTATCTCCTCATCTAAGCTTAATCAGCCAAACTGAATAGGTTGCAAAAGACAATGCTTGTTCTCCCGACTCTTTCTTTACTTGGTTCATTCTTCAACAGTCTGAGCCAGTGGAGATAACCTAACACATTTTTTCCAACAGTATTTAAGGTTTCCTGTACTGTTGAAATAATACCAGTTATTGTTACATTATCTCTGAAATAATACCCATTATTCCTAATATCTGCTGGAACATGGCAGATTGTAAAATAGCACCCCTACAAAGGAAAGTCCACCTCAACCACCATGATTCAGGATGACACATACTTTGTTCAATTTTAAATATTAATCAAAGGTGTGGGTTTAAATCTAATTAATGTACTTCAAAGAGGATAATGTCAAAATGCTTCAAATGGTGACTCTACCATGTAACACCGAAGCTCTTAACTTTTGAGAGCCACATATTTCTAAACCATAAAATGAAAACAAGAGCACCTTTTAAAGCACACAGTGATCTCCCACAGTAAGCAATTATAATCATAAACTATTGCTAATTAGCCTAATATTCCAAAGAGAAAATAAAATTAGAGGTCTTGGAAGTTGTGTATTCACATCCTAAAAAATATCTAGATGTCATGATTGTTACACTACAGACATAGTGGACAGACAATTTTAATTGAACTTGATTGTAATCACTCAGAATGCTTTTATTTTCATGCCATCTAATTGGTTATCTTTCTTCTAGCACTCACTCTTACTGACCTCAGGCCCACTGAATAACAGACCATTTTCCCAATTGCCACCAAATTATTAATTCATAGAAAGTTTCACAAGCTTATGATCTCACCCAAAGCCAACAGAAATTGTAGTTTGCAGAAATTATTTTACTGATTTCTGCCCTGGGCCATACACTGAGGAGTTGGCATCTGTCAACACAGACCCCTCATATCTGAGAAAAGACTTACAGTGCATGGTTGAAGTCTTTGGTAAGAAACATCACTGCCCAAAAGAACACCCAAACTGATAAAGGACAAATTGTAACTAAGCATCAGGACAACAGATTCAGATTCAGAAAATGGCAAACCATGACTGAAATAAAATGGGCAAACCATTTACCAAATATGAGGGAAGGAAAGAAATGGATCGCTATATCCAAAAGGATAAAGAAGAGCAAACAGATGGCAATAATGAAAAACAAAACAGAGGCTAATGGAAGGCCGATAACAGATTCCTAGAGAAGATGATAACAAGGTTTGATTTGATATAGTATTCAATGCACAGGCTCAAGAAGTGGGGCTCAATATTCAAAAGACACTTCAGCAATAACTTTTACAAAAATGCAGAGAGGAAAAAGAAATGACAGGCAGGATAACATCGTGATAATGAAGTAAGAGGATGATAAGTATTCAGGATGAGTGAGAATGGATCAATCCTGAAACTAGTGAAACAGAAGAGCCACAGGAAATACATGCAGGAATAATCAAAAGTCAAGTTTCTACTTGCCATCATATTTTATTTTTCAGATGAAAGCATAAATTAATTATAATACTGCTTTTCCTTTCCTTGTCTTAGCTTTACTGTTTGGTAGGGAGTACATCCACAACACACTTCACAGGAGTAAGTGCATCATCATCATAAACCCCCTTAACCAGCTCAGACACAAATTAGTTAGCTCTAATATACCAACAGCAATGTATCTGCAACAGCACAAAATTCAGAATGAACTCACCATCTCAGTATTTATCCAGTCTCAAGACATTGTGGGCTGTGCTGACATTGCTATGCAATCTAACTTGACTATGCCTACACAGGTGGCAATCCCCTCAGAGCAGGTACATGTTCATTTATATGATCACTAGAGCATTGAAGATATTTCCTTATACAATTTAACAGTAATACAAAAGATATATGTAAAAAATATATATATGAAACTTAATCTACATAAATAAAAACTGCAAAAATAAGACAAAAAAACCCCCACAAATGTCAAGAAAAATATGTCAATCCCTTTAAAAAAACCTAGATGTATTATTCCTTAGTTCTATATATTTTTATACTGCATTCAAGAAAAAAAAGGCTTAGAAGTTTCTCACATGAGAAATTTGATGTTAATTTACAATCTTAGGAAAGGCTACTAAAAATGAATTATTCATAAGACGGTACAGTAGCAACAATAAACATTCAAAAACAATTTATTTTAAAACAGAATAAACCATACATTTTAGAAATAAAATGTTATCTTACAGTTTCAGATGAGAGAAAAAAAGACATGATCATACCAGAAACTGCTAGAATATAATAATATGCCGTAATATATTAAGGTAATTTACCTTCACATTATGGTTTTAGTGTGATTCTGGAATTCCAGTAGCTGTCTAAAGAACACACAGTGATAAAATATGGTTTCTTCCCAGCTTGTTTTCAGAAATACAAATACTAAATCAAAATCAGCATGCTAAATGCTGAACCTAGAAGGCAATTAGGTTACTAAATAGAATCAATAAATGCAAAATGAAGCTCTGCGTGTATCCACAATAATGTGTTTCTCACCTAATAGCTTGTATCCCAATTCATTTTAGGCTGAACAAAATATTCTAAAATATTTTCTCCTAAAATCGTAGAGTATCAATCCACTTCTAGCTTACACAGAAACACCTCTTCAGAAGTATGTTTTTCAACCAGCATTCCTTCAAAAGCACAAATCATTATGTATTTCGGAGTGCATTGTCTCCTTACATTTCAGTGGCAGCTCAAACAAGCAAAGATCTTAATTTGGCTTGTTAACTTCAAAATAGCAGGCAGTTTAGAATTTTAAAACAACTTGGAGAACAACAAGAAGAACAGAAACTATCTAAAGTGTATTTTAATAAAAAGAAAGTGGTAATCATCTACATTGTCTAGGTGATTTAAAAGGACTCTCTGGAGACTGCCCAGTCCACCCACCCTGTTCAGAGCAGGGTCAGCAAGAAGTTGCTCCCTACTGTATCTACTGAAGTTTTTAACACCTCCACGGATGGAGACTCCACAGCCTGTGTGGGCAGCCTCTTTCGGAGTCTACAAGTCATTTACAAAAAACCAAAAAACAAAAAACAATGTTATCATACAAAAGTATTCATTTATCAGGACCTGAGAAGCAAGTAAGAGAAATATTGTTCTCCCAGTTAGTGCTGCCTAAGCCATGTATTACGTGAATCAGCAACATCATGTTCCATGTGACACTCTCAGAGAACCAGAAGCATCGCACCGCTGTGCAATACAATGTCCCTTTGAGTCCAGGATGCAATGCAAAGTTTCAAATGTTTCTTCTCTGCCTCAGTCTCTTTCCTTCTGTTCCCTTATTCTTTATAACACCATTTGATCAAATCTAATAGATATAATACAAGATAGGAAATTTCCTAAATTTCATTCATCGCTTGGTTCATATGAAACTGATGCAAAGCACTCTTAACATTTCTCAGCCATTTTGCATGCATTTCACATAGATGAAATATACTACAAAAGGTGCTAGGCAGTCAAGAACCATGTCTTTTGTGCTCCGTCTCCTGCAAAACAGGGATAATATTACAGGTTATTGAACTAACTGAATAAAATACCACTATTTAGTCTAGCAGAATGTTTCATTGTTCTCCCAGGTGAAAATAAAGCCTTTCCAGTACCTCTTTGCTTCAAAATATTTACTGTTCTGATGCCACTTTATCTCTTATTCTAAGCACAACCTTTCTGACTGATAATATATATAGTACCAGCAGCATAAGCAAAGTAAAGAACACTTTTCAATTTCTTCTACTTCTGAATGGCTCCAATTTAAAAAGACAGAGGTTAAGGATATAAGCAGGGCAGCAAATGCAGAGAACTACTCTGGAGAAAGAGCAAGGAGAAGAATCCCTAACAATATAAATGATGCCAAATTTTTTTCCACTGGCACTGTTCTTTGTTGTATTTTCCATGGGTTTTTGAACATAGCAAGATGAAATTCTGGAAGGTTGGTTGGAAGCTCTTTTTAAGACTCAAAATCAGAAAAGAACCTAAGGTAAAGTTAAGGTCTATACTGCGCCCATCAGAAGAGGTGGAGCTGGACATACCTATCATTGAAAACTAACATGATTATTTTTAAAAGGCAATTACTTAAAGCAATTATTTCCCTAGTTAGTAACTAAAGAATAGGTCACCTGTTACTCCGTAGAGTAACGATAGATTAATCAAAGTCAAGAATTTTGTATGAGAAGATTTTTGCGCCTCCTCATCAATGATTCCCAATGCTGTTACAAAAATCCTTAGGTAAAGCACAAACTCAGCTGAATATTTTTCTTCATACTTTCATCTGTCACGGTCCTCTATTGTGCCACTAAATATACATACCTCTACATTCAGGAATGACTAACTGATGCCACATTCATGTTCATATTAACATGTGCAGTTTGAAATAAACACAGCTGCATTTATGTCAATGATTTTATATTCAAATATATCTGATTATACTGAAATAAACACAGCTGCATTTATTTCAGTGATTGTACATTCAGATAAAGATATTTGTTCAGCGTAATGTAATGTTCCTTTACACTGGCCAGGACACTGCTATTCTTCCTTGTATTTCCCTCTATCATTTTTCCAGATGGAAAATTCTGAATAGAGCCAGAAAAAAAAAGAAACTGCAAAAATCTATCTCAGAACGTGGCATATACAAAACTAATGTTTATTCTCAAAAGTGACTTAAACATCTTTGTATAAAGTATCTTTGGTTTTGTGTCTTTGACACAGTTTCTCACAGCATTCTGCTACAGAAACTGTCAGCCTCTGGCCCGGACAGGCGCACAATCTCCTGGGTAGAAAACTGGTTGGATGGTCGGGCCCAGAGAGTGGTGGTAAATGGAGTTAAATCCAGCTGGAGGCCAGTCACAAGTGGGGTTCCGCAGGGCTCAGTGCTGGGTCCAGCCCTGTTCAATGTCTTCATCAATGACCTGGATGAAGGCATTGAGTGCTCCCTTAGCAAGTTTGCAGACGACACTAAGCTGGGTGGAAGTGTCGATCTGCTGGAGGGTAGCATGGGAACAAAGCAATCATTTGAAGATACCTCCCCAGAATAATTCATCAATTTACAACATACAATTTATGAACATTCTGAGCAAGAGATGGTGTCAGTGTTTGGTAGCCCTCAACTGTTTTTCCTCCCCTGATCTGGTCAGCTGGTTTTTTTGCTTGAAAGTACAGCACATGTAAGCTTTCGGCATCCACAACATCCTGCAGGAATTAAACAATATGTGAGGAACCACTCTCCTTTGCTTTCAGCATATTAACTGCTAGTTTCATTTGATGGTTCTTAGTTTTTGTACAAAGAGAGCAGACAGGGAACCACTGTTTCATATTTATTGATATTTTGACTAAGAATCATGATTTTACAGACCTCTAATATATTCTTCCTCAGTTGTTTTTTTTTCCAGACTACTTATTGCTGGCCTATTTCATTGTTCTTCATACAGAGGCTGTTGAAAATCTACTCTGAACTTAGAATTATATGATCTAAGACTTCTGCTTCCATTTCCAGTTGCTTTTTCTGGTCCATCTCAGGTCAATCAAATAGTAAATCAACAAATATGCTTGTATACTAGCTGAGAAGATGCAAACATGCAGTAAGAGGTAGGAGGGAAAGGCTAAGTCTTGAAAAAGGTAGCATGATGATCAGAAGATAAAATCGTCTTTAGCTCCATAGGTCCATAGTTCCATTAGTACCTATTTCCCACAAGTTAAGCCACACCATATTTGTTAGCTGGAATCTACACTAAGCACTATCCCATTCATAAAAATATCTTCCATACTGTATTCTGTTTAGATATTTAAAAGGTTAATATTTAGTTCCATTTGCAATGCTGACCCAGCAAGAAAGAAATTAATTTGGCATTACAGTAGTAACATCAATTTCCCATGTAACTTTAGTAATGCATTTACTGGAAGGAGATTAATATCAATTCCATAAATCATTCACATGCTTTTTCCGGAGTTTGAGACATCTGAGTAATGTCATATATGTTAACTGATATCACTTTGTGCATGCTGCATCCATTAATCTATGCCTAGGGTCATCATTAAAAAAAAGAAAAAAATAAAATCAATCTTTTGTTCTTAATTTTTTTCTGACTTCTAACTTGCAGTAGTCCAAAGGTATTGATACTGTGACAGAATGACACTGAACTAAACTGGGAAGGGACATTTTCAGAAAAAGTAAACATTTGTTAAATCATCTCTACTGGTAGCAATAACCACTAAATATGTGAAATACAGCATACATTAGTGTTAACAATAAGGAAATAGCTAAAATAAAGTATTTCGTTAATCAGACACACCTAGATGCCACAAAAGTAGATTGAAAACAGACATCATTACTGAAATAATATATTAACTTACATGTTCTTTTGTTGCTACACGGCATGTTAGCACTCTCATAGTAGTGAAAATCAAAAAAGCCCACCTGACATAGAATGATTTCAGTTGGAAAAGACCTTTAAGATCATCAGGTTCAACTGTTGACCAAGCCCTCCTAAGTCCGTCACTAGACCATGTCCCCAAGTACTACATCTACTCATCTTTTAAACATCTCCAGGCATGGCAATTCAATCACCTCCCTGGGTAGCCTATGTACATGACACTGTAATACAGTAAATCTGGAATAATAACCAGTTTTTGCTCCAACACACCATTTAGTCTCTTCTAAAAGTGTTTACATTGGAAAAAAGTAGCTTCAGCTTTTGCAATTTTTATTTCTATTCATGTGCCACTATTATATTTGCCTGCATTGCTTTATTTCTGTTCTAGGATACCACAGTAGTGCCACTGAAATTAATCTGTCCACCTAAACATAAGCATATGCAGGATCAGCTTTAACAGTTTTGGAAGCATATTGCAATTGTATATTAGATAGGCAAAATGCAACTATTTCCTAGACTGGACTTCAGGTTTTCTTTAACATAATGTTAACAGTATTGTCTTCTTTATCACCTTCATTCCTATATTTAAATTTTTTGCAAACAAAAATGTCCATTTCAGAAAGTGTTTTACAACTCAATCTTTACACTATTTTATTACTCACAAGTAAGATGAATCTCACCTAATTTTAGCTGTCTAAAGTTACACATCAAGCCTTAGCAACTGGGACACAGGCACCCTCAAAGGGAAATTCATCCTATATTATCTTTGCTTTTGTTCAAAAGATATCTTTCATGGTAAAGCTCAATGGTCTATTTCACGCCTGTAAGTGGTTACAATGAGATCAGCAGAATTACAATCACTTAGTGCAATTTTGAGTGTTGTTCAAAGTGTTTTATAAGTACGTTATCCTATTTTTGAAATATAGAAAGATATTTAAAACCTTAACAAAAATGATATGAGGGTACTTCTCAGTCACATGAAATCTCTTAATACAGTGTAGATCTTAACTTTTTCCAATATCATTTGCAATCCAACAGTACTGAATTTTTTTTATCAGGTTTCTAGTACAAAGTATTTGATAAACCTGCTGAAGGAAAAAACAAACTAATGTTTGTCTGTTTGTCAATTATTTGCAGTGCAAGGTGGCGGCACATCACTCAAGTTAATATGAGCTTTACAGTAATTGAGATTGAATCTAGAATTTTATAAAATTATAACCTTTTGAACATAAACCACAACACAGAAATTATCCAATCATAACACTTTTTCATTAAAAAAATAAGAATTCATCCAAAGGATAGAAGATTTAATGACTCTTGGCGGTGTTCCACTTTTTGGTTGAAATGAGAATAAAAGCAGACGGCAGCTTCATTTCTAATTTCAAGAAACACAGTATTTTTTAACATTTAAGCAGCATTATATTTGACTAACCAAAATATGTATTTTCAAAAACCTTATAAAAAGCTTCTGCATTTAACAGGAAGAACGCTGAGATTTACAAACCTCTGTTAGCCAACTCTGCTCCTTAAGTCCTCAAAAGGAACTATAAAAAAGACAACTTGAGCCTCAAGCAGCAAAAAACTTGGCTTGGGATTTTTGGGTTTTGTTTTCTGCTCCACCTTCCATCACTGTAACCATCCTCACAACACATCACAGTCTACCACCTAACTCCAGCTTGCTCCCATGTTTCCTGTGACATCCTACCAGGCAAGACAGAAGGCACTGTGGTTAATCCAGAAGAACGCGTAGCCCAGAGTGACCAACCAATACATCTGCGGTAACTGGCAAGACAGATAATACCAGAGAATAGGAATAACATTTTAATTTCCCATGAGTGGAATCACAATTGGCAGTGTCAATAGAAGGTTTTTATATGCCAGTTCTCTACATCAAGAGCATGAGGTACAAGAGCTACAGCTATTTTGGGCTCACCTTGAAAGCACTCTCTGACAGAGCTATGAAGGCAATTTGCAGCTACACCTAGCAAACAGTCTTTGCACAATGAGAAAAAGAGGCATCCATGCCTCTATGGTCACAGGTGTCTTCTGAGTCCAGAGGAACTTTGGTCCTGTCAAAGCACTGTAAGTGCTGCACTGATGATGGCTGCTAAGCGGAAGGCATTTCTTTCAGACTTTCTGAAGATAAACTCCTGTAGTGGTGCAGAAATACAGCCTGAATGCCTCACAGCATGAACTATACTTACTGCTAAAACAGTTAGCGACAGACTCTAGACAGTCCAAGATATCCATATTGTCTGATGGCATCCTCTAGACTACCACAAGAATCCAGTATGTTTAACATTTTTCCTGACTTAGATGAGCGTGCAAGGAACCTGAACTCAAACTGCTTCAACTCTCAGAGTACGCAGTCAATCCCCAATGTTCTCTCAGGATAGCATAAATCCAAATCAGCAGATTTCAATGTTTACACAAAATCAAAGAAAAATATCCATGACCAAAAGCTTCTGATGTTTCATGCTACAGGACACCTGCAATTGTATTTCTAATACAACTCATTGCTTTCTGACATATTCAGTCATGCTTTTCAGCTTGGCAGAAAAGTGATGTCATTGTCAGCTATGTTTCTTTTCTCTGAATACTGACATAAATGACATTTTTGCAGCCTGCATACACTATGGTCAAATCCTTGAAGATCCCATGCTTTGGGGTCATTGCCAAAATTTACCTTTCCTTTGGCAGAGCCAGGAGATTATACTGGCACTCTGCACAAAGGGTTGAACTGGCATCAGCATCATAAAAATATTGGCCTCTCCTTAAGAATTGAGACATCTGCTTTGTTTTCTTTTTCACTTTGCAAAAAACACATAACGGGCTTCACATTTATCATGTAAAATCAATGAATTAAATAATTGTTACCTCTTGCAGAAGCAAAACAACTGCAGTTACACAAGTTCCCAGGAAAAAAAAATGTTTTCCAGCACAGGAGATATCATCTCCAAAAACATCTGGTAGAGGAAAAAATGACAAAGCAAATAAAAACAAACCTTTGCCACAACACAGTAGTGGCTGCTGACTAATTTAATGCCATCAGAAATAACATGTACTGAGCCAACACAAGACAGTAGGGGCAGCTGGCTAAACTAAACTTTAAATTTAGATCCACACAAAATAAAATGTCTAACATACCAATTTGCCTTAAGTATAAGATGTCAGGCTCCCTGAAGAATATATTCACATCAACATTTGGGCATGACTCAAACAGGAAGGACTTCTTTGTATCACCAAAGTGAATACATCCTTTTCCCTGAAGCACTATATTCTGAAAGTTCCCAGTTTTGCCAGAACAGATAGGATCAGAAGTTAACATCTGTACAGCACTGCATTGCTGCTAAACTGAAACAGTGTTAATAATTTAATGCATTAATGAATAATAGGAAAACGAAGTACAAGCAATCAAACGTATACATTTCAAATGCAACATTTATTTCCTTTAAATTGGTTCTATGCATAAATAACTGTGCTTCCATCTTTTTCCTGAAACTAACTCATGTTCTTTATGAAAACTGACACCATCCAGAAATTATGATCTGGTATGCATTTTCATCAGTTTCTTTTACACTAGTGATAATGCAAAAAGTTTTTTTTGTCATATATATACTTAGATATTAATAAAGATAACAAGGGAGATACCAGTTAGAACACTGGCTTGAACTATGGGAAAAACAAATTCAAATTCCTGACATACTTGATAATTCTCTCTCTCCTTCACTCCTCTGCCTGTTATTTATGAGATAAAGGGTTCAACCACCATTCTTCATTTTCAATAATTGTATTTATTTTACAGCAACGATGCTTTTACTTGTATTAGATTCATTAAGGGTAAGTTAAGTGCAAGCTAAAAACTGGTTATGCATCTCTTATTCTGTAAAGATCTGGACAGTAAAAGCGATCATAAATTGTATGGAAGTCAACAGCATGATGCTATTGTGAAAAAGATTAGACCATCACATAGCAGAATTAAATAGATTGCAAGGCATGTCATGTAATAAACTCTACACAGTATTGGCATTAGCTTTTATGTGTACCATGTTCACCTTTGATGGTTGCCTGCCAAGAAAGGCATGAAACAGCTGGAGACAAACCAGAGGAAATAAAGAATGATACCAAACTTGGAAAATGAGACCATTAAGAAACTATTGGAGGGGGGGTGGGGGTGGGGAAGGTAGTTATTTAAAATGAGGAGGGGAAGGTCAAGGAAAAACATGACAGCAGCTTCCCATTAAGTCAAAGAAGAAAGAAAGAAGAAAGGAATAACCTGCACTCTGTGCCTACAGGACTAGACAAGAATTAATGCATTTCTGTAAGTACATTTCTACATGGAAATAAATGTTGCTTATATCTAGCAAATTGCAAAGTTAGAATGAATTGCTGCTTCTTCACTGAAACTCTCCTCACTGAATGTCTTTGGAAAGCATAGATAAATATCTGTCAGGAATGGCACAAACAGTGTATTTGGCCTCTCAATGACAAAGTGGCCTAAAAAAAAAAAAAATCAACCCAATGTCCATTTCAGTTCTATTTTTATGAATTTTTTTGAAACCAAACCACTTCAAAACACCAAACTGGGCACTGATTTTCAGACTACATGAAAACACACCTCTGTGTCAAAAAAATTCATGCTTGTCAACACTATTCAATACCATAGTAATGGCCATTACACAAATGAAAGCATACTAATTAGCGTCTATTCTGTATATTACTTTTTCCTGTTTTCTACAAGTTTAAGACTTTTTGTTCTGAAGGGCATTCACATCCCCTCCTGCAATACAAAATCATTGGAAAAATAGATCCAGAAGGGAACCTTCAGTTCTATCAACCAGACTTTTCAGGATCCCCATCTTTCTTTAAATACTGAAAAAGTCTGCAATAAGGTCTCCTCTGAACCTTCTCTTCTCCAGGCTGAATAACCCCAATTGTCTCTTTTTCTTCCTCATTGAAGAGGTGTCCCAGCCCTCTCACCAATTTTGTGGCCCTCCTCAGAACTTCTCTAGCAAGTCCATGTATTTCTGGTAGGGGGATGTCAGAGCTGGATGCAGTACTCCAGGTAGGATCAGTTTTATACTCTGTCCTTTGGAAAAGGCAATTCTAACAGGCTATCACCAATTTTAAGATCAGACTCAAAGAGCATTAATATAGTATTGTGTTAGTGCTGTTGTCTACTGTTTGGATAATAGGACAGGATAGATTTTAGCATTAATAAAAATGTCATTAAAAAACTAGTAATCATGTACCTTGCTTTGACCCGTTAAGGCGCTCCAAGCAATTACTTGACTGACATATAACAAAAGATAAAGTGAAAAAAAAAAATTATTATCATTCTAAGACATCATCATCACAAGAAAATAAAAGAAGGCATTAATTTTATTTATATTTGTGTTCCAGAGGTGTCCAAGCAACCTCACAGCTCCATCACAGAATCTCCAGGCTGGAAGAGACCCAACGGATCACACAGCAATGTAAATAAACACGGTATTTCAAAGAGCATCTGCCTCTAACACACAGTATTATTGTCAAGCTATATAAAGTATGAACCTTACCATTGAACTAAATTAATGTTTTAAGTTAAAATATAATTAATTATATTGTTCAAAAACTGGTTAAAATATCATGCAATGATTCTCATTACTTCACAAATTATTTGATGGCTTCTACTGATCTTTTTCACTGTAGAGCAGCTTAACACAATAAGTAAATTTTATCTAGGCCACCTTATTAATTTAGTAAGCCACTTTCTGATACAAAAAGTCATAAAAGCAGAAGTATTACAAAATAATATCAAAAACATTTTTAAAATACATAACTATTGCCTGAATCTTCAGAGACATACCTTAAAAATAAGATACCCTTTATTATTCACCACATCATTTACACCTTTTAATGTAATCAAAGGATTTAAATAACTCAATTTAATATTTATCCAGGAAAGTGGATAGCCAGTATTCTACCCTGAGGGACAAAATTCTTCACAAAAAAAAAGTTCATTTTACAAGACACTAGCATTTTTGCATTACTAGCACCTCTCACATAAACCATGGTGAAAACCATAGTTCATCCTAAAAATCTTGAGACACAAATATACCTAACACAAGATTTTAAACAACACCATATATTCTGATATACATACATTTTTACCTACATTTCCCACGTTATGCATTATAAAGACACAATAACTGCTCTTTCAATTTGCAGTAGCTTCCTAAAGTTTAATTCTGCTCCTGTTAATGACAGAGGCAGAGCTTCCATTAACCAACACAGCAGTACAGAATTAGGCCACAACAAATGCAAAAAAAAAAATATTTAAAGCGAGCATTTGTAAAACCCTCTAACTACGCAAAGATGGACTTGGCACTTTACAAGGTTAAGTTCCCTAGTAAACTTCCAAATGAAATTTTAAAGTAACATCTTAATATTTTAAATACTCCATCTTTGATTAGCAGTCTACAAATATTGTATATAACAATAGAATAAAATCCAGTTATGTTTCTACATGTCATAAGCGATGGACCTGAAGGAACGTACACTGAACAAGACTCACAACCTTTTCTACACTTGAAAAATCCGATTTTATGTCATACTCTGACTGCAATGAATCAGTGGACTAGGTAGTATTTAAAGCAAATCTTTAGAATTAAGACACATTTTCTAAAGATGAGTGATATAGTTAGAAGTGTTAATATATTGACAGCTCTATGATATAAAATAATGTTGAAAATCCTTACCACTTTCAAAACAGGCATCAAATATAAGGTGTCCTTTTTTAGGCTGTCCACAATAACCAACTGGGAGAACAGTGTACTTGCTCACATTCCCTGCTATGGTATCATCACTTCCTATGGCACTACCTGTTGCAGTAAAGCAAAAAAAGAAGCATAAGCATAAAACAAATACATATTTTAAAGCAATAGAAAGATATTACCCCATCCTTTTCTGCACAACATGAAAGTTGCACTGTTTGACACAAACAGCCATAAATTAACTCTTCCTTTTCAAAGTTTCCTTAAGAACTTTGCTATTACAATGACATCATATATTAAAGTTTCTCTGACTAACAAAGCACACACCCTGTTTCCTTGCACACTCATATGCAATAGTCTGATATCCAGCTGGATCCAATTCTTTTGGCTCTAAAGAATATTCTGCATGGATTCCCTAGAACTGAACTCCACAGCAGCATGTTCCTTTATCATCATCAGCAGCAGCATCTTCCGCACTATGGGCTTTAATGGGATCTTTTTCCTCTATCCCACTTCCTATTTTCATGCATCTTAAATAAACTTAAAAACTTTTGGACTGTTAAGTCTTATTCATATCTGAAAGATGAAAATTATTGGAAGGCAGAGGCATACATCATGGAAGTATGTGATTATCTGAGCTATGCTTGCTTAGAAAACAAAACTCAGAAAGAGACCTTAAATGTTTTTTAATGTGAACTTTATTCCACAATAAAATATATAAGGACATAAATTTTCTATAAAATAGCATGATTTTTGTCAAAATATATCAGCAGTGTATACACTGAGATGTTTGCCCTTGCAGTCAAACTATACTTTAACAAATTGCAATAAGCAAAAAAAAAAAAAATTGTTTCTACATAGGGATGGAAGAACACAGTGATTTTTTTTTCATTTGAGAAACATTCAAGAAAGTACATTAATATCTGTATATTAAATTATACATTAGTATTATAGTACAGTGAAAGAAATACACAATAATATAACTAGCTTTTAATTCTTGTAATATTGACTCAGCATTTTCTTCACTATTTATGACTTTGCCAACAATCATTTAACAACATAAAAACTATCTTCTGTGTTACAGAAAACTAGGAAAAATGTGTATGTCTTCAAGGGCAGAAGGCATGTGATGGAATAATGGGATGATAATATCTTATTTCACTCTGATAAATAGGGCTACTAAGGCTTCTCGAAATAGACTTTTGGTCTGCACTGATTTTTTGACATTTAAATGGGTTACAGGAGATGATGAATGTGACATAAAGCTCAATTTGTTTTATTTTTATATTGAAAACTATTTCACACAAATGTTACAAGCAATTCATATTGGCCCTGAACGATGAAAGCAGCTTATTAATTAAAACTGACCTTTCCATACATAAATGTATTCCACCTCTTGAGGCAAAACACCTTGGCTGAGGTAACAAATTATACCAACATATTAGTGACATATAGTTAAAGGGTTTGTCAGGCTTTCTATTATATACCCATATTTTCAGAGGTATATAAATTCCAGATTAAAAATATGTATATTCAGGTCAACACTGGGCATATAAATCCTCAGTCTTCCCAGGGGAAAAAAAATTGAAACTTGCTCTCTTTAAGAAGTGCTGCAACAGAACAAAGACTTTTCTTACTTTATCATAATCAAAACAGTTAGATATTAAATAATGCACACTTATTTTTTTAGCAAAACTATCATTTGCAACCTCAAGGTTATTTGTTTTAGACTGAATAACAACCACAGATAGCAGTATGTGGCATTTAAATTGTTTTCCTTAAATGTGAAATTGTTACGTGTGATATTTTTAGCTAGATGGTTTTTACTCTGTAGGCAGCATGCTGATACAATTTGTTTAAAGGCTGGTAATATCAGAGGCAAACTTAGACCTGAAAGGGGCATCTCTGTATCTGTATGGCAGTGATGGCGTCAATTGATACAATTCATCCCTCTGTATCACGCAACCTGTAATTCCCAACAGCAGTCACAGGAAAACCATTTCCCCAGTTTCAGTTCAGTGTCACTTTGATTAAGAGCCCCCATATACCTGTTGCAGGAGTCAAGTTAATCATTTGTAATCCAACACACAGAATCAAGGATACAAGTTAAAATTCAGAGAAAATCTGAAGATGTCCACCAAGAATGCATGAGCTGCCACAGACCAAAAGTAAAGAACGGGTGGCAGGGAGTCAACAGAGTAGAGTAGTAAGAAGACTGAACGCCTCCTGGCAAATTCTCAGCTAAAAGTAATGGGTTTCTTGTAGTCCCTAAAAGATAGCTGAGAAATACCACTCAGATAAAGATGAAGAAACAAGAAAAGATCACATTCATAATGCTGCCACCATATGACAGCATAGGAAAAGCAGGCAGAAGACAAAGCTACATTTCCCTTTCCACCTAACTAACAAATAAGAAAATCTGTCACTGGAGTCTTTACACGATGCAGAAGGAAGCTGTCAAGAAACTGTGTCCTAGCAAAAAGCTTCCATCTGCTCCTTCTGGCCTAATTTAGCCATTCAGGAATGAGAACAAAAATCATCAAATAGCCTATAATTCATACTCACTTAACAATATTAATCTCTCCTCACATGGTCCTTATTACACAGTACTTTCAATATTCAGAATGTACTGTTGCTATATTTTGAGTTTTACTATCACTACTTAATACCTAAACAAGCTAAACTGCAGTCTTCAAGTTTCATGTTATTATACAGTTCAACAGCATTAGCTTCCTGCTGGTGTGTTCTCTTAGGGTGATAAAGAAAAGGCCAGACTACTGGCCAAAAAAGAGCCTCCACTGCTGTATTACTAGATCATAAGACGTGGCTGCAGGTTTGTCTGTTCAGCAAATGCAACAAGTGTTGCTGAGAATACATTACAGTCTTCAGAGGGGAGAATCATTACACTGTGCTGCAAGTCCTCTGGCCAATAAAAAGATACTGCCCTCACAACCTGGGGAGCCCTAAGAAGATTTTCCTGACTGAAGGCAAGGATGTACAACAGAACCTTGTAGGGAAGGGAAATAGTACTTCAATCTGAAGCAAGCTGCAAGGGAAAGAAGAGAATTAACTGAAGCACATCCTGCACATTGCACTTAGGGAGATTGGATTCTCCTTTGAAAAAAAGGTTAGATAGGACAAGCAAAGGGAAAAGTAACTTAGCAAAGACATCTCCTCAGACTGTACCTCTTATTTTGTCAATTATTTTTCTTATAGGTTATAAGACATATGACTATTTTATTCTAATTCTTCATAGCTTAAACTCCTGGAGTCTCCAGCAAATCCCTTGGATTTACTTTTACTACAGTATTAAACTTTAATGGCAATTTTCTATCAGGTATAAAAATGTGTAGATGTCTGAAATCTCTTTAAGTATATAAGATTTTAAAATAAAACCTGGACGGAGTCTTCTGATATCTGCATTCATCACTATTGTCATTACAGATATATTTCACATCAAACTAGTGGAAATTAATAACATCAGTTACAGGGGACTGGGATTCTTAGGAGGAAAAGTTTGAAAACTTCCAGAGCTTCTTGTTATTCTTAAATTCAAAGGCTGAAGTCAAGATCTTGTCATTCAATTAAAGATTAAATCAGTACTTGTTGCAATAAACATCATGCAAATTTAAGTTCATTTTCTTGAAGAACTACACTTTCTAGAGGAGCTACCTCTTTAGTAAATAATAGTTACTCTTTGAATTGGGTAAACAATGAGCCTGGCTTCCAGCTGTGACAAACAACAGAAACCACAGAGTTAGCAGCCAGCAGCTACCCTCATGCTACATTAGGTAGGAGAGCACAGCTGCATTAAAACAGACATAGAAAAATATAGAGCAAATTTGCCTGGAAAACCTGCATCACTCTTACAATCAGACTCATTGCTTAAGAAGGATGGCCAATTAGGAAGGTAAGGTAACGTGAAAAGAAATAACTGCAAGTCAACTTCATAGAAGTCTTTATTTAAATACTACAGATGTGATGGAGATCTCTCATTCTGTTTTGGGATTCTTACTTGAGAAGGAAATTGGGATACATTCTGCTACTGAAAATCTCTATTGTGTAAAGATCCAATAGCCAGATTCCCATCACACAGGGGTGAAGAAAAGTTTCCAGATATCCTAGCAGAAGGTTTCACTAGCCTAGAGCAGTATTGTTATTGTAAACCCATGCAAAGAAATTAATTTGAACTCTCAACACAGTGTGCAATAAGCAGAAGTTCATTCAGATGACCAATGGCAACTCCTATTAGCTTCTAAATACGACAAGACCCTGGATGAACATTGCTCAACTCACATTTTGGACAAGCAATGCTTACAAAGGGTATGCCAGTAACAGCATCTTCTCCACCAATCAGAAAACTGAAAACAGTGTAATATTAGCAAAATTCTTTTACATCTGCATTTGTAAGTATCTATAGCCTTAATGGCTGATTACATTCTCCTGGGGTTTGATGCCTCTTAAATTAAAAGGTTTTATATCATTGTACCTAGGCTTCAGCAACGCTGATATTCAGCAAGACTTGTTATTTCTGCTATTCGCTCTGAATGCTCCATGGTCATTCCAAAAACCCTACAGGCAGCAGCAGGCAGTAACTTAGAATTCCATCTCTACTAGCTTAAAAAATGCTATGATGAAGAAGAAAACACAACTGCCATTTTGATCTTTACAGCCATGTGTCCTGGAGGAAGGAATGGGTATGGACCCCGAGAATCGAAACAAACTGCAGAGTGTGTTGTCAATCTGAAATGTACTTAATTCACAGTCACCATAATTGGAACAGAAGTGGAAGAAATCATTTTAATACTCAGGGTTTGGGAGAATACTCAGCGTGGTACCACCCACGCCTGCTGCCACACATTTAGAAACTGTGCCCACACTATAACTATTACCTATTTCAAAGGTCAAGCAGAACAAGGAAAATGTTGATTATCACAGACAGCATTCTCAAACAACTTAGTCTAGTTCTAAAAAATAGTAATGTTGTGTTGTTATTTAGAAAAAAAAACTTGAGATAAAGCACCCTTAAAGTAACTGCCTCTTCAATTACTTTCCTCCTACAGTTTGACCAACAGACTGGTTGTCAAGATTGTGTCTCCAAACTGCAAGAAGATATTCATATCCAAGAAAACATGCAGAATAGCAGACATGTACAAGTTTAGCAGAGACTGGCAAAGTTCAGAATTTACCTGATAATGTTCTGAAAGTACTGAGGAAAATAAACTACAGGCTCACTGCTATTGACTTGAAAACGCTTATAGCAGACTGCATAAAAAACAAGGAAACATTGTGATTTTCCAAAACCAAGCCATTAACTTACTGGTTGAACAAATATGAAAAGATAATAAGAAATCTCTGAGAAATCTCAGTCCATTCAAGAAAACTAGATCCAAACAGAGGTGCAATTATCACTCCAAGGCCAATTACAGCTCCTTTCCAAAATCTAGTGAAGAATATCGAGCAGAAAACAACACCTGGCAAATACTGATCTGAATGATGATTCCTCACTCCTAACAGATGACATTGTATTATGAGTTTACAGGAAAAGAAAATAAGTCAACTTGTGTCAACACGTATTTATATAATATATAATAGTTGCTTCCAATCTTAGCCTAAAAACATAACTTCAAGAATATTTATTATCTCAGTGTGGTCTGTCTCCAAGGATATTCCTTCTTGTCAGGGCAAATGGTAATGATATTTTGATATCACTGCAGTAAAACTCAAAATCTCCAGGAAGGTATGAACAGCTTTTCCTCATGAAAACAAAAAAGCAATTAATGTCTTGAACTCAGTAAGCAAAAAAATAAATATCTATTATTATTTTATTGTACTTTAATTTCTAACTAAAATTCTCACCATCAGAAATGAAAAAACCCACAACTGAAAAAAATAACAGCACCAAATATGTTAACTGAAAACACATTTATTTAAAAATATTGTAAGAAACAGTGAATTTCATCTGATATACAGATATATTCTTTAACAAACATTTGGCATCTTGGTAATATCAAAAACATCACATGGTGCAACAGTTGCTATAGTAGCAATACTTCTTTAAACAAAAAAAATAGGTCAAACAAAAAGCATAAAGCATTTAAATCATAAAGAAATATACAATGCATCACATGCATCCCCAACTAGCAGAGAAAAGTGAATAGTTACCATGCTCAGCTAGCCCTTAGAATTGCATCTGCAAAAGTAATTGTATCAGCAAGTCCAACATTTCTGGGAGATAAGAGATGGCTCAGAGAATCAGCTCTGCATATGAATAACAGGGGATGCTGAAACACCAGCAGAAGTGTGCATAGGAATTCAAGGTCTAGCTCAGCAAAAGTTTTTTTTTGGTGGTGCTCCTACCAATCAAGGGGAAATTCTATGTCCAGGAATTCTAAGGCAGGAAAAGAAACAAAGCATTAAAGCAGATCCCTTGTGTGGTACTACACCATTCGGTAGTATATCTTTACCCTCAATGGGTAAAGCTTTCTTTCATAGTATCTCATGTGTTTTTGAAATCTGTAAGCAACTGATTTCCCAAAGATGAGGACTGCATGTGACCTGCCAAAAATACTGAGTCAAAGCAGGCAGACAATTGCAGTCTTTGGAAATCTAGTTGGTAGAGAACGCCAGGTAAAGGCAGAAGCTCACAATACTACCCATAATACTGAAAAAAAGAGGTTAGTTGTTGAAGTCACTAGTATTCGCTAGCAATAGCCTAAGCAGCTGTAAATATTTCCCTTGCCGCCTAATCCTGGAACAAATCAGCTTTCACACACTTGCTTTTGTATTATACGTGGGGGAGAAGGGTGAAAGCGATAGAAAGGGAAAGGTTCATGGATATATGATAAACATGTATCCATATATACATATGTATGCTAGGTATATATCCATATTTCACCAGCCGCCCCAGGTATGAAGCATTGATTTAACAAAAGCAGGATGTCTAGCTTAAACTTACAAGCATATAAAATGAATCGCATGCATATACTATGTATTTTCAAAAACCATTCTTCAACAAGGTTTTTAAAGGCAGAGTGACTACCTGAAAATGGTCACTAAAAGGTACTTCTAAACAACGTTCAAGGAACAGCACCAGCCAAAGGACTCTGATTCAGTTAGTTAGAGCTGCTGCAGTTCAGACTTTGTCATGTATAATTCTTCAGGTTTCACACAGCAAGGTATGAAACAGATGAACTTAATCCATACTTAGACTAATAAAGCACAGAGATCTGGTCTACAGACTACATTGACCCTCCTATACAGGAAAACCATATTTCATTGCAAGAAGCATTTTCTGTATAAGAATGTTACTTTCTCTGTGTGGTTTTTTCTTTATCTACAGTGTATATTCTAGAATAAATGGGGGGTTTTTTCTGATTTAAGAGCACAAGACGTGATCCACCAACAGTCATACCATGATATTCTAACCAGGAATGAGCACTCTGCAAATCAGGCTGTCTCCATCCTACAAGAACAGTATAATTAAAATTGGTTTAATGACAGCATAACTGAAAGAAGTCATGACAAAATAAATTCCTAAATTAAAAATAACTCATGTTGAAACAAGCTAAATGCAACTAAAACATCTGATATATAGCAACCAATTCAAGGGCCCTGACCCATGAATACGCAGCCTTTAAGAACTAATAAAGTCAAAATAACCATCAGTTAATAACTTTGTGTGGGTTTTTTTCCTCTAGAACCAACTGATTCTCATCTGGGAAACTTAAAAAAAATAAGACTCTATAGGTAACAATTACTCCTGATATAACAGAGAAATAGGTTTATTTCAGCTTTCTCAAAAGGCCAAGGTTTTATTTATTTTAATTGTCCTAGTTTCATACTCCTTACTCCTGACTACCACATTCAAAATGCTGTTCCACAAAAAGCATCTCCTGAAATTACTAAGTATGAAGTACTACGGAAGTCTTTCAAGAGCACTGGCAAGATCAAGGAAGAAACATATAACCAGTGCTTTTCCAGTTTATGAAAAATTATTCCTCTCATGTCAAATTCCTTGCATTTTCAATGTCTTAGCATGTTTTCAGATTGAACAGAGGCTTCCCAGACCTATATATAAAGGGATGTTTATGTCATTTTTTTGAAGACATGAGCTTATCTGCTGTGTTTCCAGCAAGGCCAAAGGAGGCCAGCAATAGCTGTGATGCTACATCTGAGCTAATAAACTATAGCACGGACTCAGCTTCAGTTTGCAACCTTGTTGGCGTACAGTCCATAGCATTTCTACTATGTTAGTGAAAAAGAAATTGCCACTTTTATCATTGCAAACTGTGATGCTTACTTCAGATTAAATTTTTATTTAACTGCATTCATGCAGTTACCATTTTAAAGCATGAAAATCGCTCTACTTATTAAAGCTAATGGGTTTGCTTTCACTGTTGTTTTTTTTTTATATTACCCTGTCAAATTAAAGATGGGGGGAAAAAGCACATTTGAGCAATTTTGTTGTATGAGTTCAAAAGGGGACAAAAAGCAGCAGAAACTGCTAGCAATAGCAACCAAGCATGTGGCCAGGGGACTGTTAACGAATATACAAGTCAACATTGATTCCAAAAATTACATAAATTAAATGAAAGCCTTAAAAACGAGGAAGGTCACAGCTGTCCTTCTGTGATAGGTGACAGCCAGTTGAGGGCCGTTATTAAAGCAGAGCTACACAAAACAAGTCAAGAGGCTGCAGAAGAACTAAACGCTGACCATTCAACAGTTGTTCAGCATTTGCACTAAACTGGAAATTTAAGAAATCTGGACAAAGTGCTGCCACACAAGCTGAACAAAAACAAAAAAAACCCCATCATTATCAAGTCTGCTCTCCACTTCTTATGTTCAACAATTCTCTTCTTTGTCACATCATGACATATGACAAAAAACCAGACCCTATATGACAACCAACAGCATGCCATGCAGCAGCTGGACTAAGGTGAAGAATCAAAATGCACCAAAAATTGCAACATTTAAGATCAACACTGGTCAATGAAAAAACACCAGTTCTTCTCCATAGCAACACCAGACTCTGTATATTTCAGAAGATTCTGCAGAGACTGCACAAACTGAGCTACAAAACTCCACTTTACCAACCAGGCTTCTCTCCCACCAATGACCTCATTTGTAAGCACTTCAACAACTTCCTGCAAGAGAAAGCTTTCCGCAATCAAGCAGCAATTCAAAACACCTTCAAAGAATTCACCTGCTCCAGGACTCCACAATTCTATGCTACCAAAATAAATAGACTTGTTACTTATTGGAAAAAAAAAATCAGGCTTAGGTTCTTATCCCAGCTAATGAATTTAATTCTAAGCTGAAATAGACTGCTTCAAAGCTGATAGGTAAAACCAGCAATTACTTTTACACCAAGCTATATAGTATGGACATTATTTCAGGTTTAGCACTGAGCTAATTCAGCTGTGCCTTCTAATTTGGATCAGGCTTTTAGTTCATCCTCAGGTATTCTCCATAAGCAATCAGCTTGGTGAGACTCAACGCAGGCCAGCTGCAATACTCACCACACCCCACGACACACACTATTCAAAGGTATTTTGATTTTTTGTATCTACAGTGTGACTACTGTAAATTTGTTGTGGATGCACCTGTCTAAAGAAAAAGATGTATTTGATTATTACAGAGTAAGTCAAGCATTCAAGAGACTTGAATTCAATTCCTGACTCAACCACTAATATCTTTGTGCTGGTAACGAATCCTTATGCAGGGGAAACTAGGCTTTCCACAGGGGTTTCACAGAGCACAAAAAATCCTGTGAAGAAACATAGCAGCAGTTGCTTATAGCACCATCTATCTCTTCAAGAGCCTGTATTTCACAAAGAATTGGAAGGATTGGGTAATTGTACATGGCTATCATTATGAGTGTGATAAATTCATTGATAATTAACATCCTGTGTATTACATGCCATAATTAATGCATCCTTCTTTGGGTAGAACATCTACTTTTCTTTGGCTCATGATTATGTGTAACTTAAAGATGTGGGTTCACCCTTGCTTATTTACTCTTTATTCAGAGGTAGGCATGTCTTCTGTCAGTCAACTTAAGTAAACAGTAATTTCAAACACAGTGAAGTTTTTTCACTTTGGAGTTAAAATCATCCTGAGTACTACATATTTAGAATAATTTGGGGATTTCAATACTACTACTGTTATAATTTGTTCCCTGAGGTTGCTGAAATCAATTACACTATTAATTACTGACATCATTATAATTACTCATTGAAACAACTCCTTTAACTTCTTAGTTGAGAATAGCATCTCTCTCTCCACTTTCCAAAACAGGCCAATCCAAAAAGTAACACTTTAAGCCACTAAGAATTTCTTACACCCAGGCATTCTCCCCTCACATTACTGAATTTACTCTTTAATTAAGAAGCACTTTAACATAATCTAGTGTTTCATGTCAAATAATTAGATCATTGTAGTGTTTTATTTTATTCACAAAATATAAGTACTGAATAGCAAAAGATTTAAATGCTGTTTCAGAATTCCTCTTTTCTAACATAAAAATGTCAGCAAAGCAAACCTGAAATATTAACTTTCTTGCACCAGCATAACAGGAGTTTAACTACAGAGAACATTACTAACTAATACACCATATTCAGCAGTTTTTTAACTAAGCAAATGTGATACAATATTTATAGGAATATGAAATGCATACAAAGTATTTCAAATATTCAGAACACAAGCCAAACTTCTACCTACAGGAAGGCTTAGGTACAGAAAGCTCTGAGATTAAATTACTGATTATTTTTAGTGCTTAGAAATAAAATAGCCAGAAGATATACTGGTATTCTTTGTATTTACAGAATATCTGTTATTCTGTAGTACTACAGACCTCAGGTATAGGTAAGTTTATCTCACACTCCTATTTAACATGCAGAGTTTCCATGAAATAATGCTTCTGCCTTTGGATTTGTACAGGTTATTTGAAGAATTTTTCATTAATCAAGTACATCATGCTATCTCATATGCATTATATACGCATGAAAACACAATAGCCACTTGATAGGTGTTACCCAACCTTAAAGCTTACTGTAATCACATAGTAACTTTGTTGCTTATTGCAAACTAAAACACATCAGTAGAACTGTAATGAATCTAGCTGGGCTTTCTTTGGAATGGATTGCTGCTGCTCTGCTCTGGTGATTTACAGGAACTGATGTTCCACTTGCTTTTGTGGAGACTGATATTCAACGCATTTTTCAAGGTGGTTATAAACCAATATGTAAAAGCAAAATCTTGCCAGTTCTCACTCGTGAATATGAGATCCACTAACTAAATATCTCCAAGAATTAGCACATAAATGAAATGCTGCTAGATACCTTATTTAATAAGAGTAATTTAAGACAACCACTTTCTTCTTCGACTCCCTTCTCTCCGCTTGATTTTTCCCACAACGAATCTACAAAATCAGACCATTAACTACACTGAGAGAACCGGGACACATAAGTATATCGGAAAACATGTATAAGACTGTACACATTCTAGTCTCTAGCTTTAATACATTACTTATCCAAAAATAGAGCCAATAATGAAAACACTTTACTACACACATACACATCAAACTCAATGCCAAACTTTTATAGGATCAGAGACCTACTCACGTCCACATTCCAGAACTTCCACAGACTCTGACAAAATGAAATCAAAGTCACTATTATTTTAGTAGAGTAGAGTTTTCTAAAGCATTACAACATACAAATAGTAAAAATACTTGGAAAACATATTTAAAAATCTAAGGTTAAAAATTATAGCACTTAAATGAGAGACTTGGCCTCTGTGTCGAGAAAACTATGGTTTATGGGGACAAAGTGACAGAGAAACTGGGATATGGGACACAAAGTTGTGCACTCATAACCAACACTCAACTACTTGTAAATTGGTTTATCTCTATTGTAGATTAATTGCAGACACGGCTTGAGCCTGGAAGAACTTATTATCTCAGTTACAATGGAATCTAAACATGGCAATTCTGCATCAAGGCTCTGCATGCCAACTACTTTTGGGGATTACTTCATAAATCTGCGCTGGTTTCTATAAAATCACATAGTTCTGGAAAAGGGCAGCACAATCAATCCTCCAGGAACAAAAGTTTTGTAGCACTATGCATACATCCATGTGGGTCAGCTGGACCCAGTCTGCATCCAGTAGCATCACTGCTGAACAGAAACAGCACTGCTGGGTCTGAGTGACACCGGTAGTAAATACCTGTATTAAACTCCTCTCCACCTCCAGTCACAATTAATCCAGGGGATGGTGCTTTCTGTTACCAGGGTATCCTAGCTCTTTATTCAAGAAAAAATAAACATGACAATGACATCACAGTCATTTCACTCTATTGGTTTCATCCCTCAACAGGTGTTGCTGGAGGAAAGAGGAAGGAAAAAGAACGGAAAAACTCTAAGCTAGACAAGTTGTCCATTTCTTCTGTGAAAGCTAGTGTTACTAGATAGCCCTTTTGGAAAGAAGACTTGTGTTGCAGATCTAAAGTTTCCCAGTTCTGTTAGTGGCCCCATGTGGAGACTAAGCCAGTTACATTTTAACACAGGAAGCTGACTAAAAACTATTTTAATAGGAATTACATCTATAAAGCTCAACTTTACAAAACTGAAATGCTCTGTAGGCAATATAAATGCACTATCAGGTTGATCTGGTTTTTTTGCATGAGACTTCTGTCCACTAAGTACAGTGATAGCAACGCTAAAGAAACTTGACAAAACTTCTGTTTTACAAATTTCAGTATAAAACCTATTAAAATTCTCCACATGCCTCATTTTACTTTTTACAAATTCAAAAACCTCCTCTCACAAGCACTAATAATTAATAGGGAGCTTTGAACTTCACTGAAAGAAAAAACGTTGGGAGGCTTGAGGTAAGTAACTTTCAAAAGCTTTGATTATTTGTCAAAGAAAAAAACTGTTTGAAATATGGCTAGGAAATGGTAAACCATTAAGAAGTGGCAACTGGAATACCCAACACGTTCCTGTTTCTTTCTTTTTCTGAAATTATATCTTCCGGCTGTATAAAGCCTTCATTAGTATTTCTCAGGTCTCCTTATAAGGCAAATTATGTAATAGAAATATGATCAAAGCTGTAAGTACCGAAAATATATTAGCAGCTCTTCTTCAGTGAATTCTTCTAGTGGGGATTGTTCCCACTAGATAACTGAAAAGTTGGAAATCAGTTGGATATCAGCCTACTGGCAACAGAGAATAATGATTATTATTTTCTGCAGCAACTTTGGCTACTTTCTATGTATCACTTCAATGAATATTTCAACTTAAGCAGTAAAAACTAAGGTAGTTAATGGTCTTCCAGAATGCTTCAAATTTACTGACAAACCTTTCTTTAATATCCCCTGGACTTCTAACTGCTTATCCTGAAATGTATGGATGCTATCTGTAAGCCTTGGCAAAGCTGTTGGAACAAAACACATTTGAAAATTGTTTACAAATATAACCTGCAGCATTTTATAAACAACTCGAAATAGCTCTTTATGGTGTGAAACCAGGTGCAAGTATGGGTCCAGTACCCTTTTTCCACTGGCTTTTGGAACTTCTTGATGTTGATAGGAGGATATTGTGGGCAAATCTCTTTTCAGCATGTCTTTTCCCAATCACTGAGATTCAGCTATGTTTACAGGCTAGTAGTATATATTGGGAAATAGTCTACATTGTTTACACACGCTTGAAAGCTCAGAAATAATTTAAGAAAGGACAATTCAATTGAAGAAATCAAATTTGCCTGGAAAACCAGAATTATCACTGACACACAGTGTTATTTTAAAGGCCAAGATTAAAATAATATTGTTAATTAGCTGATTTCTCCTGTTCTAAATTTCCTTATGACAAAGCTGGTGAATGAGAAGTTCTAGCTATAAAAAAGCCTATATTTAAAGAAAAATAAATAAAGTTCACTTATTTAGTTTGCCTTTTTATTTAATAATTAAGGCCACCTAAAGCAAGGTAATATGTTCCTAAAACTAGACTGTGTTCATCCCAGAATGTTTTCATACCATAAGTGATCAAATACTTTTAAAAGAATAACCATTCTTTTTTGAAAGAATACTCAAAAGCAAACTTTCAAAATAGTCCACCTCAGCACTATCATATTAAAATTATTTAGAAAACCGTATAGAATTGACACAACTATTCAGTCAAGCCCTCCACATGCAGATCTCTGAACCAATGATCTCAACACTAAGTATTTTAGAAATGTTAATTACTACCCAGACTTTGAGTGGAGGTTCATCATTCAGCAATGACTTGAAGCTGTCCTCCCTGAAGCTAAGTCAGCCCAACTGTGAACACTTTGGAAAATTCTAAAAATTCTTAATACAAAACATGACTTACATGGCTCTGCAAAGTACTTATTATGACATGTAAATAAATACGAAAAACTACACATTCGGCTGAGAAATCTGTTCCGAGAAAAAGAATCTTTGGTCTAAAGACATATATTTATACCCTGTCCAGTGCTGTGTGTAAATGCCTTTTTTTTTGCTTTCACTATGATTTCAATGACAACGACTCAATCAAATATCAGAAATACTAATATCCACAAAATGACTAGTTACTGTGAAATAACATATATTAGAACAGACAATCCAGGCTCATATGCAGCTGCCCCGGATAGAAAACTATTACAGAGCTCAGAGATAACCCACACCCTGTGATCATTCCAGCTTCTGGAAGCAAGTCTTCAGAAGGTAATACAGATCCCTAGATGAGTAAGAGTAACCCAGGGAGAATGACATACAGGCATCCTGTACTTACTCTGATCTGCTCCTAAACTCTCATTAGAGAAGTCAATAAGGTCCTCTTTGCTACAGAACTGCAAAAATAACATTGATCTGGTTTTGAAGAAGCATAACTAAACTGGCTGTCTTGCTGTATCTTATATCTTCTAAAGGTTTGAGACATCAAGGTCATCTGAGCAGAACAACTGGAAGTCAAACCAGCTCCTGAAGGTAACTAACTAGTCTTAAGCACTTTTCGTCTCCAGCAGAATTCATTTGCTAAGATTTAAGTTGCTTTTAATATGGATTCCAAATTTAAAACATGAAGACTTCAGCCTGGAAAGCCAAACAGCATACAGACCTAGGGTTTATTGCAGAAAGCTGATCCAAGCAGTTTTGAGAAACCAGCTAGGACCAAGGAGCCAATTCCAATTGGAAAATGATTGATTAATCCAGGGTAAAGCAAGTTGATTTGTAGCACTCTAACCAAACATCAAAACACAGAAACTATTTTAATGGATTAGACCAGATGTCTGCCTGGTCCAGAGAGGATAGTACTAGAATATGAACTCTGTAGTAGACAGATGTGAAATAATCTACCTTACATATTAATCCTCAATCTCATTTGAAACACAGAGATTGGCTTAAATCATGATACAGAAAATAATGCTAAGCATAATAACATCTGATGGTAGTCCCTCTTCTGGAGTATTTTGTGTAATTCTGAATGTCTTAATCCCCCTTCCCCAAGAAAAAAAATTGTTTAAAAATTTACAAAAACTACTGCAAAAACAAAAATCTATATGAAAAAGGAATTAAAATATGAAAATATTTACATATAAATAAGCAGTAAGTATAATTACCAGTGTAAGAAAGATTAACAGGTTTACTTTCCTATAATAGAAGAACAAGGAGATACTAATAAAACTGAAATGAAAAATTCTTACATTATATAAAGGTATATTTTCCATAAAGTATAATGAATACATAAAACTGCTTGCCATGGCATATTTTCATAGCTAAGAGTTTAGAGGGATTGTAAGCATCTTTGATGTATGTAATTTAGTATCAGACAATATTTAGGAAAAAAATTGATATTTTGAATCTCTTACATTTTTTCAGGCAACTTTCCCTGACATTGACTCTCATTAAAGACAGGTTACTGAATTAAACCATAAAAGAATGATCCATAACAGCAATGTGTGTTGGTATTGAATACAGATACATTATGTTTCATTTCTATCTCAGTTTACTCATTTGAAAATTCGGAATAACAGTATTTCCAGATGTAAAGATAAGACTTAGTTATTATCTGGGTTTTCTGATCCAGAAATAAAAACATGGTTTTATTGTAAAAATGAAACAGTAAGTATAAGATAGTCATACTGTCTAAAACAATTTATACGGTTTGAACAATGTTCAGTTCTTCAGGAAAGGCTTTATTCCCCCTGGGTCCATACGTAAAATTTTAAATTTGTGTAAAATGCAGGTTCCAGAGCTAGATTTTTTTATCTCCTAAAGGCTACTCCAGACCTGACATATCATGAAGACATACTAAGCAGCCAGGATGTGCCATGAACAAGAACGTTCCCTAATTACGTTATGTGCACATCAATAACATCAGTGTCTGATTGGTTAGAAGTGGGAAAAGTTCTGCACAGTGTTAATAATAAAAAGTAAACACTGTTAGCTTGCATATTTAAATAATATAGCAGAGAGCACGACATAAAACTAAGTTTGTGCACTAATCTGGAACAGCAGGGAAGCTGCATTATGCATTAAAGGAGAGTTACTGACAAAGGCACAGGCATAGGTGGCTGAAGCAGGTAGGAAAGCTGATAAAGTTGAACAGTCACTGGAGGTTTCTTTCCTGTTTCATAGCAGTCTGAGCTGATCAGCTGCGTTTACTACTGTACTGCACAACTCAGTGGATGAAAATAATCACCTGCCTAGTGAACATGTTTAATGTATAATAAACTTCACCGTGTGTTTTCAGGGGTTCATAAACAGTATGGCTGAACTGGGGAATTCAAGAAACTTAAGGCCAATCCATTTAGATGTAGCTTTTGTGGTATCATTTCCCAGAGCACAACAGCATTTCATGTATTTATTACTTTTTTTTTCAACTTAAGCAGCCCGAAAACCCAAAATGGGTTCTGTAGATAACAGATCTTCATTTGGAGCCACTTCTGAGGCTGAACAGCACAGCAGCTAACACAGTAGGATAGGAAAACAAATTTTTGGTCCAGGAACCCAGATAATCTATGTATAATGCTGTGGGATATTAAATATTTTAAAAAAAGAAAAAAAAGTCAGTATCTTTCTTTCATCCTCCAAACATTTTATCTCTATCATGTACTATTCGGGGGGCTTTTGTTTTCCTGTGGGTTGGAAAACACCTTAACCGTGTTTTGGTACACAAAGGAAAGATCTCTGTACCCAGAGGATCCTCATCATTCACGAGGAAACACAAAACTTTAGTTTCCCCTTCCTTAAAGAGACCCTCACAGCACAACACAGGCGAGATGCAAGGCGTGCAGCTTTCCGCTCCTCTGCAAGGGGCAGGTCTCACACTCCCCAGGACAGGTCAACCCCCAAGCTATCAGCCTGGCGGTGCATTTTCACTTCCAACCCCACGTCTTCATACACCGTTTTCCCATCCCAAATAAGGCAGGACGTGGTTTCTTGTGTGAGGGGAACTGCTGTGCACCAGCGTTTTGCTCTGCTCTTCACCCCTGCCCCCTTCGCCCCTGTGTGGGGAGGCTGGTCTTCAGTGATGTTAGGTGAGAAGGTGCAGGAGGGTCTGCAGCAGTTGTGTGCACCTGTCAGCACGGGAGGCTGGACAAAACTGGTAACTTCCCATTTTCTGGGTCTTGTCCACCTCTGCTTTAGTGCTTCTGTCCCCTGGAATTGTTCAGAGCCCTGCAGTCCACGCTGAGGGCGGTAAGGCGCTGGCCCAGGCTGCCCTCCGTCCCTGGAGGGGTTCAAGGCCAGGCAGGATGGGGCTCGGAGCCCCCGGGCCGGTGGGAGGTGTCGCTGCCCGTGGCAGGGGGTTTGGAATTAGATGATCTTTAAGGTCCCTTCCAACTCAAACCATTCTATGATTGCAGGCGCAGCCACCCCGCCGCCCGCTGCCCCCTCGGCACCCGGGGCTCCCCCGCAGCGGGCAGACCCGTCAGACCGGGCTCCTGCTCGGAGGGGCGATGCCGCCGGGCCCCCCTCTCCTCCCGCCCGGGGCCTGGGCACCGGCCTCCCCCTCCGCGCCCTCTCCCCCTGCCCCCTGAGGGCAGGGCTCCGCGCTGTGCCGCCGGGTCCCCTCTCCTGCCAACAGCCCCTGCGGCGGGGGGCTCTTCCCCTCTCCCCCAGCCCAGGCGCCTGCGGCCGGCACTGACCCGTCTCTGCCGTCCTGCTCCTCTCCGCCATATTTGTTGTCATTCCCCCCCTCCCGCCCCCCCCGCCGCGAGACGCTGCCTGGACGTCGCCATGGCAACGCACGTCACGGCCTGGGGACTCCCCCCCCGCCATGGCGGAGCGGGGAGAAGCCGAGCCGGGGAGCCCGTCCGGGAGCGGGACGGGGCTGGGGGGGCGCGACCTCGGAAAGACATCGAGGGGAGCTGGGGAAGGGGCTGGAGAACGAGGAGCGGCTGAGGGAGCTGGGGGGTTCTAGTCTGGAGAATAGGAAGCTGAGGGGAGAGCTGACCGCTGCCTGCAGCTCCCTGCCAGAAGGTTGCGGCGAGGGGGGTGTTGGGCTCTTCTCCCAAGTGACGGAATGAGGGGGAACGGCCTCGAGCTGCACCAGGTGAGGGGCAGGTTGGACGCCGGGGAAATTGTTTTCACCAAAAAGATTGCCAAGGCACTGGCAGAGGCTGTCCAGGGAGGTGGTTGAGTCACCATCCCTGAAAGTAGTTAAAAGACGTGTAGATGAAACGCTTGGAGATGTGATTTAGCAGTGGACAGGTACGGTTGGGCTTGATGATCTCAAAGGTCTTTTCCAACCTAGGGATTCTATGATTCTCAGCCCCTACCCGGGCCCCGCTTCTCGCCTGCAGGAGTCAGGTCTGGTCCCGTGTGGGCACAGGGTCCCGAGGAGGGGCAAATCCCAGGGCACCCAGGGCAGGGAGCAACTGCAGCCTTGCAGACCGGAGAGGAGAAGGGTCGAGGGGCCTGGCGCGTTCCCGTCTTCCCAAGGGCAAGGGAGCGCGTCCCTTCTGCTCTGCTTGCCTGCCTAGTGCACGAGGTGGGGGGCGGGCATTACGAGGAGGCACCCTTTGGCAGAAATGGCAAATTCACTTGTGTTCGGCTACACAACCCCACCCTAAAACTCAGCAGGTGAGTCAGACCCTATGGCAGTCATGTCAACTGGTTTTGAAACAAAAAAATTTCTTTCGGCAGCCCAGTGGGGAGCTTCATTATGTGAGTGTTGGCCGCCTGTCTCTTTCTCCCAGACCTAGCAGGTGAGCCTGACCATATGGCAAATATAGTCACGCTTCCTGGGGACGGGAGGGTTTCTCGGTGCGTGTGTTCACAGGCCCACTGGGTGACACCATGTGGCACATCCAGCAATGAAGTCTTGGTGCAAAGGGGATAATTATGTGTGTGCTTCCCAAGAGACCCAGCGGGTTGGGTCTGATCATGCGTGTCTCACTAATGCAAGGCTGCGATGGAAGCTTCATTGTATGTCTTCAATGCAGACAAATTTCAGGCTCTCATAAGTGAGTCTAGCCATGGGACAAGCTCAGTGTTAGAAGCTTGAAGATCTAGAATTGTGTATATTTCACAGACATGAAGGTGAATGCACTCCAGATTGGGGGGCTGTTAATACTGTGAAACAAGGAGTGTGCATGGAATGTTAAGCAACGGCAATGAGCAGGTCTGTGCTTATGGCTATGTAAACAAGTATTTGCTTTCATATAGCTAGAAAATTAATGCAATCACTTCCTAGTGACTAGTCAGTGAAGTAATCCAAGCTTAAAAATCAAGTCAGGTCAAATTGTATCTTTCTCCATCCAAAGTTCTGTTCCAGTTCAGTTCCTCTGAACAAGACACGTGGAAAATACCTGCAGGTTCTACACACTTAGATACTTCTGTAGAGTCAGTTGCTTCCTTTCTCCCTACCTTTTCTGCCCCTATTCATTCTTCTTTTGGTTCATAGTTCTGTGGTTATTTTTGCAGCATCTATTTTTGTGGTTTCTCTTCCTTTGCTTCTTTCCTTCATCTACTTCTTTTCACTCTCAGTATCTTATTTCAGTATTATATAAGCTAACTTAATATTATGTTGGCCACATCCCTGCGCTAGCGACTTGATAAAATACTTGCCCAAAGTGGTTTACCAAGGGGGCTTTGTGATGGGCTTAGAAGATACACCCTTGCACAGAATACTGGAGTGTGGATACTGTTCTTTGCTCAGTGAGGGCCATCTAGATCCAAGTTCTCAAAAATATTTTCCAGCCTTTTCTCTCTGCAGCTTTCATAAACTATAGGTGGTTACTAGCCTACTACTAAGCCTGATTTGTCTCACCACTGACAGTGAACTGCAGTAACTACAAGCACAGTCCTGTATGCTCTTCATTAGACTTTCTCCAGGCTGGCAGCTCACCCAGGCCCTGTGCTCTCCTTATTTGTGGCTGGGCAGGTGACCCTGGGACAACCCTCTTCAAAATACACCACATGTACTGTGATGTTTCTTCTGTCCATTAAGATCTCATGGCTGATTGTTTATATTAAATGTCCTTGCACATCCATTGAGAAACATCAGCAGCACTGATTCAAGCTTAACATAGACAAAAACATTCTCTTGGAATTTCCCCATGTATATGCATTACAGTACCTCCTACCTGCCTATTTGTCACAAAACCCTCACCTGATTGTTTCTTCTCCTCTTTACTTGTCTAGTCTGTTATCAAGTCCAGATTTCTCCTGCTCTATGAAAAGCTGACTATGCCTGTATCAGAAACTTAGGACAGTTTTTTGCTTCTGGTCATCCTTTATCCTGCCAAAACCCCTTTCTTTCAGGTTCCTGCATAGCCATGTTCCCATCCCAGTCCTCCTTCAAATAATTTCTCATATCACTTACCTCATCATTCCTTTATCTAAACTTTCCTTTTTCTTTTTTGCTTTCTTGGTTTGGTTTGTTTGTTTGTTTGTTTGTGGGGTTTTTTAGGTCTTAGTTCTGTCCAAGTCTGCAACTCTAGTCTGGTTTCTTATCATGTCCCCACGTCCCCTTATTCCCTTTGTTCTACTTGCTATTCCAGCTTTAGTGTCCTCTCATCCATATTTCATTCTTGTCTATTAATAGTCAACATTTTTCATCTGTAAATTTCTAAGAATTAAGTGCCTGTGGAGAAATCTTTCATACCAGTTCTTCAGCCTCTTTATTCACATTCCTCTGAGAGACTCACTTCTGTGGTGACCATGAGTACTAATCCAAAGGCCTTTTGTACCTAACTACCATTCTATTAATTCAACTCGAATACCTGCAAGGTCTACTAAAATCCAAGATGTAGGGAAAACCACTTTTCCCAGTCAAATTAGCTCTTCTGAGTTAACACACCTGGAAAACCTAGAAATGCCACACTCGTTTTTTCGATCTGAGTTTAATGTTATGTTGTAGTCACCTCACCTGAAATGGTGTTAAATATAGATGATATGCAATCTTCCCTAAAACAGTAAGATAATTTGACAAGAAAGAACTCATATAGAAAGTTCTTTAGAAAACAGAACGACAACCAGATGGTGTAACTTGAAGAATAAGGGCTGAGGAACAGTAGTTCTTTAGTACTGAGGAGCAGTACTTGCTCATTTTTATGCATTTTTTTAGAGCACCTGGAAGTCCAGCAGAGTGCTTGCTAGTACAAAGATGCCTTTGGTCCCTGCCCTTCCATAGCTAATAATCTGATTTTAGACATCACAAAACAACAAAGAATAGCAGACTACCACTGCAAAACTCTGCTGCCCTGGTTATCTTCATAATCACTGTTTCAGCCATATTCCTTATTTCAATGTGTCCCACCTTTCAGCATCTTAGCAAGCAAAAGCTACTTCACTTTTGTGGCTCTTTACAGCTTATTCCCACCTTATCATCTTTTAATATCCTATAGAGAATTCAGTGTCTCCCCCTCACATTTCATTCAGCAATAACTCTCTACTTGTTACATTTTCAAACCAGCACCTTCATACTTTCCCTCGCTGCTTCTTCTCACTCCTACTCACCTAATTTTCCTCCTTCAAATCCCTCCCAAAAAATCTCCTATGCTGTGATGTCTACTGAAGGAATGATAATGAATAGTCAGCTGTGTGCCAAGATTACTGTCTATCATGGTGCCTAGTGTTGTCTCATTCTGGTATGTCTCTTACATCCACTTGTGTTGGACTGAAAGTGACATGAAACAGGCTGCATTAGTTATGGGTTCTGGAGTGGACTTTTAAAATCCGTTATATAAACAAATAAAAGTAAATTGAAGCAACAGAAATAGAATGGGAAATGCTGGCCAAAACCAGGAAGATTAGGCAATAATACAGTTATGATTCATCAGCTTAGGTAAATTTACATAAAAATTAATGTGACTGACAACTCCCCTCATTACAAATATTGAGGAAAAATTGTTTTTCTAAATCCGGATTTGTGCCATTTTTCCATTTATTTATAAGGTCTTGAGGAGTACATTTTACTTCTTTTTCTTGTATTTGACACATTTGATATTCTATGTTTTGTTTATCTTTTGTCTGCAGCCCACAAGACTATGTGGTGACTAAAGAACATGAGGAAGCATAACACCACAAGAGCAAAGACTGAAAGGAAAAATGATTTCTGATCTCTTTTTTTCTATACATGAGTATAATTCAAATGTGTTGAAGTTGGAATGATTGGCAATACACATTCAATATTTTCGATTCAACTAGAGGTTGATGCTGTCAATACATAAGCTGTCGAAACCCCAGTGGTCTCCCTAGAAAATCAATAAAAATCCAATTTTACAATCCTGGTATTTTCAGTGTTTTAAAAATTGGCAAAAACCCACTGCTTTTGTACATTAAAAAAAGCCAGTAAGGTGAATTATTGATTTTTCACAAATTGTTTTTAAGTCCCCGTTAAGGCTGGATGAGAATGAGAAGATGTAGTACTAACACAAGTTTTGCATGCGTTTCACACACCACATATATAGTATGGTTCTTTAAAGTAGGAGTTTGAAAATGGAAGTGTCGTTGTGTAGAAGTCATATAATTTTTTTTTAATTGCTTTCCCTGTGTAGAATAAAGTAGTGGATGCATTCAAATATGTGTTCTATCAGCACTTCAGCTTTGACTGCTGTCAGAGGTCAGAGGAAAGGCCACGACAATGCTTCTGGTACAAACAGGCCATCAGTATTGGCTAGACATACAGAGTGGGTACAATACAAACTAAAAACAATAATCTANAATAAAAAAAAAAAAAAAAAAGAAAAAAAAAAAGGAAAAGAAAAATGTCTGGTCAGAGTTTTTAGCCAGGACATTCTGGCCTGGTGGATTCAGAAAGAAAATTACATCTGATAAAGAAAAAAGGAAAGCCAAAATGAGAAACCAAAGCCTAGAATGAGGTAGCAAAACTGAAGTCAATTTTTAAACGTGCATACATAGTGGAGGAATGCTATAAAGTTATTATTGTAACCTTGATCTGCTCTTTCTCTTCTTCCTGCATTTATCACTCTCATTAGTTATGTTATACCTAAAAGCAGAAAGTAAATTTCACATCAAGACAGTATCTTTAATGTATTCTGACCATGACTAGTATAACTGTATAAGTTCTATACAAAAATAATATTACCTCTTGGGTTTTTTTCTGAATTATTTCTAAGCATAGGAAAAATTAAAATGCAGCAAGTCTGGAAAGGTCAAACTGTGTCTCCCCTCATTCTGTGCATGACTTCTGAAATAATAAAAAAGTTATGCTGAGATGACTGGTATGAAACCTGAGACACCATGATAACAGAACTTGGATCAATTCATGCCCACATAGACAAATCATCTCATTTCACTCCTGAAAATATTTTTTTTTAATTCTGCATTTTATGGATATTTTGAACTGTTTGTTCCTAACAGTTGTCATCAAAGATATGCATCGACATTGTGCAATTACACAGAGAAACTGTGATCCTGAAGGAACCCAATCTGTAAATGACACCCATACTGAGTACAGAAGGTAAGCAAGTTGTGACCCCAGGATTTTGAATACGACCTTGCTTTTCCATTTTTCCACAAGCACTCCAGAGCTTGTAAAAGCATAGGACTGCCAGCATGTAGTGCTTTCTCAGACCTACTTCCTTCCTTTTTCATGGTTCCTCGAAACAGGGCCGAGCTTTGATGAGGAGTTGGTTGCCAGTGTGCTCTTACGCCCTACATTTTACTAGAAAAAGAAAAAAAAAGTAGGTGCCAGCCACCCGGGTGCAGAATAGAAAAGGAAATGCTACCCAAGGTTAGGAGCAAATACCATTAAATCTGATATTTTTAAGTTATTTTCAGGAAATAAAGGACCTTCATTTTTAAGTTCCCATCAGAAAGGCATACACATGTATACAATAAAAGTGCACTTTATCTGAGAAAGATGAAGGACTAAGTTCTCCTGGGACTTGAACATGTCGATCAAGACAGTTTTGGATTTTCAAACCTGAAGTGTAATGCTAAGCAAAAATAACTATTCTGTGCCATTCAGAGGCATGTAGAAGGGGTCCAAAGAACTCTTTGACACTGGAACCCTGCAATTCCAGAGAAGCTCTCAGTAGTGAAAGTACTTTCAAATTGTTCCTAGTTCCATAACTGCTAAATAAGCTGTTACTTTGTGACATTTCCAAGGGGTCTAAATGATCCTGAAATTTAATTTTTTAGAGGAAAAGAGAGTTCACAATGGATTTAGGAACCATGTTAAGTTCCCGACTTTTAAAGAAATTCATTATTTGTGTTTTATTTACAATTTCTCAAGGTTCCAGTGGCACAGAAAAGGGAGCAGCAAATCACTGAGAACAATCACTACCTGATGGGAGAGAGGAGGTAAACTGAAATTGCAGGAATTTACTTTAGACAGTAATAAGCTTATGTTAGCTACCACATGGCAAATAATACACAATAAAATACAAGTGCAGAAAGGCCATTATTAGTTTTCATATTTGTTAGCAGATCATGGTAAAAAGCTGGCTCACCCTAGTGTGCACTTGTCTTCTCTAGGATTTTTTTACCTGCTCAGTGGCAAGGAATTCTCTTTTTTTCCCTGCCATATACAAGGCCTACAAGTTCTCAGATAGGAATTAAATAGATCTATGTCAATGTAAGCTACATGGACTAAAAATGATCATTTGTATCCTTTTAAAAGAATCCAAGGAATGAATGAAAAGGTTGTAGGCTGATTGCCTTTGGTAGTTAAGTTCAGGTAGGGGCTTGAGTTCAATGCACTAGATGGCTTGAGACTGTCAGCCATCAAGTTCCTAGTTAACCTAATGCCTTTTGGTTTTGCACTGTACTTATGCAGAAACACTGTTGGCTTGCCAGTTATTTCATAAAAATAATAAGCCATGCAGTGATCAGGGATTAGTGCCACCCATGCCAACTCCAGCCTGACTGTCTTGAGATAGGCAGAGATCTGGCTTTACTGTCATTAGAGGATTGTTACACCAAGACTACACTCATAGTAACATTTTAAAATCACTATTTTATGTGTTTGAGGACATAAAACACACATCATCTCTTTTTAAATTTCTGTGTCTTTTGGCTAAGTGTCACGGTTTAACAGGGGCAAGCAGAGAGATGAGGTCCTCAACAGACATTGGCCATCACAGAAGAGTCTAAGACCCTTGTGATCTCTCAGTTTTATACCAAGTATGACATACATGGGATGGAATAATCCTGGTCAGTTTGGGGTCACCTGTCCTGTCCACTTCTCCCTGCAGGTGCAATCCTTTTCCTCTCCTTGGTGAAGCACAGATGGGCTACTGTATTTCTTAATCCTCTGACCCATAAGGATTGGCAGTGAGACAGTGTTCCCATTAATACATCTCTCATTCCTTGTACTTTTTCACATGGCATTGAAATATTACATTTGGGAACTTATTGACTCACTCAGGATGGTGACTGCTATACCAGAAAGGAAGCTGAATTTGTTTTCATATTTTGAGCACACACAGAAGTGGTAGCAACTTAGGAACCAACTCTTAGTAATAGCATCTGGAGTAGAAAAGCTCTTAAAATCTTACCCGCCAGAAAGTAATGTTTTATTATACAAGTGAAAGGTCAAGTATACTTGAGGGTCTGATTAAGGAGTGGTCACAGAACTGATTAGGACAGCTAACCTTGACCATTCCTGAAACTGTGCCAAAATTAGAATGGGTGGCAGAGATGCTCACAAACCAGACACCGCATCTGCAACTCAACAATGTCTGCAGAGGAGGGCTTTCAAGTAAATTTCACCTTTGCTTAGAATTCTGTACTGGAAACTGCAGGATTGAACACAAGCGTTTAACTCCACCGGCCACAGTATGTTATATCATCCTGATGGGGTCATACCTGACTTAGCATCACTCGAGAAGGCCACTGTAGACTGAAGAACCGATCTGGCTTCCCAGGTCTCAAGTGTACCCATCTGGACCTGCCTCCCATACAGTAAGCAAGATGTTTAATGGGAGCAGCTGCAACCAGCAAGCAAACCAGAAAGTGACAGAAATGTTGATAGTGTCCCAGTATAGCACTGCTGTCTCTCAGAGATTTACACAATATGCAGGATTTAAAAGAAACAGAAGAATAGATGCTATTTAATTAGGGCCTTCACAGAAAAACATCTGGTATAATTGGTTAAGGGGAAGTCTTCACTCAGGCAACATTTATTTGGATATAAACCATGTCCAATTGCAAAAGCTAATTAAACAGCAGGGCTAAGGTAACAGAGTTTTGCCTGCATGACTAGGATATAAGTTTTATAATCCATGCTGTTTCAGGACAACACCACCAAGAACAAATAATTGTGTATCCAAAAAGTCAATTATGCCAGTCTTTTAGTAATAACATGTTCCAGAGGTCAGAGAATACTTTTTTTTATATTAAGTAACCAAGCCGGTTTTCTGTAGAGATGGAAGCTTGATTATTGCACAGCACTCATCAAGAAACTGAAAGCAGCAAAACTAGCCTGATGGATACTCCACCCTATTCAACAGTACATTATTAGCCGGTTACTGTGAAGCTCTCTAGGCACCCTCATGCCCTTTGCTTTCACAGAACAAATTGTCTGATTTTGAGCCATCAGGCCTGTAGCAGTTTCCAAGGAACTCATATTATTGACCATATATTATTTAAAAGTATCTTTTTAAGGAAAGCATATTTACAAGTATTAGAGCTACTTTTACACACACGCACACACACACACATATAGTTGAACTAGTAGAAATTAAATGGAAGGTAAGCACACATCCATGTAGCTACAAATTCAGTAGCTACAAATGCATCTTGTTGAGCTTCTTCAGGTGTTTTTCAGTGAACGACAGCCTGGGATTACCTAACACCTCCAAACTCTCTTCAGGTTATTCATTGCTTCTGCAGCAACTCCAGCGTGGTTTTCACTTGGTAGCAATGTACCAGTCGCTACAATCCATTCAAATGCAGTCTCCATAACAAAGAAAATTCTACTTTCTAAACTTTCCTTTTGCTTATCTTCTTTGTATTGGTGGAATTGTAGGGAAAGAAGAGGTTTAGAGGACAGGCATATATTGCCTCTTCTGTGAAAAGACAGTGGTAATGTCCCTCAAATGTCAACTCTATGCATTTGTATAATCCATGGGGATTGAGAAGCACCATTTGTCATAACATATGAACAACTAATAATAAAGAATCTCCCAAGAAGTCCTCGTCCGAATCAATGATATCCATGAGAGTTTTACTGTCTTTCATGTGAACACTATTAAGACATCTTTTCTCTTTTTTTTTTAAATAGTTATCTTGACACAGTCTAGGCTAAAGTGCATTCACTGTACCTTCCAACTATGGCCCTTAAACAACCTGAATTCTGTGAGAAGGCTGCAGGCCAAGCAGTTGTACACAAATGCACTGAAATCTTAAGTTAGTAGCCTTTTAAAGTGCACATAATCTTCTCACAAACCAAATATCTGCAGGAATGGTAGAAAAACTAACTTTAAAGAACTTTTAATGGTTTTTTTTTAATTTCATAGCCTTTAGCAATATATTACAATGAACAGTAAGTATAAAACTACAGTCAAAATCTTATATGTTTTCACAATAATTTTTACTTTTAATAAATTAATTTACTGCATTTTAGATTCAAAAGTAGCAAGGACAATTTCAAACGAAAACTTCAAAAACAAGATACCACCAAAGACTTTTCTTGGATGAAAGAGCACATGCAAGGAGGATCAAGACCCTACAGTGAGATCAGCTATTAGCTAATTAAATATGTGACTAAAATTCATCATTTTAAATAGGAGCCATATTGATGGTGAGCAATCTGGTAAGCAAACGAATGACAGTGGATTTTTTTCATATCTTCAGAGAGAAACATTTATCTTAATAAGATTCACTATGACAATACTCATGGAATAAGTCGATGTCTACTAATTAAAGGACACTGTCAACCTGATTTTCTAAACAGCTAATTAAAATATGCAGCATCTAACACAGCACTTCTTGCAAAGTACACTCTGTTTAAAAAATACATCCCTGTAAACGCTACTTGTTTTTCTATTCCCTTGTGTTTGCTTTTTTAATTGGTTTTTCAACAAAGGAGGATCTGCTGAACTAAGGTTGTATTTCTGTATCAAGTTCCATTAATGCACACCCCTGTACTTATGCATAAGCCAAATGATTTGTAGGTCTAAAAGGATATACAAGAGAACAATGACACTAATTCTAAGGGTTTGCTGTTGTTGCTTTTTCAAGGATGACAAGATTTTCTGGTTTTGGGGGGGATTTTAGATAATCTATACATTACTTGAAGCTGTAAAATTTTCAAAAAGAAATACAATTTTCACATTGATAAGGAATCTTTAACCTTCTCTTGTATAGACTAATGAGATTCTTAGAATAAACAGGCTTCTCTATTTCTTATTCTGATTCTGTATGTAGCTTTTTCAAGAGAGAGAAGTTGTTGTAGATCTGTCAGCAAGGCTCTGGGAGTAGGAGGATGTTTGGATTTCCGGCATATTGCAACGCAGTTCTTGGCCACCAGCAAAGCTATGTGTGTGAATCTCATTTTATATCCGTTGTTTGCAATACCACATATCTTAAGAGACATTTGAAACAGTCTCTGTACGCCTAATCCTAGACAAGTAATCACAAATGATTTCCTAAAAGAAGCTGAGAAGGCAAAACACATACCCATACGTAACATACGTCATGAGTCTCTGGATGAAACGATGCTGTCATAAAACTAAACTAAACTAAAAATCTTTTATGAATTGGATAATATTAAGTTTGCATTCATAGTTCCTAGCCCAAATCAGCCTATTGTTTGATATGTTTGCTTTTTCTTGCCAGATTGAGGCTTAACAATATTTTCTTTGATATACTTTTGCATTAAAACATTATTAGCCAGCTAATCTTGTTAGTAATTTGTTAATCTTTTTTAAAATGTCTATTCTTGCAGTACAGAAACCGGATACAGTAAATTATGAACTCTGTGGCTGCTAATTAGTGTTACACCTGGAAGTATATGGAGCTCATATTCAATTCAGATTAGCATTATTTTTTTTCTTTAAAGATTACCCGAGTCAAGATTCCCACCATTCCTCCTTCTTTTCTATCCTCAGCCAGTACACAGAAAGCATCATTTTTCCAGCCAAAGTCTATGCGACCCCCTTAAGATTGTACCACAGTAGATGCTTCATTAGCTGGAGGAATCACTGTCTTAACAATATAAGGGCCTTCCTGCCCCAGGCAGCATAAAAAAGCTTGGGATTTCCAAATGTTTTCTCCAGCAAAGAGGTGGGCTTAGCACGTGCCAGCTAACACTTCTTTTTCTTCCACACAGCTGTGCTCTTTTGCAGGCAAGTGCCCAGCTCTTACTGAATTATAATGAAAGTTCAATGGCTGACCACAGAGGCTTTGACAACCTCTACAGAAGACAATTTGAAACTGATCTGCTCCCTTGTAAATAATCACAGAATAAAAAAATAACAGAGTTGTGATGACAATGACTTGGGAGAGCAAAATACTTTTGCTCTTCTATAACTGCCTGCATTCTGCAGTGCTGACAGGAGTTAAAATTCGTTTTAGTCATTAAAGTAATCAGGTATGAATCAAAGAAACCTCGGGAGATGCTGTTGTTGAGGAAGCAGATATTATTTTCACACAAACAGCATTTTTCTCATTGTAACTTCATCTTAATGGGTATATATCTTAAATAAACAAAACAATTATTTTGAATTGTATCAGGAAATTTCCATCTTTAATATTCCTCAAACAAAAAACCACTAAAATGCTAAAAGCATTTTGGTTTTTTATAGGCACATCTAGTGTATTCATTGCCATAATGCAATATTCTAAATGCCAAAAAAGTGAAGCAGTGATCTATAATTGTAAAATGCCAATAATTTCCAAGCTGTCACTGATCTTGGAAAATTTCCCCAGTAGCACACGGAGATCAATAACTGTTTATAGACATTTTAGTCCCAGTTCATAGGGAGCGTATAACTATGGACTATGTCAAATTTTTTAACTGTGAAGTGAAAGATTAATTTCACACTTAAATCTACCCAGAAGCCCGTGATGCTAAAGAAAGGCAAGAAGGATAATCCAGGGAAGTTCAGGCCAGTCAGTGTCTGCTTGTTCTCTAGGACAGTAATGGTGCAGGTCTGCAGGAGCCATTTCTGAAGCAAGAAAGGTGATTAGAAACAGTAGCCAGCATAGATTTACCATGGCTGCCATGCTTGAGCAATTGTAATTACCTTCTAGGATGAAATAACAAGATGTGCAGACAAAGGGAAAGCAGTAGGTGTCATCTACCTTGACGTCAGCCCAGGCTTTCAGCACACTCTCCCACAGCACCCTTGTACCCCAGATGGAACATTATAGTGTGGATGGTTAGACTGCTAGATGGATGAACATTTAGCTTGACAGGCACAATGCGCTAATGATTCCTACTGCACCTGACAGCTGGTTGTAAGTGGTGTTACTTGGGAGTCTACCCTTAGACCTATGTGACTGAATATCTCTATGAGTGGCCTAGAGGAGAAGACAGATCACAACTCTGCCAGACTTGCAGAAGGCATCAAACCTCAGGATCAGAATTACCATTTAGAGGGATAGAAAAATGGACCGACATGAAACTCAACAAGGCCATGTGAGAAGTCTTGCACCTGGGACTGACTAACCCCCTAAAATAGTACAACATTGGGCTGCCTGGCTGAGAAGCTATGCTGAAAAGGGCATGGGAGTCCTAGTGATGCTGTACTGTAAGCATGAGCCAGCAGCGCACCTGGGCAGCAATGAAGGCTAACAGCATACTCTGCTACACCAACAGGTGCAGAGACAGTAGATTGAGAGATGTAATTACTCCCTTTTACTCTGTATCCTTTAGGCTACTTTACTATCTGGAATACTACATGCAGGGGGGCTTCCTTTGCAAGAAACACGGTGATAAAGTTGAGTAGACAAGCTCCAAGGTGTTTAGAGAGCTGGAACACTTGCTCTTAGAGGAAAGCCTGAGAGATGAGGACTTGTAGAAGGAACAGCTTCCTAAATACCTAAAACCAAGCTGCTCCTACTTAAGAGGCTACCAAAAAGATGGAGCTAGGCTCAGTACTGAAGTACAACTGGATGTAAGGAAAAAATAATTAAATACAAGGATGTTTAAGCACTGGAACAGGTTGCTCAGAGAAGCTGAGGAATATACAGCCTTGCAGGTTTTCAAAACTTCTCTGCACCAATTCCTAAACAAACCAATGTGATTTCAGTGTTAACTCTCATCTGAGCAGTTTTTTGCACTAGAAAGCTTCCTAACGTCTCATCCAACTGAATGGTTCTATGATTCTGAGTACACAGAAGAGTCTTTTCAAAGTTAGACTTTGCTATCCACCTTATCCTTAGGGACATCACTTTACATGTGTAGTTCTCAGCAGGTGTCAAGAGACAGTAAATTTACATGTCCTCCTCATCCTTATATCTCCAAAGCAGGCTTAAGATCATTATCCTGTGCATGCTGATCCTAAATTTCCCTGTGCCATTGATGTATCCCACTATCAGAAAATACCTTTTACTCATTATTTTTTCTTCCTTGCACATGCATCCATGTGAAAGAGGGTAAAGAATTTCATCACATCATGGCAACTTTCTCTTCTGGGATGCCAGATGGGTTTCTATTTGATATTTTACAGAAAAGGTAATGAAAAATATTCTATCTTTGATCGAGTCTCTTTACAGCTTATTCATCAATGCTTTTAGTTAGGGTAGATCAATTCTTTTCTATGCTCACCCATGTCTCAGTCTTCTGGTGTGTCTGATTTTTCATTATGTGAATCTTTCCCTTGCATAACTGAAATACAAGCTCTGATTTCATATGCATTACTGTGTCTCTATGTCCACAGTTCCTAAACACTAACTGGATAAAAAAACTGTGATGCAAAGCGATAACAAAGCATCCTACACCCCAGCAGTGGTTTGACTCACCAAAATACATTTCAAAAAGAAGGAAAGATATTTAAATCAGTATTAAAAAATCAATAATGTTATACTGACTGTTGAAGGTAAATAGGAAGCCATGTGGCTCTGAGACCTGATCTTTTAAGCTGCTCCTAATTAAATGCAGCGTTGCTTCTATTGGATGCTAAGAGCCTTCCAGGATACTACCCATATGAAAGAAAAATTAGATTCTTATCAGTAGAATGTTGCAAAGTTGATTGAAAAAAAAGATAGTGTGTAAAGTCTGTGTCAAAAAAAAAATATTGCTGATTCGTTCTAATGTGCATAGACATCCCAAAACTCCAACGGTTCATCAGTGCCTTACAGCATAGGTCATAATCCTTAGCAGATAAATGCTTAATCCGATATAAATCGTAATAAATCCAAATGAGATTAGACCTTTACCAAAATATTCAATGAGTGGTGTAAAAACATGTTTGAGTGACTGTGATACATTAGCAGGAGTCACTGACTGACTTATGCACAGAATTTAAGAGAGGGTGCAATAACAGTTAAAAGCAGAAATTTACTGAAAAATGCCACTTGGGGGATGGTGTCGAGTGTTCCTCACCAGCCTCACTTCTTAACAACATTCATCTGATGAGCTAAATGACTGCTAAGAGCCAGGTCTTCATAGTTTAAATCAGTGCTCTGTCAAAGTCACCTACTTTCTGAAACAAATGTTTTATTTATCTCTTCCTCCCCATTCCTACTATTCTGAATCTGAGTAAAACCCGCAGGAGCCTTAAGGCTAAATAATTTGGTGACATCCACTGGCATTTTCATTGCCCCTGTATTTGGTAGCTTATGATATCTGAATGACTTGTTAAGTATTTATAGTAGAACACATTTTTGCACAGTATTTTAACAAACCAAAAAGCCATATTAACTAAAATTAATAGTGCTATGATTGACTAAGTGCATTATGGTTAGAGCCGGACAAGAAAAATTATGTGCTACTAACATCTGAGCTTACAATAGAAGTCTAGAATCTTTACCTAGAAGAAATTCCAGCTGTGACACAAGTATAACCTTTTGGCCTCCCAACTGTAAACAAAAGCTGCTGTCCTGTAGCAGAAGCATTTCAGCTGCATTTTTAAGTTTTTTATTCTGTAGTAATAAAACCTCCAAGAAATCTTATTCTAAAACGCTGTGTTGCATTACATTCAGAAATTTTAACAAAAAACCCCACCAAAACATAATAAACACTACAAGAAATAGGTACTTAATAAATTGTAACATGAATTACATAAAAATTCTGAACGAAGCAGCCAATGTGAGTCTGAGTTCCATTAGTATTACTGAGCATACTTGAGGCTGTGATCCTGGGACACTGGCTTCATGGGAGTTTTGACTGTGTGAAGAATTAAAGTTCGTATCTGATGTCCTCAAAGCCTTTGATGTGTTTATAGCTTTTATAGGTCAGTTGCAAAGATAAGCTTTGTAATGGCTTGCTGCACTTACCTTGAAAAAGCACTTATAGTCTCCTTCCATTGCTTAAAATACATATTTACTTCTGACATTTGCTATTTATTCTAAAAACAGTGGTATGCATTAATAATATATTGGTTCAGAATGCTATGCTCTGAATAGGCAATTTCATCATTGTGCTCTAATAGCACAGTGAAACTATCAGATTTTGTCACCATCTGACTTTTGCTAATCCTGCTGTTTCACCATAAAGTAACACAAGCAGAATTCTGCACTCGATGTTATGATACTAACAGTGAACAAGATAAGCCATTCTCATTAGCAATCACATCCCCTCCATTCCATTCAGTTTCTAAACTTCTGTGGTTCCTGTTGTTGGTTGCTCAGATTAGACAAAGAAACTGGGCGGATTGTGGGAGGAGTAACATGAATTAGATGCTCAGGTAGAGGCAGATGCACAGACAAAGCAACACAGGTACTTTGCTAATTGACATGTAGAATGAGCACTCCCATCCTCTGAGTTGAGACTTCACATCGTTTTCATTGCCTACAACATACAACCTATTTTTTGGAAGGAAAAACGTAAGTTCTTATTTTAGAAGGTGGTTTTGGTGTTGGTTTTGTCATGTAACTAAAATATGAAGTAACATGGAAATGAACTTGATCTTTTACGTTGCAGAGTACATATCTAAATCATGAACTGACAGTATTCAGTTGTAAGAAACATTCGCATTTCTTCTTATGTGAGCAGGTGTACCTAGAATTCTAGACCTTCCTATGACTATTTTCTGTTATATTTTTAAACAGCAGTTAAGAATATCGTCTGAATCTAAACTTGTATCATCAAGCAAATACCACATAATGATCATTAGTTGCACAACAATGTAGACCTTTTCCTACGCCTGTAGAAATATTTGCACTGTAACCAGATCCAGTAGGAACCATAAAATGGTAGATACAGTTTCTGAAGTATTAAGTAGAATTTTTTTTCCTCCAGAAACATAAAAAAATCTAGGCAAATAATTGAAATAGTAAATAATGCAGATTCAGTATGCTGCAAATAAAAAACTGTGTAGGAGATAACATTTTCTTGAGGCTTCAAAGTGAACTGCTTCTAGAAAAGCTATTGTCTAATGGGATGATACCTTATCATTTAATAGATTGATGACCTTTTCTTGACTGTTGTTTGGAGCTAGACTTCTCAGTTTTTATGAATATCAATACCTCTTCAAAGAGGTAGAGGCTAAAAGATAGGAAGGATTTCCATAAAAAATACACAGAAAAGATACAGCACACCTGAAAGTACAATACTACTGTGATTCAGAGAGTATTATGATATCACTAGACTGTTCAAGGGTAGATGATTTTTAGTATCAAAACTTGTTTCCAGGATGGGGGGGAAATTATTCTAGCTCTATCTAGATTCCTGACAATTGTACACTATATCTTCGCTTTTTGGAATGATTTATGTATTTTAGGAGTTGCCTCTACAGAGTACATCACAGGTTCTTTCTTCATATGATTGTGTCTCTAAAACAAGAGGATTTTGACCAAACTAACAGACAGATGAAGACAAACAAACAAATTGCTGCTATGCTAATTTCTGAAACAGATGGCTCTGATCCAGTATTTGCTAGCAAATGTAATTCATTGTCAATTTAACAGAGAATCATGCATGTCTGTCATTCTGTATGTAGAGCATATAGGGAGAAATCTGGCTCAGGATGCTCCACCCACAGCTAAATTTATACACAAAGAACCAAAATCAAAGTGCATAAACAAGTACAAATTCTGGCGTCCTTACTGGAAGCGGAGATTAGACCACTGTTTTGAAGCTTCTGGTACAGATCTTCAAAAGGCCTGAGATGTTAGGGCTACGGTCTTTCCTTAGTCTGGTAGAAATGCCCTTGAAATTAATGCAAGCTGTAAACAAGGCTTGCAGCACGAGCACATACCAGCAAACCACCCTATAAACTTCTAGGCTTCTAAACATAAGATATTTTATGTAAACAGATGAGGGATTGTTACCTTAAACCCAAGCTCCCTGAAAGGAAAAAAAAAAAAGTAAATGAAAATGCTAACAGTTTTGCAGCTAGACTCCCGAGCAGGCCACGCAGTTGAGTTCATGGGTCTAATTCGGCTTTCTGAGACATCCTGTCTTTGCTGGTGGTGGATCTTCAGCTAAATTTAGCCTAATGTTAAGAATGACCTACAGAGCGAGGAAATAAACTGTTTGAAAAAATATAGGACAAAGCTTATATTTAAGGGAAAGCTTCCCACAATGTTCTATTTGTGGCACACGATCATACATTTGTGTCACAGCATCTTATCCTTTCCTTGAGCATTGACTGAAAAAAAAAAAAAAGAGGCTTTTTAACCTACTCAAAATTCCTCTTCCTGCATCTTTTATCTCCGAGGGTCACGGGCCCGGTCAAAAGCAGGGGGGAAGCACCTCCGAGCAGGAGATCAGAACAAATCCCACCCTGCGTGCTGCATTTTATTCGTTTCCAAATCCGGAGGCACTGGGACGCGTCGCGGCCGTGGGAGGTAGCCGAGCCGCGCACTCGCCGGGTACGTTACCCGGGCTGCGCCCTCACCTTCCCGCCCCCTGCGGTCTCCCCGACCCACACACGTGCCCCACCAACTCCCTCACCGATTTCCCTCAGCTGCCGCCGGCTTCGCCACGGCGAGATAAAAAGCCCTTCCCCGCCCGCCCTGCCCTCCTCCACCCCCGTGCTGCCGCGGCCAAGATGGCGGCGGTGCCTCACGCCGCTCCGTAGCGCCGCGCCCCGCTTGGCTGCGCGGGAGACCCCGTGGCCGCCGCCGCCACGTGCTGCCGTCGCGCGCCGCTCGGCCGCGCGCGTTCCGCGCTTCCCTTGCGGCGGAAGATGCGCGATCGGAGCGCGGTGAGTGGCGAGCGGCCCCCGTCCTCCTCCTCCTCCTCCTCCTCCTCCTCCTCTTCCTCCTTGTTCTCCGCCCGCGAAGCGCGATCGGGGTCGGGCGGGAAGCAAACGGGGACGAGGACTGCGCGCCGCGCTAGGAGCTGTGGGGGCGATACGGAAAACGTAATTTTCCGGGGGATCGGGTGCCGGTGCCTTCTGCTCCCCCCATCATTCTGGGCTCTGGCTTTTCGGGGTGAATTCTCCCGCAGGGCGTCGAGTGGCGCCTGAGTCCCCGGGGGAGGGTCCGGCGCCGCGGCAGGTGCCTTTCTTTTACTTCTGAAGGTAGGGATTGGTTGAAGGTGATAGTTCTGTATGGTGGTTCCCTAAACTAGTGTGGTTAGGGACGGGAAAGAGGCTCGACCTCGCACCTAGAGCAGCTCGAGGGAGCGACCGAGGGGCAAGAAACGGGGGAGAAGGGGAAATGTGGGCCAGGGGCTCAGCGAGAATGGGTTCTCCTACTCGCAGTGCTTGTGATCATGGAGGCGAGGGTCGGAGCATCCGGTTCAAGCTAATTCACAGGGATTAATGGAGTTTGGGTTGGAAAGGACCTTGAAGCCCATCCAGTTCTGCTTCTCTTGCCATGGGCAGGGACACCTCCCGCCAGACCAGGCTGCTCCAAGCCCTATCCAACCTGGCCTTCAACATTTCCAAGGAAGGCGCATCCACAGCTTCCCTGGGCAGCCTGTGCTAGTGTCTTAGCACCCCCATTAGGATGAATTTCTTTCTAATGTCTAATCTAAGTCTACTGTCTTGCAATTTAAGCCCATTCCCCCTTCTTCTATTGTTACATGCCCTTGTAAAAAGTTATAGAATCTTAGAATGGTTTGGGTTGGAAGGGACCTTAAAGCCTATCCAGTTCCAACCTCCTGCCATGGGCAGGGATACCTCCCCGTAGACCAGACTGCTCCCAAGCCCCATCCAACCTGGCCTTGAACACCTCCAGGGATGGGGCAGCCCCAGCTTCCCTAGGCAGCCTGTGCCAGTGCCCAACTGTCTTCAAAAAGTTCTTCTTTATGCTTCTCTCCAGTTTATATCCATTCCCCCTAGTCCTATCACTGCCAGTCTTTGTAAACCATCTCTGCCCAGCGTTCTTGTACTCCCCCTTCAGGGTGCACAGTTAAGGTGGTTTTAACTATTTTTTGCTTGTGATGGTATGGTTTTAATTTTATAATGCCTAGTATGGAAGTTAGCACAGGTTTTGTGCCAAACCCACTGTTTTCTGGCAGTGAACTGACAATACGGAGTATTCCAAGCTATTAAAAGGGTAACTTTTTATGTGTTTGAAACTCATATTTGCTTGTTACTCTGTGTAGTATAAATGCAGTATTGCTAAAGTGAATGTTATCAATGAACACGCATGTTAAAAATCTATATTATGTTTCCTTTGCGTGCTTTTTAACTGTGGTGGGATGGGTTGAATAAGAGGTGTCGACTCATCCTGGCTGTGAAGGGTTAGAAGCAGGACTGCCTGTGGGGATAAATTATCTCTGAACTGTCACCAAGGCCAGAGTGGGATAATTCGTATTGCATCACTTGTGCTATTGTTTATCTGCTCTTAAGCAGCTCTCCCACTGGTGTGTTGGAAGGTCGTTTTACACAATGGCACCCTCTGCACCATTTAAGACTTCTGTTGTCTCTTTGTGTTAGCAGAAGGCCATGTAGTACTATTGAACAGGTACATTGGAGGTTTAGTTCTGTGCCAACATTTGGCCTTTTCTTCTAAAAAGGGCCAGGGAGAGCAGTTGAGAGTTTTTTAATAAAATTAAAGCAGTTCCTCTTTTGACTTAAAAGCTCTGGAATAATATTGGAAGCCTTAAACAAGAAGGCTGTTGCAGTTGTTGAGAAGCAGAACCTGCAACATATTCAAAGCAAAAATGGAAATGGATAGTCGTAATTTTACTATCCACACTGAGTGACACACAGAATATAAGGAAGCCTAAATGAGGAAAAGTAAATTAGATTTCTAAATTAGGTAATGTTTGAAGATGTTAGAGTATTATTACATTTATTTCATGGTTAATATTTGAGATGTTTTAGGGAAAAGTAAGGAAAGATAAATAGTACCAAAATAATTCAAATGACATTTAAAAAAATTAATTACAATTTGAGGCTTATTGCTATGCAGAGGAAGAATCTTTTGCCCAGAAATAAGCCTTTTGCTTTACTCCACCTATTGAACAGAAAAATGTAGACTAGAGAGAACATGCATATCTTGTTTTGGCATGTGGAAAAGTCTGGGGATGGTCTGAGGAGATGGAGATTCCTGCACCATTCCAGTTCAGCACTGCTAGTGAGATAGATGGCACAGACGCACATTTTCATCTAAATTTTAAAGGGTTTTTAAATGCTTAACTTTTTTTAGCCATATACAGGAAGGAACTTAGTATATTTTTGTCCCAGTATCAAGAAATAAATGCCTCAAATTTAGGACTTCAGAGTGAATGACTTAAGGTGGGTGCTATGGCATTAGTTAAGATATGGCTGCATTGTAGGTTCAGCATACTCTGGTTTTGCAGTGGTAAAGGTGACACCCTACAGCCCTAACAGTCTGAGAGCTGCTGACAGGACAGCAATCGCATGGTGACCCTGCAACCTCTAACTCTTAAAAGCGAGCATGGGAGAAACATTGCTGCAGGAAGCCAACCCTTCCTGCGTAGTTTAAGGGTTAGGTTGGGCTAACATGTAGTGATACACCAGAGCTTTTTTTGTTTGTTTGTTTGTTTTTAAACCCAAACTTGTCTATTTCTCTTAAATGTAAGAGCATATATTGAAAAGTAGAATTCTGGTTTCACATAGCTGCAGAAATAACCTTTGTAAAGATGGGTTTTGCTAAGATTTTGCTAAGCAGAAATACTTGACGTGTATCTCAATACACTGCTGGGTTTCTTGCCAATACTGTGTTGGGGAGAGCCAGAAGTTAATTGCAAATTATTTTCCTTTTTTGTGATCTGGTATTGTGGGTGGAAATTCCTCTTATACCTATTTTGCTTTTGCCCAGGTGTACCTGGGATTATTACAGCTGGTAGTTGGCAATTTTTATTTATTTTCTAGAAATAAATGTGCAGCAGGTAAGTTCTTAAATAACTCTAGGTTGTGTCAGCATTTTTCTTTGCTTGTTTCTATCAGCATTAACTAACTGCTGCTGTTTAAATCAGCCTTATAAGTTTTGAAGAATAGCAATAGTAATGAGAATGGATGTATTTTCATGGAAGGGTAGTACAGAAGAGGAAAGAAGTAAAACTTTAATATTGCCAGTTAGTTTCCTATTTTCTGTAATTGCTTTTTGGCTTTAAGCAATGTTCATGCGTAGTAGTAAAATCTGTGTGAAATCACATCATATTTCTATAATGGTGTAGCTGCCTGGATAAAAGAAAAACATGCAGAGTGTAGTGTTACTGATGTCGCAGTGTATCAGGATCCATTTGTTGGAACTGTGGATTTGTCCAGGATCAATGGGGGCAGTATAGAATAATTGTAATTCTGGCCCTATAAGAATTACACTGTCCTAGGCAGAAAATAGTGTGTCTTGAAACTAATGACAAAATATGCCTGTCACACAAAGTTAAGTCTCTGGTATATTCTTTTGCTCAGTTTTTGAAGAATTTGGGTGCGAGAATCCTGCATTCAGACAACAAAGCAGTGCAAACAAGATGTAGGATTAAAGAGTGAGCTGAAAAATCATGGCTAAATTCAGTAACAGTGACAAAATAATTGCGGTCACTTCCAATTAGCCTGTTTACTTCACAGTATCAATTCAGAATAGTCTAAAGCTATATGTGCTGGTGATTTTTTTTTAATTGGCTCTCCTTGATTTTTCTTACATATCTTAATTAAAAGTTTAGTTTTAGTTGTTAATTATGATGTACTTGTTTAGCCTTTTGTTTAGTCTTTGTTCTGTTTATGAATGCTGCTTTCAAACAGTATTGCTCTTACTTGCTTTCCTTGCATGACAGTTTTCCTTGGGGGCTAAGGAAATGATAATCAGCCTTATGCTTGCTCTGTTTCTAGGTGCTGGTGAGAGACTTTGAAACGGTAGCTCAACAAACAGACATTGTGTTTTACTGTGACCTAGTCCAGTTTGTCAAAGATTGGATTTTAAACATTGAATTGTCTTATCACTAACCCAAAATGTTGGTAAGATTTTTGTTTCCCCTTGGATTGTACTTCAGAATTCTGGTTTTGATGAGGATTTCTTTTGGTGTAGAAAGAGATCTATAGTGGAGGATCTAAATGTTATACTCTTGCAGCCTTTTTTCTTTTGTCAGTTTGGGTTTTTTCCCCAAAAACTGTTTGCTGCAAGTGTGGCATAGAAGCACAGAAAACTCGTAACCTCTTGTGAAAAGAAATAACATGCCAAATATTACAGTATATTACTGAATTCAAAAAGCAATTGACTTGTGAACCAGGCTTGGTGAACCACTTTATTCACTATGTCTTTTCATTACTTATTCAGATAATTGATGCAATGTTTGAAGTCCCTGAAGTGCACAGAAGCATCTGCAATTTCACTGACACAGTAAACTATTTTTTAGAAACTTCTGTGTCCTCACAATAGAGGAAATTCTCAACCTTTGTTTCCAAAATGATTTGAAGTTAATGCATGGGAGGTTTTGTTTGGGATTTCCATAAATTAAGGTTTTTTCCCACCTTTCAACAGTTGGGTTTTAGTACTGAAAAACCAAGTGTAGTTTGAGTTTTGTATGACTTCAGTAAAAGTAAGTTTTCTGGTGCTTCCCTCCCACTTATAAAAAGTAATAATAGTAAATGGTATTATTTGTAAAATTGCCAATATTTCCCCAGTTTAAGAATACATTGAACAGATGCCTTCTATTACCATCCACTTCAGTGTGTTTACTGGTGCTTCACACAGCCTAGGTCATATTCTTGTTTTCGTGTTTCTAAGTGCTTCTATAGCCTCTTCCTTCTGAATGCAGTCAGCTGCTCCCTGATTTGGTTTACATGCTCTTAGTGTCTCCCTCGGGTTCTCTCCATTCACCCGTCTTTCACAACAGTCTCTGCAAGCTTTGTTAATCAGCTCATCCATTTGCATTAGAAGGTTTTTTTTATTCCAGTGCAAGAAAAATTGTTTGCACCCCTCACTGCTTGCTGTCATTTCTTAGTTTGGAGCAAATCTGTTCCTGTTTCCCAGTTTATTATCAAATTTATCACTTGTAGTACTTCAAGCTAAAGCTACTTTTCTGTGGTTTTTTGCATGTGTGTCCATCTATGTTATCTGGCCCCTTGCCTGCCTTTGTAAAAAAAATAAAAAGCTTACTTTTTCTTCTTGATTGATTTCTTCCACTTGGCTCCTTTCATTTTCTTCACTGACTAGTACTTTTGTCACTTCTGGGATTTCATGCACTATTTCCAACACAGTTGACTTTATTTGAACCATTGTCTTCCATGCTTCCATGCAAGGTATAGCTAAAGAGTGTTTGCATCTTGTTGTTCAAGTCTGCCTGCTGTTGTCTTTTAGGCCTTTTTCAGTTAAGCACAGACTTGCTGTAAAATAAATGTGTTGATGCTTTCTTATGGGGTAATATATGTAAACAGTGGAGTCTAACCTTCCCAGCAAGTATGTTCACTGTATATCCTTTTGTGTTTACATTCTCTTATAAATGCATAATAATCGATTTTCTTTTACCAAGTGTTTTTACACCCTGATTCATGCATATAGATATCCTCAACAGTTTCTTCAGTTGCAGTAACCTGTGTGAAGCTACCTCTGGCTAAGCTGTTGCTCATTACTTACACAGAAGCCCAAATTCTCTAATGTATGTAAAAATTGTTTTTGTTTAATAGAACTACTTCTATTGGAGTTTTTAGGTCAAAAGAGAAGGCTTAGCAGCTTGGCAAGGGTAGCTGTTTTTTTCTCTCCCCCCCAAATCTCCTGTGTGCATTGCCCACTGAAATTTTGGAAGCTCATTTTCCTGGAGGGTTTCTTCTACCAGATACAGGATCTGAAAGCCCACCCTCTGCTGTGGACCTAGGGGTAGGTTGCAGAAGGCTTACCTTGCTTTCTCATGCATACCAGTTTATGAAAGTAATACCCCAGGTAATCTGCTGCATCTTAAGGGATTTGATTTACCTGGTGGCTGGCTATGTGCAGTTGCCTGTGGGTTTGCAGAAGGGTGTCTGCTAGACTGCTTGGGGAGATGTATAAGCAATGTCTGGTTGCTGCAGATGGGTTGTGCTTTATTAAGCACCCATGGCTTTGCTAATCTTTGATCTAGAATCAGTAATAACCTCTCAACAAACCTTTATAGAAGTTTCAATACAAAGCTGGTCTGATGCTTAGGCTTTTGTTTCCCCCTCTGCCACTTGCCAAGAGTTCTAATTGTTGCTCTTCATTCAAGTAGTTGTTTGATGGGTTTGGGTTTTGTTCCTAGTTTTCTAAGAAATGTCCTTGTCCTACCCTGCTTTTCTGTTGGCCATGTATTCCTTGCTTAATGGCTTTCTAGCTACTGGTGAGTCATGAATGGGTGACAGAAGTTTCAAAGATGCTGAACTACAACAAGCTTTGCAAAGTTGAACATCCAAGAAAAGCTTTGATTTGAGCTTAAAAATTGATAGAAAGGAATTGCACAGCAGCAAAACTGAGCAGTGAAACCTTAGAGGAGCATTGTTTGCTTGGGATGAGGTTCCTGTTAGCAGCCTTGGTGTGTAGTGGATTTTCTCCCATGCTAAGATGAGAAGAGATAAAGCACTTAGGATGTCAGTAAATGAGTACAAGATGTTGCATCTCGTAATCCAGGCAGCTCTTCTCAGACTCTTGTGTAAGCAGCAGGTCTGTGCTCTGCATCTGTGCTTTGACATAGTGGCAGTCAGATGATATTAGTAAATAAAATAGATAGAAGGTCAAGGAATCCAAGATGAAGAGTTTGGTGGAGAAGAAAAACATGGTATTTCCTTAAGTTGGTGGTACATAGAGATTAGTTTGGGGGGCTTGTTTTACTTTTTTTCCATTCTTGGGAGGGAGCCTAATTTTTGAGCAGAAAAGCATATTCTGAAACAATGGTGTACCTAGAAAGAGTACTAAACCTGAATGTACAGGAAGAAGTCTTTGATGTCACTGCATGTGCTGCTCAGTGCTGGACTATATCTTTACTGTCTTCCAGTCTCTCTGATTTGCTGTGTAGATTAGTCCTGCAGTATTCAGCAAAGAGATAAAAGTCCTGAGTAGGGTCTGTGTGTTGGCAGGAAGAAGTTGCAGCCATGTCCACCAGGCAGTGTATAGTAGCTCATCCTGTGTGTATCAGTATGTGATACAGAGGAGGGAGCAAGAAGATCAAAAGCAACAAATGTTATGTATTTGCAGTGCAATTCCATGTCATACTGGACTCTTCCTGGTCCACCAGTTATTTTGCACTGTCATTGAATAGTGTCAGGAGGTTTTATTCTTCCATGTTTTGTGAAGCCCCTCTTCTTCCCAGTAAGTCAAAGTCCTGTGATAGCTTAATGCTAGCAGGACAGCCACATTTCCCAGTTCACCAATGGGACCTTAGGAAGAAGAGAAGTTGCCAATCACATTTCCTGCAGCTGGCAGTGTGACCTACAGGTTGAGAAACTTGTTTTCCATCCCAGAGATCTTCCTCTGGAAGCAGAAAGGAAAAACTGATGCCAGACATCTGTCTTGTCTTTTGCTGGTACTGAGGAGGGGGGAAATATTAAGGTCAGCCCCAGGCTCCATGTGCTGTGACAGTCTAAGTTACTCACTTTATGCAGATGGTCTAGCTAATGAGTACATTGCTGAGCAGAGTTCTGAATTAGGGTTATTAACACCCAGAACTAAATACCCTTTATGGAACCACATAGTTAAAAATCATCTTTAGTAGTAGGATGCTGCATGCAGTACAACCTTGTACATCTGTGTGCATGCCAGTGCATCTAGGCTGTCTTACCTTACATACAGATGGTTACAACTACCAAATCCCAACCCTAGACTGGAGAGCTAATGGTGTTACTGGATGTTACAGCTGAAGGTATGCAGCTATGTCTGTTTCTCCATCCACTTTCTCAAGGGTAAAGTGGTCTTAGAGAGTGGAAGGCTGGGTTTTTCTGAGTTTAAATGGAGTATTTGATCCAGGGGTGGTGGTCAAGGCTGCAGGTGAGACTGATCAGGGTATTTGAGACCCAGGAGCACACCTGGCAGTGGTATGGCTCTGGATCTTCTGTCTTGCTTGTCTCCCTGAATCTGATACTGCTTTCTACAGGTCATTCTGAAAATCTGTTTGTTTTGCCAGGTTATGTTGCTTATGTAGTTGTTGAACAGTGCATTTGAGATCTTGTGGTATGGCATTGTCAATGGCTGAGTGCTTTTTTCTCTCCTCTGTTAACCTGTTGGCTCTGATGCTCAGCTGTCCTGCTTTTACAGAATGTTTAGGCTGAGCTTGTGGATAGGGTAGGAAAGTGCTGATGGGCAAATTGGGTATACATGAGCATCTGGCCTGTTCCTCTTAAGAGCTTATTTGTAAGGTTCAAATTGTGTGGAAATTGTGAAGTTTTTTTTGTGAATTCACAAATAGCTATATGAAGTGAAGTCTTCATTATGCTTGATTGCAGTGTTCTTAAAATTATTTCTGTCAGTCTTGTGCAAGCATTTGAAGCAAGATATTACTGTGAACACTTACACATTTTTTTCCCCCAACATTCATTTTTAGTATCTTCTCTTATTTTGGTTTGCATACTTGATGTGACTATATCTGAGATGTTTTTTGCCTTCATTCATTACTTAAAAGCTTATGAAACATATGCAATAGCATCTAATTTTTTTTTAGTAAATTGCTGTTAATGAAGTAGAAAAGGTTGTCCCTACAACCTTTGGCTACAATCTTGTACTGTTGAGTCCTGACTGATGTCAGTGGGAAAAGCAAAAGAAAATGTTTAGACTTAGTGCATGTAAAGTAGTCTGTTGCTGAGGTTCATTCTGTGCTCATAGGATTTTCCTAAGCTCGTAGGATTTTCCCGATTCTTCATGCTCTAACATAGGGCAGCTGGAAAGTGACAAAGGCAGGAATAGATAAAATAATGTCCTCATCTAGCAGTTTGGGATAGTCTTTCACTTGGATAGTGTGGCTTCCCAAACAGATGATTGCTCCTACATAATTGACAGTCTTCCAATTACTAGTGAGGTTAGTGGGACTACTTGTTTAATAGTCTTGTTATGTCTTAAATTTAAATAGTGCCATTAACCTAAAAGGTCATGAGCTAAAATTTCCACTACCAAAGCATGTCATTTTGTGCTGTGCACTTATACTATTCGATGTTTTGACAGAGTGCAGAAGATCATCCAGGCAGTAGAAACTGAAGGAAATAACCTGGAAGAGACAATACAGACGTGGTGCAGGGCTTTTGCCAACTGTTGACAACAATTGAAGTTTTCTTTATAAAATATTCCACAGCGTCACTGGTCTCTGGTTTTCCTTTACCCACTGCAGTAGGATCACTACCTGGGTAGAAGGAAATCTAATCTCTTATTCGACGTGTTAAGAAGTGTTTGTTCATTAGGTGTATGTTTATCACGTGTGCTCTCCTGAAACATTGAGGTATGTTTTTACTGCATACTTATTCTTGTAGGCACTGTGGCTGCGGGCAGTGTTCAAAATATAGGCCTGCTTTGTTTATTAGGCGAGTTTAAAGTTCCTTCACTCTTCAATGTTAGAAGAACAATTAAGTTTTATCTGAGCAGAGCAGGGTGTCCCTAGATGCAGGTTACAATGCATCCAGTGATCCTATTAAAAGAAGGATCGTTTGTTGTTGCATTGGGGAATCCTTATAAAACATCAGGAAAACTGCTTGGAAGAATATAAATGTGTTCAAGCAATGGAGTGAAATACTCTTAAACTGCAGGGTGATGGCCTGTAGCATGATAGGTTTTCAGACTAGCTGTTTTTATGTAATTGTGACTTTTCCCAACAGTCATAAATGGGATATACTGGAACCTTTTCTTTCTTGGGGCTTCTACTGTTTGGAGTTGTGGTCCAGAATCAAAGCTTTTCTTTTTAATTAATGACAGCACCTACCCTAGCAGGTGTGAAAAACCTCAGTGGGTTTTTTCTGCTCACAGGATGCGCATGTGGCTTATGTGCTTCCAGAAATGCTAGGCTTCTCCATGTATGGACCAATGTAGTCTTGCAAGGTTGGCTTTGTGTAGCTGTTAAAGGTGCCTTGGTATTGTTTCTCAATCTCTGATCTGGTTCCCTGGACTGTCTGAAGCTTGCCTCCCTTGAATTGCTGCTAATACTTGAGAACCTCAGTCAGCTGGTCAGCCTGTGGTGATGTTGATGCGACCAAGAATGGACTTTCTACCTCCTGTGATCACTGGAGCTCTGCTGATGTGTAGCCAGTCCAGTTAAGAGCATGAGTCTTGTTCTTGAAGAGTTCTCTGGAGCAGGATGTGTGAATAGTGCCTTGGAAGTAGCCTTTTTTTTCCTAACTGCCTGAACCTGGGAGGTGGAAAGACTAACTCCCCTGCAGAAGTGTACTTTTTTTAGGTGTAAGGTAAATTCATCTATGTTGCCCCAGGGCTGGTAGGGCTCATTTTGTCATGTACAGGTTTTGCAGCTGTTTCTCCTGTTTACCTGTGTGGATCTAAGTCAGTCTGAAGTAGTGAAGAAAATGTAGTACCTGTTCCTGTGGAAGGGGCCTTTCAGAGCAGAGGTGGACTCACTCTTGAGTGCTAACCTGCCAGCTTCTCCAGCTTAGCTCAGCTGTATAGATTCCTTGAAACCAAGCACTGAATATTTATTGCTTGCTAACTGTAACTGAAGTTATTTTTTAGGAAGTTTAACCTTTGAACATTTTTATAGCTACTAATATTGTGAATGAGTTTCTCATTAAAAGTGCTACGGTTACCCATTGTTCTTCCTCTGCCTCAGTTTAAAGGGAGCTAAAAATCATCTGCTAAGCTAAGTCTGACACTTTACAAAGAGAAGTTTAAAGAGAACCATAAAATGTGCATTGAAATATGCAAATTGGGTAGGAACACCTTAGGGTTTCTTGACCGGAGTTATCCAGATCCTGAGACACAAGCTCTGTGAACTGTAGAGAGCAAGAATAGGAGGCACACGTTACTTTAGCTCCTTTCCTGCTGTGTGTTAGTTTGGAGAGTTCAGAGTTAACATTGGTACTTTCTTAAAGACTGCCTCTGCTGGGTTTTTTGCCCTTCCTATGTTTACCTTCTTTGCTTTCCTTATTGTTAGGAAATTGTAATTTCTGTAACCTGAATTATACACTAAAGACTTCTGTGAGCAGTCTTTGAGGGAGCTGTGTATCCGTGAGACCTGGGGGGCCCTTTGACAGCTTATTAAACACTTATTTCTTAAGGAGTAGAATAAAATAGGTATGTACATGCAGATGTGACTGTAAGCTTTGGGTCATGAGGCAAACTTAATATACTTAAGCCATTTTTAAATTAATTTTCTCCTTTTAAGCGCCCTGGGTTTGGGGATAGATTGCATGACATGGTTGACCCAGATGCCGACTGTGAACTTTTTAGAGTTGTGATGTTTATTTACATTCTGCCTACTGTTATTAATAAAATACTTCTAAGTGCAAGCTATTCTGATGAGAAGTGGGGCAATTAATGGCTCTTGACACTTTGCCTTTTCTTTTTTGTATCTTCCCTGGTTTTGTGTCCTTTCTGTGTAATTGTAAGTTGCAGGAGTTGTAACCTTTCTGCATGTTGCTCATTGGTCTCCTTTGATTCCTGCTATATCTCCTGCCTTACACTCTTTCCCAGATCAGGCTGCTGTCTCAAAGCTTGGAAACATCAGCACATTAATTCCCCTTTCAGGTTTTTATTTTTGTTATTGATATTATTTGGTATGAGTACACTCTGTATTACAGATTGGTTTAAACCAAATCCATCAAATTTTTTAAAATTAGGCAATGCTGGCTGAAAGACCTTGTTCTCATTTTTTATGAGGGTTTTTGTGCTTGTACGTAGGCACATTAAAAATGGCTGAACTCATGTAAATCTCCCTGGTAAGTCTAGACTTCTTCAGTGTCTAGGTCCTTTCATTATTTACAAGTAAATACATTTTAAAAATGCAGTCATAAATCTTTGAAAACTTCTTCATTTGTGCTCAGCTGAAACTTTCCTAGTGGTATTATACAAAATTGACAGCAATGTAGAAATGTTTTAACTCTCCCTGTTGGTAGGGTTGAATCCTGCTTGTAGTGATAAGAAAGCAAGCTGTAGAATGTAGGATGTCTGAGTACAAGTTTTAGTATCTCAAAATGTAAAAGGAAGGAAACAATACCAGGAGACTGAAAGCATAAAAATGTCTCTTTCTAAGCCAAAATTAAAAACTGGATAGGAGTAAAAGAATTGCTGGTATCTTATTGCTGTATTAACATGTTTACCTAGCATATATGCTGCCTTTAGCTTGTCAGTCTTGCAGCACTGACTGGGTTCTTGGAAATGTATTGAAAATTGGCCAGGCAAGGCATACTGTGTGACTGAGGTGGAAGCAAAGCAGCCAAGTTTTGCAAAGCATTAGGAGCCAGGAGAGGAGCATGGAGCCAAGGTGCCAAGGGCATTGCCTTTGGATGTGCTGCAGAGGTGCTGAATCATTGTATCCACACCCTTTTTTGCATTGTAGCAGAGATGCTGGCCCACCTCTGCAGTCTAAGCTTGTGCTCTGACATTCCCAAGAAGCACTTGTAGAGGTTATGCACTGACACAAATGCATGTCTACTCTGCATGAATGCCTAGCTTTTGGTTTGGAAAATAAGGATGTGGTTCCTATCACTACCACTTCTCTTGCCATCTCAGCTATTTACATGTATTCATTTGTTACCTCTGTGCTCTGGTGTGCCCTGGAGAGTTTTGTTCCAGTCTCCCAGCATTCAGACATAAGTATCCACAGTGGGATTTGCAAATACACACATCTTCAGAAAATTGGTGTGTGATACTCAGAGCAGATATGCAGCATCAGTATTACATCTCACAAGGCATGGAAAAAAGTGGGCAAGCAGTGTTAAATAGCATATTTGTGCAAAAGCAGCTGAAGTGTGATTTCTGTGGGAACTGAGACTAACTTGGCTAAGCTTCATGTAACTAAATTCCTCATTTAGTGTTGTAATTATGAGAGGAGTTTTGTCTGGTTTTGCATTTAGTGCTTTAATTCCAGAACTCCTCAAGGAACTGGACTGTTTTTGATTTTTTTTTTCAAGGTGACAGTTTTTCCAGGTAGATGCATGGCATAGTTCATCTCCCTAGCATCAGGAGGAACCTCAGTACATGAGATGGAAACCCTCCTCTGATGCAAGGTACTACAACTTGTTGGTAGGTCCACAGCAGGGGCAGAAGGAGGCAGGGACAGCTCCCTGTACTCCTGAGAGGATCATCAAATAAAAGAAACTAATAAAAGCTGTAAACCACAAATTATCTCTTGCACTTACTATTCCCTCAAATTATATGGTATTTCAGCCTTTTTTGGGGGAGTGTTTGATGATCATGACTTCTGCATGTAGGAGTGTAACCTTCTAAAATTTTCTCTTCCTCAAATACATAGATTCACCAACATTAAAGAGCAGTTGCCTGAAGAAATTTTTGTATCATGTGATGTTAGTCTTGGTCACCCACTCCTGCTTGATTTCTACAGGGCAGTTGTTAGGGTGTTTGGGGTTTTTTTCTGGTTGTTTTTTAAACTATTTAGTAGCTAAACAAACTGTTATATATACACTTGAATGTAAGCTGTTCAAATTATGGTGGGGGGAGACAAAAAAAGACTATATTGGCAAATAACCTGTTTAGCCATTTTTTTCCCCTCTACCTCTCTAGTCCACTCCTTTTCCCACACGTGTGGGGAAAGGCAGTCTGCTTAATTGCACCAATTATTTTTTTTCTGTTCTCTTTTCTGAAGTCTGTTTTCAAGTTAGATGCAGTTGGCTCTTAGAACAAATTGACTCTTAGTTTTTCCACCTGCTTTTGACTTTTGGTATCACTGAACTGCATGTTTAGGTTTTCATATTTTCTTGTCACTTCATGGGTGGGTCAGAAGCAGTTCATTTTTTTCTCTTTATATTTGCAAGGATTTTGTGCTCCTTCGTTTTCCTTTTTTTATTTCTATTTTTTTTAGTCAGTCATCCAGTGAATTTGCCAGTAGTGGAGGTTATTTTAAATTATTGAGATCTACTGATGAGAAGACTGTGAGCTCAGTATTTTTAAAGCTAGTGTTGATGTGCTGCCTTGAACTTGGAGGCTGCTTTTGCAGAGGTTCTTGAATTACTGCATAGGGCAAACCCTAGTGCTTGCATTGTGTAATGTTCTTTCCCAGCCCATTGTCTTCTCTTAAATCATTTTGTAGTTCAGAGCCATCTCTCTTGCATGCATCTCCTTTGTTCCTTGTTCACCCGCACCCTCCTATCTGTCAAACAACTAAATACTTTGATCAGAATTAAATAATAACTTTATGGTACAAATGTGTTGGAAAAGAACAATGCAGTCCTAGTCTTAAGTGTTTAGTCCTTTGGAGGAGTGGAAAGTGAGGTGATGGAAAATGCCAGGTTGTAGTTTGCAGGCAGCAGTGTTTAAATGGTTTGCTATAATCATATTAGGACAGAATTAAACAGCTCTTTATTTTGTACTGCAGTGAAATAGGGCTGTTACTGATCATTTTCTCTTTCCTCTTGCTTTGATTAGCATGAAAACTTAGGCAGCAAAAATTACAGGAGTTCTGCAGCAATGCACAGAGAAACTGGTGTGAGAGGGTCTGAGTGAGTTGTGTCCTTGCACATGAGAGCTCTGGTGTTTCCCTAATAGACTGAAAATGAGACCACTGCTGCTGTTTAAGAGGTCTGTTGCAGCCACATTGCTCTACAGCTCGGCAGATGGTGGCATGTGAATGGTTTCATATTGATTGGATGGATTTGCCTTGGGGTGAGAGGAGTGTTGGTCCTTAAAGATGCACTTCTATTTTTCTTTTTTCACCAAAAAAAGTATAAATATAAAACACTTGTCTGTAAATTGAAGGAACATGTGGTAATCCAAGTACTGAAGTTACCTGGAAATAAAAGTCCTTAAATAGATTATCACAAAGACCAAAAAGCTAGGGATACTTATTTACTACATGATTATGGTTTTTTACATTTGAAGAAAGTGACACTTTTAATTAGTGTTCAAGGCATATGGTGAATGAGAAAATAAGCTTATTTCATGCAAACAGAAATCAATGCAAATAACCTTTCTCCTCATATAAAGAGGGATGACTTGAAACTCAATACATATTCAAGAAGGTTAAGTCACTACTGCATCACTTTAATATTAGTTAAAGGCCAACAAAGAAAATCGCTACTCTGCATGTACTTACTTAGCAAGGATTGCTATAAATGAAAGTTAGATGGCAGTTTGTGGGGGATAAATCTGAAGAAGCCCTTGTCCATGTAATGTGTCTGTTCTTTAACCTCAGTAAATAACCTTTTGGGTTCTGCCTTAGTGCAGGTAGCTGCTAGAGATGCCTTAATTCTCCAGTGATTGATCCCAGCTGGTAAAGATGTTTTGTGATGCTCTTTGCTTTGTTTTATTGTTCTTCACACCTGTTTTGTGCTTCAGTTTCGTAAATGTTTTGTAAATCCTTCTGTATGAAATAACTTTTCAAATGTGTTTCTACAGCACCTAGCACAAAGTTTTCAGTTTCATTCAAACTTCTAGGTGTTGCTGTAGAGCATTGGGTGAATGGGTTTTTTATAGTAATGGAAGTGTTCCTTGAGGTATTTGACCTTAAATGAAGTGGAAAAAAATACTTAAATAGCCTGGAGATGTGTAGGGACAGAAAAAATGTTCATAACTTGAGACTTGGGTGCTGCTGAAAAATGAGTCCTTTCAGTGTGTTTCAGTGTTGAGCTCTGATGTGTACAACAGTGGTTTCATAAATGAATTTAAGTCAAAATATGTCACAGCAGTATCTTACCAAGTTGTCTACAAATTTGCTTGAAGGCTTATTTCATGTTTTCTGGCAGACGCTACCCACATGTGAATTTTGTGTTGCATTTTGTGTTGTGCTGAACTTAATGCTAATTTTGTTTCCTCTGCAGTACAGACTATTTATATGGGCATGCCTTCCTTTTCAATTACACTTTGTTCTTGGAACTGATTGGATTTTATCATTTAGTTCATTTTTGCTGAATGAAATACTCCTGTATAAATTTTAAGGTCCCTTTAAAAAAAATCAACAACAGAAGTTATTTTAGGCTTGCTTCTGGGGATGAAAGGGCATAAAGTGGTGTGAAATGTTTTTTTTTTCTCCTGCTTGATAAGTGTAGGGGGTATTTATGCTGTGTATCACGAGTAGCAGCTATTCCAAGAAAAGTCTTTAAGATGGTTACTTGAATCTGTGTACACTGCCCACCTGGTGGTTATGGAGTGAACTGTTACTTTAAAGAATAGTTTAAACAACAGCCATGTTTGGGGCAGGCTAATCTTGCAAAGAGAGCAGTACATATAACAGGAGTCTACAGTGTGATAAGGGGAAAATTCAGCTCACTGACTAGATGTTTTAATGTGCGAACTCTAGGGAAATAACATATTGACTATTCTGTTGTGCGCAAGAAAATTGAAGAACCCTTTGCAGACAGAGGGCTTGCAAAGGATTCTTTCTGTTTCTCTTAACCAGAATCTGTGGCAAGATGTTTGAAATCAGCAGGACGCTTAATGCTGCTTTGTTAAATAATGAGGTAATATTTTGTCACTTTTTCTGGGCAGCATCTGTTTTTCTCCTTTTTCATATGTCTGTGAAGGATTCACTTTAATCTTATGAAAGTAGAAGATTTTTTTAAAAAATCATTCTTCAGTTATTTTTCCTTCTGATGCTTTTGGAGAATTGGGTTGTCTTTTATTTGCGGTTTCAATCGGCTGCTGTTGCCTAGGACATTATGCCACGTAAGGCTTCTAAACTGCACAGAGTAGGTAGTTATTAACGCTGAATTGGCTTCTGGTATAGTCCATCTGGGCTCTGTATGAGAGAGCTTGCTAGCGGCTACTGATGCTAAGATACCCGCAACCTTTGGGATGTATGCGTGGTGGAGAGGGGCTCAGTGATATGAGATCACTTCTTTTAAGGGAAACTGTCATTAATGAGTCAAGAAACTGCTCATTTATGGTAAGGAGAGGGAGGGGGTGCTGGGAAACAACCCTGTGATTTCATTTTGGTATTGGATTAGCTGTTTAAGACAAGTTTTTTTGTGGGGATGCATTAAAAATATGCTTTGCTCAGGGGCTTGCTGGCTGATGCTGGAGAGACTGTATTAGAATCTGATGCTTTACAAATGTCACAACTGTGATGCGGTGGTCAGTCCCTTACCCTGAAAGATAAATGGTATTATTGGAAATGCGAGAATAAGGTTGACTTTTTCAACAATAGGATTCTGCCTTTGTCTTTAGAGAGAGGCCTCCGAGGACATTAGTGTTTGTTTTAATGTTCCTCGGAAAGACTGCATGTGTGGGGTGCTTTTTGGGAAAGTGGTCAGCGTGCAGAGTACCTGGATTTATAGATGGACAAGAGCTAATTTTTGGGGGAGCAGTGTGCGATTCTAGTTTCAGAAAAATGGCTGAATCTTTTGATATGCATAACGAATTTATAGTAACAAAGTAGGCTGAGGTTGAAAAGACTTAAAAATAATTTCTGGGTGTCTTCTTTCGCGTTATTAACCCCTGAAGAGACCTTAAGTAAAAATTTGCATTACAAATTTAACTTTAATATTCAATGTATAGCTGTACGGGAACATATGGTAATATACTAGCTCTGTAGCATTTTGATGCCTGTGTCTTCAGTCTAATAGGTCACTTAAATATTTGAGCTATGAAATCTATCTTACAAGCTAGTTGAATCTTTACTAGTTTTTTACCAAGCTCCAAATGTGCTCAGAAAGAAGCATGGTGAGAGAAATCCTCTGCAGCCTTTTATATTGTTCATATTTTAATTTCATTCAGTTCAGTGCTCATTCCACAAATGGATTGCATGATTCTTTTAAATGTGATTTTTCTCCTTGCTTGGTCTTCTTGGTAGCTAGATTTTATAAGCTTTCTATATTTTGTGTTTTATCGGTGTGTATAATCTGTGTGCATGTGTTCCAGTGTGTCTGTGGTTTAAGGAAATTTAAAATACACAGAATGTCAGTTTGGAGCTTAGCAGTGTAGAGAGCATATTTATATTTAATCATTGTTCTAGAAGTATGATTTTTTTTTCATCTGGTTCAGTATGTTTTAGAATGGTTTCAGTTGGTTGTAGCCGGGTTTTCTTTCCCCAGGAAAGTGAGCTTATAGCATGGCCCATCCCAGCTTTCTCTGTTTTTAGCTGTTACGTTTAAAAATGCTTGCGATGGTACTGAGTATTTAAAGAACATATTTGGCTCTTAAATTGAATGTGTGAATGGTAAAATTAAATTACTCCTATGTACGTTAAAGAGCAATACTCGGTTGCTTTAGTTGAGGTGAAAGTAGATTCAAGGTTAGTTGAAATTAGTGTGCCATGCCTGGTTACTTTGGCCAAAATGTGCTTTAGGAAAATAACGCTGAATAAGAGAAGGAAATGAATGCTTCTGAACTTGAGAATTTTTATAAACTTGCTGTAGTCAGGAGAGGGTACGATATTTCTGTTTGGGTGTGAAGTTTTGTTGGCTAGTTGGTGGCAGTGAGCAGAGGATTAATGAGCATGCATTGTTACATTGAGCACGTTCCCCTCTAAGCTGGGGGGATCATTTCTTTTAAACGCCCAAAGTTTGCCGTTATTTTATTTTCCTGTAGAGCTGAAGAATAGTGAAGCAAAGTGGTGAAATAATTCCGAAATACTGCTGTCGTTCAAGGGGAGCACTCTGATAAATGGGCGTCTGCTGTGCCTTAGACAGCAGCATCAAATCCAATTCTAAAAATGTGCTTTTAAAAAGAAAACCACAAAACTTAGAGGGGTGAAGGAAGGGAGAGATGGGTTGATTATTAAAATCGATAGTACCTGGAAATAAATGCAGCTTTAAATGCACGACGAAGTGCTTTTGTTGTGCCTTTAAGCCTAGAGGCAGATCATTAAATATGCATTTCTCCGGAAAGCGACTGTCGAAAAAGATAAGGTGGTTAAAAGACGCCGGACCTGGGAGCCGGGCGTGCAGGAGGTAAGAAGATGTAGGCACCGAAGCATGGCCGAGGTGTGACATAGCCGGTGGGGTGGGAAGGGATGGGGGGAAAGGAGGAGGGTGGAAGAAAAGGGGGAAGAAAATAAAAAATACGGGGATGCGTGTTGTTTCTTCAGCCGGGCCTTAATTACTAGACACAAGCAGCAGTTCAGAAATCTGGTCTCTGTTGTTGTAGAGGTCACGGAATCATTAACATTGTCAATCTGGCCGCGGCTAATTTCAATAGCACCTGATGTCGCAACGCCCCCCCGCGCGGCGGCGGCCAATGAGCGCCCGCGCGGCGCTGACAGATGGGCCCATAAATGGGTGTCGAGGGGCGCCGCCGCCAGCCAGTTCCAGCAGGGCTCGGCTCCGCTCCGCCCGCCGCCGGGGGCCGCCGGGACCGCAGACACACCGAGCCTCGCCGCTACTCTGATTATTATTAGCCCTAATATTAATATTATCGCGGCACAAACGTCTAGCACTGTGCTTTGTGGATCTTTTTTTAAAAAATAATAATAATAATAAAAATAATTCCCTGAAACCTTTCTTAGCAAATCTGTAGAAGAGTTGAAGCCTTTCAAGACCCAATATTTGCCATTAAGAATGGTTATGGTAGGTATTAGTAGATTTAAAATCGGATCGTAGCGGGTTTATATAGAGATAGATGTAGAAGCTAACATATAGATTTTCCCCGAATCTGCATCATTCTCAGTCTGTGTTTTCACATGAATTTAGTTTTCTGCTACTGATTTGTTTGTACATGATCTCTCCTTTCTCCCCCCTTCTCCCTTTCTCTCTCACCCCTATCTCGTTTTCTTCTCTTTCATATTTAATGTGTGTGTATCCTTTAATAAAGGATGTACTTTGTCATTTTAAGGTAATTGCGATTTCTCTCGGAATAAAGGAAAAAGCTCATTTCTAATGCAGGGCTGGTATGTAGCTAACTGAAATGCAAGAGGAAGAGGAGGCTTTTTGTAAGGGTTGGGGGGGAGTTAATTTCCACAATGACATTTTGGAGATACAAATGCAGAGCAAAATCCTGGGGGGTGGGGGGGGTTGAAGGAGGGGGGAAGCCTGGAGATTGGTAATTTTCTTTTGGTGGACTGCGCAATAGGTATGGTAATTTTAAAAGGGGGTGATTTATATGAGCTTCAGTAAATGCTGCATATTGTATTTCAAAGAGTTTCCTGTCATGACCTCATAAAAAGAGGAGGAGGCTTGTATGTGTTGCAGTGCCTAGTATATGTCGATTTTGTTGCATCGTTGGGCAGCAGCGCTGTAAGAAGGAATGTCAGCTTTTACATAACGCTCTCTTTGCTTTCGACTCTGTGAGGGGCTGTAAGGGTCCATCTTTGTGATCACAGATGGAGTGGAATGGCTTGAAAATGGTAAGTGAATGGGGAGAGTCTGCTTGTGGGGTTTTGTCTCGCTTCTCGCGTGCCTCGTGGATTTCTTTTGTTCGGGATGGTGGATCCTGAGTCATAAAATAAAATTAGGGAGCCTTGTTTATTTTTTGTGGGATATGTCTGCTTGTGTGTGTATATATATATCTGTATATCTATTTAACATATCTAGCTGTGATGGCACTTCGCAGCGTTTCCATTGAATGTTACATTTCAGTCGAGCGAGGATGGTCTCTGCTGACAGTCGTGGTGTCATTGTACCGCATGTGCCTGGCGAATCAGGCAGCCAGTGATGCCTTTTAATCTCTGCTTGTATTACACCAGCCTTAAATACAAACCTAATAATCGCCTCTAAAATCCAGGTATTGCGTTTCCTATGGAGCCAGTGCTGTAGAGGATGGATGGATGGGTGGATGGAAGGGTGTGTTTTTTCTGTTGAGGTTGGGGGTTGGTGAGGGAGCTGTGTTTTGTGCTTTTTTAAAATGCCGGGAGAAGTCAAAGCCATTTATGTGAAAAATAGTATTTCTATTTTTAGACTATATTCTCCTGGCAGAGGAGCCTGGACGTGCTCTTCTGGTCCCCCCCCTCTTTTGTGCTTTCCTTACAGATTGTGCAAAATGGCATGATCAAATACAACTGCTGGGGACTTCGGGCTGTGCCGAGCGGGGCGACCCGAGGTGGGGGCTGGGACCGAACCCACACAATAACCATCCCTCCTGCCAGCCCCACGGGATGCTGGGGGGCGGTGGGGAGGGGTGAGTGCCCCCCCCTTTTTTCCTTAATTTAACGTTTTGCAGACTTTTGCTGTGGATATTTATTATAAGCGGGGAAACAAAGCGACGGTCTTTTCCCATTCTTACAGGATTGCCTTTGTCTAGCTGCTTGTTTTGATGGGTGTAAAACAAATAAGATTAGACTGAGCAGCCGAACTGAAAGCGATAGCTGGGAGGAAAAGCCAATGAAAGGTTGCCGGGGAAACGAGCATAGGGGAAGCTGAGTGGGGGAGCAGGTGGCAATCATGTGGGAATACTGCAAACAGTGTAAAAAAAAATATATATTAAAAAAAAGCAGGGGCTACCTCGATTATCTCTGCTGTTCTTTGTGACAGTCACAACTTTAATTATTCTTTATAAATAGGTGTTAATTACATTTCTGGCTCAGGCTTACAGTGATTTCTAGAAATCTGGTTTTAAGCATCTGTTCTTTCTCCTGTGCAAAAGAGGGTTATCTTTCTTTTTTTTTTTTTGTCCTTCCCCCTCCCTGCTGTGAAATTGTACGTGCAAAAAATTGCAAGGAATCCTGTGAGGCAGTATAAAAAAAATGTAAATTATATTGAATGAAGTTGACAGAGGCATAATGGTGAACTCCCACAGCTGATAGCTTCTGCAAATCATTTCTTAGAATTTTCCAGCAAATGTCCCTATGAGAACAGTAGGTAGAATGAATTTACCCTAAGCAGTGATTTTGTGTTAAGTGATATTGGTATTTTTACGAAATCAGATGGTTATATGGCAGAGTAATCAGTTTAGGAGAGTTCACCATATCCTAGGGTTTATGCACTGAGCAGAATTTACAAAAATAATGAGATTATTTTCCTTTTCGTCTCCAGCCCCACCTTTAACCACAGTCTGTTTTATATCTACTGGAGCAATATCCACTTCCAATGTCGGACTCTTTGTGGCAACTTTACTTTTTAAACCGTGGCTGAATATTTTGCTAATTGTGAAGGGCTTATTGTAGTGGCAGACAAAAATAGGAAATTGCAGAAGATGCATTTTTAAACAACGATATTGGTGCTAGAAGTGTTAAAGCATAGTAAGATTAGTAAGTGGTAGACGGTAGTGTAAAAGATATAAAAATGTGGTTGCCCAGAAAATGCTTATCTATCACACATCAGGAGGCATAAGAGAAACAGAGCAAGAATGTAGAACACGCCTTTCATTCTGTGTTCAGATTTCTAGATATTTTTACTTTTTTCCTTTCTCTGGTGGAGGGTTACTTTGAATGCAAACTCAAGCAGGAAGGTTTGTGCTTAGTTAAATACAAATAAAAAGAACTTAGATCCCTCCCCTTGTAATTTGCTTTGTTTTAGGTATTGCTTCTGCTTCCATCCTTTCTGTGAAGTAGTAATTGAATGGTCTTCTGAAAACTGCACTGCTGTATGATGTAGAGGGTGGGAAAAATCTGTGTGTGCATGTAAAATTCTGTATCTTAGTCTCTGCATGTGCAGAGATGTTCTGACATGCATTGTAGTTTTATGCGAGTAAAATAATTTTTCTTCTGTCCAAAACAGAGATACTGTGTTCTGAATCTGTTAACTTAGTCATGACAATAAATAAGGGTGCCTTTTATTATACACAGCTGCATTGTTTGGTTTAACAGTCATCAGCTAGTAGTTACATCTTGATTTTCTGTGCAATTTGGTGTTTCTACAAAGAATTAAAAATAATGTAATCCTTGTTTTATGGCGCACGTGTTCCTGCCCTGATCTTCCTCTTTTCTTTGTTTTAAGATTATATTAATGAATACAGCCTGCATGAGCATAGTAACATTTTCTTTTTGCATATAAAAGGTTGCATTGTAGATCCTCATATAGAAAAACAGCTATTAAGTCAGTGAAATTTAATTCAGACTGCTATGGGTGATAGACTAAAATGTTAATACCTCTTTCTGTTCAGACAAAAAGGTGGAGGTAATGTAATTGTCTTTAGATATGACAGTTTCTTTTAAAATGTTGTCTTTGTGAGATAGAAAGAATGAAATTTTATAATTGGATATTGATACAAGGTTAATACCAGTCATCAGTTTTAAAACTCTATCCCCATGTACTCTACTAGTCAAGCTCCCATGCCTGATACAGGAATGCCTCTGTTGACAGGCTTGGTTGCCTCCTTTGCTTTCTTTCTCTTTATTAATTTTACCTTTTTGAGCTTTCTCAAAGTGAGCCTGAGCTGTTGTGACAAAGAACAGTTACTATGAGCTAGAAGGGGTATACTTAAAAATCCTATCTGAATGGGTTTGGAATAGTCTTCGTCTTTATTTGGTCCTGCTAAATATTGTGACTATTGAAAGAAAATCCAGTTGCGTTAACCTTACGTATATTGAATGTATTAATTTTTTGGAAATAATATCTTCTAGGTTACAGTGGATTTTTTCCTCAACCCTTCCTACTTTGTATGGTGGGAGTGTACTAATTAAATGCAGGTTATTTTCTGTGTGTAATTGTCATACTACTGGTATATCTTAGAGCCACTCTGCACACCAAGGTTTTTCAAAAGAAATAGAGTATGTTTGTGTCCCATATCCTGGCAGGGGAATTTATTTCCTTTGGGAACTTGGACTTTCAAAATAATTTGAGCAAACACCTCAGGCAAGAGATGGGCAGTGGCAGAGAATGTTAGAGAGGAGAGATGCAGATAACTTGACAAATCCACTTGTCTGTTTTGGCAATCTGTGTCCACAAGACAACTCATTTACATGCCTGGGCACATTAAAATGTACATTTGTTTGTCTGTGGGACAGCTGACTGGATACAGTCCGATGCACTGGCAAGTGCTGCAATGCAGTATTTTTTCAATGTCATTGGGGTTTTTGGGGAGAAGTGGGCGCAAACAGTCTTTTTGCAAGTGAGGCAGTGTTAAAAAGCGTGGTACCCCTGTGAAGGACAGGCCAAATATCACTAAATTTACTAATCTGATGAAAAGTCACCCCTCCCCCATTGCTTTCCTCTCCCTGTCTTGCTCTTTCTTTCCAAGTAGAATGGAGGAAGAGATGGGTATGCAAGCATTTCTGTCTATGTTCATGCATGTGTATCTTCCCTTCTCATTTGAATGGATGCTTAGGGAAATGCTGGGATTTGTACGAGAAGTGAAAGGGTGTTTGTGTAATGTAGCACTTTAACTGTGTAAATGTCCAGTTACCAGTAGGATAGGAGTGCCAAATAACTTCAAAAGCAAGGCATGTTTTTTATTTTTTGAATTTAGCAGACACTAACATTTCGATTCAACAAGTACAGTAGATTTAAGCTTAATATGAAAGTGTTTCATGGGGACCTGTAACCTCACCTTATTCTTTGCGTTCGGGTATGTTTAACCATTTTGAGATAACGTAAAGTGAAGATGTTGGAGAAACAAGATATTATAAGACTGCTTACTTGCTTTTTTTTCTCTCAAATGATCAATCTTTATTTAAGAAATACTGGAGTATTTTAGATGCAGGGGGCTTTTATAGGTCACTAGCTTTACAGTGAGAAGAGGAAAGGAGGGAGAAAAGGTCTCAATGTGTCAGAGGCAGTAATTGTCTAAAATTAGCCATCTAGAAAAGGCAAGAAAGGCTTGGAGGAAAGAGGAGGCACAAATATGTGAAACAGCACTGTGCTAGTTGGGGAGATAATGAGTGATAAATTTGAACTGGTGCAGTGGTGTGATGCCCATTAATTTCTCAGAACCTTGACTTTGCAGGTTTGTTACTCCGTTGTTCGCACCTTTAATTATAACTAGTTTGGGATGATAGCTTGGGGCACTGAAGATGAGACCTTTTGTTTGTTGTTTACTTATTTAAGAATTCAGATACTTTGCAGTAGCGTTGGAACATCAGTGTTAGAAATGAAATGCTTTCAGAGGAGATACAATAAAAACACAATTAATTTTTGCAACTATCTTACGTTGTCTTATTTGTAGCATTTATATTGCTTGCATAAATTCATTAAGAATTGTCTCAATAGAACCACTTGTTAGACTATTCTGACAGAAAGTAAAGACTGAATGATGTTTTCCCTACCTGTTTTGGAGCTATTAATGTGTTATCACTTCTTTAGGGCCCAGAAAAGTAGGGAGGAAACTTGAGAGTCAGTCTTGCCTATTGTTCTACACTTGATTGTCTTACACAAGGACTTCCATGAAGAAAATCTGTAAAAGTCGGGGAAATACTGCATACCAGTTAGGAATCGTTAATTAAGTAGGACAAAAAGGCAAAATGCTAAGAAAATTAATTAAAGGTTAGCTAAACCTTTGTGTGTCCCAGGAAACGCCTTAGCTGCAAAGTAAAATACAAGCCTGGCTTTGACAATATTTAGAGTCATGATGTATATAAATTTCTGTAGTATGCCTTTGTTGCTAAGGCACATACAATTGCGTCAGCAACGCTGTTGTGATGGGAAATTATGTCCTTGAATTCTGGAAAAATACTTAATTTCATTTTATGCTTCCAGTATTTTTTATTGCTATCAAAGATCTTACACACTATGGTTGGTATTTTTCCTGGTCTGTAGCTGTGCACCAGTTTTTTTCAGAAGCAGGGGGGTAGTGCATTTGGCTTTTGAGCATTACGAACTCTTGAAGGGTAAAGGCAATGTAGTAATGTATGCTTGTTTCAAAATGGACGCAAATGGCTATGGGAGGTGGTTTTTTCAGTCGCAGTGCTTCAAGAAGGTTCCATGCGTAATGCGCCTCTCTCCACGTAAGTGATTTTTAGTGTTGGCAGAGGACAGCAATGCTGCTGGAGCCTTTCTAGTAGTGTAAGTCCTTCAGATCCAGCCACTCAGCTGCATGCCTGGGTACATTCATCAAGTTTTGGAATGGAAACAAAACAGCTCGCTCTTTATTCGTGAGTGGTTTTTGGTGGGAACATCCCATCAGACCCTTCATGTAGAGAGACCAAAAGACTGCTGCTGGAGCAGGTTACTGCACTATGCTTGGGCCCTGTGTGTTGGCCTGTAATTGCATGTGTGCTAGTTGGAAGTAGTCGGTTATGTTCTTCCAAGCACTGGGAAGTATTTATTCCCGGGTTGAGCATTGCTGAAAAGCTTTTTGTAGGGATGTGAGAGATAAAGGAAGCTTGTCCTTATTTTTCCTCCCCTTAAAAATATTTTGTAATTGCTTAATGGAAAACTAGTAAAGAGAGCAATATGGACAATTTATAATTTATGGTAGATCTGATTAATCTTGTAATGTTATGCCTTAATTGCCCAGCGTGGATGTGGAATTCCAGGAACTGACTCTGTCCCTTTGTCTCTCCTGGTACAGATGAAAACACTTAGCAGAAGTCCACATTTCTCTTGCTGTTAAAAAACAAATATAATATTTGACTGAGAGTTACTATTGCTAGACTAAACTTCCTCCAAGATTTCACATGGACTTTTTTTGTTTAACATGTGGATTAATTTAAATTCCTGGTGTTTGTTACGTGCTCACGGTGTGGGGGAATGAACCTGTCTGTAGCAGTTCTGGTTTGAGAGGGTTATAGTAAACCACATGAGCAAAATCCTAATGAACACTGAATTGGGTGCTAGCAGTGCCTTTTCTCAGTCCTTCAAAGCTAGCACTTAGGTTCCCATAGGCATCAGCCATTTGATGCTAGATAATGTAAAATTCACAAGTTAACAGTATGAAATAAACTGCGCTTAAGTCACTACACTGTGGTGAAATGTTAATGTGTTCAGCTTTTGGAATTTGAGATATTTGGGGGTATTCAGGTTTTTCATTTGATGGAAGGGTTGATAAATGTAACTATTAAATGCTGCCCTTGTTAGTCTTCTACTGGTCATCCTTGATCTTTGCATGGTGGCTGGTAACTTTCACTTTACGATGTGCAGAAGAATTTGTGAGCAAAGACTCATCCTGTTACTTCTGTAGAGCAGAAGGCATAATCATGGCACGATAAAAGTAATAATGCATGTAAACAAATAGTGGTTAAATAAAAATAGTTCTAATACTGTTCCCTGTATATCTTTCTTCCAAATTAAGTTACTGGCAGTAGATGAGTAGGGGGAGTTGATTTTTAGCAGAAAGCATGAATGCTGAAAATTCTTCCTAATATGTGTGTGCCAGCTATACTGTGGCAATGTCACTGTCTATTCCTTTCCTCTGAGAACAGCTGTTCATGGAATTAATCAGTCGTCTTGATGCAGAGGGTCCTGAAAAATTCAGTATGCAACTGTGGTGGCGGCTGTGGCCGTGTTTAGTGTGGCCATTGAGAGCTCATTCCATGATCTAGCACAGTAGCATATTGTTCCTTAGACTAACTGGGCCAGGACAGAATTATCATTTTCTGTATTTCATGTGCTCTGAGAGAGATTCCAGAGTGCACTTCAGAATTTGACGTTGTGTTTGATAATTTATAGAGCACAGTTTATATTTAACTGTAGGCACACTAATCCAGGGAAGAGTTGCATATTTTTAGAGTCTTTTTTTATTGTCTGTACTTGTCATTACCCAGCTACTGAAAGAAGTGTTCACGAATGTAGACGCTCACTGGGGTAGAAATTGTGGAGTTTAACATCCACTGTCAGTCCTTGCTATATGTAGAAATGAACATTGTGTTATGTTGTTCGTGGTTATCAAGATTTGCAGCCATCCATGGCCCATTGCAGCCACTGCAGGAGCTGTATTCCAGCATTTCAGCACTGGGCTGGGCCAGAGCATACAGGATGAATGCCCAGCAGGCAATGACACTTAGACAGTAGATTAGTTTTAATAATGACACAATGTCACTTTGAGTCCTCGGTCTTGGAGGATAAACGCCTTGATGGAGTGGATCTAGCTCTAAGTCTGAGGTGTCTATCTGTGAGCATTGTATGGGAAAGCCAGCCAACAGATATTAACAGGTTATTTCCATGTGTTTTATTACTCATGTAAGCTGTTCTTGTGTTTGGGCTATTAGGACATTACTATCTAGTAGTTACTAATGCTGGTGTTTCTCCAGTTGCCTGTTGACATGTAAGTGAAATGTATCAATTTTGAGTCAGGATTTTGGTCTGGGTCCCACCCTGTTCTCCAGCACCTGTCCCTGAGTAGGGCTCCTGCTGGTGACTTAGCAGAATTGCATTTCAACCAGGAGTGCATTAGGCGTGAATTCTCCTGCTTAAGGAGTCTTGAAGAATTTTTGTTTCTTTTGTTAGGGGCATGTTTATTTAAATAAGAATTTGGTGAATTTTGGAAATTATTTCATCTAGAAATTTTGGGAGCCGTCTTAGTAATTGCATCTAGGAGGGTGTAACTTGGAGGGTCTATCATTTGTCCTGTGGTATGCTTACCTTCTTTAGTACCGAGAAATACTTTCAGTGATAAACCCTTAGGGTATCTTAGCCTGACTTGTGACAGATAAATGCATATGTATATATATATACACACACACGTGTATGTATATATGATGTTTCATCTTTCATTGAGGAATAATACAGTTTATCTATGGTAATGGTTCTTCAAGCTTAGAATAGATACTTCTATGCATACAATGGTTAATTATGGAGATACTTATCCCACAGTACAGTCAAATGTACTTTTCCTTAAGCTGTGGTGTAGGTACATCTCTTGTGAGACCATCACAGTAAACAGTTGCCTCTGTAGGAGGTTGTTTCTGATCATTTTTATTACCAGAAATCTCTCAAGTCTTCAGCTTTCCGTTCATGACCTTTTGAGGTGGTGATGGCTGTGTTACTTTGTGGAAATTCATTGCAAATTTGTCTACTGTAGGTGTGCTACAGAAGTAAATTTCTGTATTTCCTAAAAAGATTATTTCTGTAAGAAGTATTAGTGTGGTACGGGGCTGTAGGCTTACAGGTGAATTGAAGAAAAGCTATGTATTTCTTCTTCATTATTAATACAGTTGTTTTAAGGGAAACATACTGTTACTTTGCAGTAACCTAATGCTTCCAATAATGGAGTTAGGAATTATGATGTTCATCTGAGTCCTATTTTAGGGTTTATCTGTTAGACCTGCAAGCAGCAGTATCCATAGAGATTTTATTACCAGCAGTCGAGATGTATGTGTGTTGATTAGTATTTCCTAATTGCATTTACCAGTGTGTCTTCATTAACGTCCTGTTGAGGACAGAGTCTTAAAATAAAAATATCTTGGTTGTGGCCTGCATTTTGCGAAGCCATCTATTTCTGCCTAATAAAAGCTTGTCTTTGCATGAAAAATCCCCAGGCAGCGTTTTCAGAAGAACTTAGGAGCTGAAATTCTGTTGCAATGAGCAAGTCTTAAATAGCTTATGGACTTCTGAAAATTGTGGCTTTTCTTTCTAGAACTTCAATAGAAAGAACAGTGGGTGGGGGGTTGGATGTTCCTAGGCTTCAGAGAGCCTGCTCGCTTTGCTTTGCCTTCTGCTAAGTAGATGTTTTTAGGTTTCAGTATGGCTTGTAATACAGCCTTCACCATCTAAACTCTTGGGTTACACATGATTCTAGATTACTTAAAGGGAAAAAACAAATTGGGATTGTGACAGGTCTACAGCAGCTAAATACTTGCAGCTGTCTGCTGCTTACATGAACATGTATGTACCCCTCAGAACCTGTGCATCAGAACAGTACTGCATTCCCAAGTAATGTGATTCAGGTATAGGTTAGTAATATGTAACTCAGTAATGTAGTCAGTAAACTAAGTAAGTAGGTAGTGATTAGGAAACAAAACTTGGAGCTAAAAATAAAACTCACAGTAACCAAAAATATGAAAAGAGAAATCTATTTCCTTTGCTTTCATTTCACTGTATTTTTAGGCTCTGTCTTAGGTGTTGGTCTCTGTGCTCTTGTGTTATCTAGTATCGAGGCTTTTGAGAAACCCCCTTCAATCTCTGAGTTTGCCTGGTATGCCTAATGTTTGGTGATGTTTCTTTCTCCATCATTCTTCTGGCACAGCCTTTAAGTACTGGTTTTGTTAGTCACTATCTTTTTTTCAAGAGAGACAAGGCAGTCACTGGGAGGCCTCTTGCCTTTGTGGTATCTGCTCAATAAAATGCAATCCATGGAGAAAAAGAGGATGTTTTTGTCAAATTTTGGCTTGGTTCATCAAAGAGCCATCTTACTGTTGGGAGGTTTTTTTCAGATTCCTTTGGCCTTTGTACACATCTTGAAAGAACAGATAGATCCAGATGAAAAGCCAGGAGGTAATAAGGAGCAATCCAGAGTGATGATATAAAACAAAGCACTTGAAAAATTTTAGGTACAGAGTTGACTGGTACAAATTTGGCAGTCACAGGGTGAGTGAAGAGGAAGCCAATCTTCTTTCAGAAGACTAAGCCTGACTACGTTGCCTTGGTTCCGATTGAAAAAATATAAAGATATTTGAGGAGAGGCAGCCAGTGACCCCCAGGGGCACGGGTAGGCAGGAGCCATTTGATGGCCATGTGATGGTACAGAAATAGTACACATCCCTGCCACCAGCCTTTAAGTTCTGTGGCGTGTGGGTCACAAGGGGGTGGGTAAGGCATCTGAACCTGAGCTAATTGTGTAACCCATCTAAAAGACAGGGAGCGCATCCATTTTCTTAACAGCGTGGTTTTTGCAATGGCGTTCTCCAAAACTGTGTTTCAGTGGTGTCTGAATGTTGTGGAAGCAAAGCTGTGCTCTCCTATATCTTCAAATGTAAGGTATGTTTAATAGCAGAAATATTACAAGCCAGCTCTTGTGCAGTGGTCTGATTAAAGAAGGGGGATATCTGGGTGGCTTTTTGGAAATAAGCATCTGTGAAAAAGATGATGCTGAGACAGAGGTGGTGGGAAACTTCTGTGGTCATCACCTCTGCAATTAGTTTTCCTCACTTACTGTTTCATTAGTGCTGTTGAGCACACTTGCTCCTTTTGTAAGTTATTGGGAACACTGAAGAGTAGAAACATCTCTAAGGATTCAGACATGCATAGTTTCTTGGTAATCTTTGCTAGAGGTGAAGAAGCGGAAAATGACCGACAATGAAGCCCAGAAGCTCATAAGGAATGTGAGGTACTGCGAGTTGAAGTGATATGAATGGTAGAGCTATAACTGTATTCTGCTCCTGGAAGAATGTTTTGTCCTTGAAAATGTGCAGTGCAGCACTTCCATCGTGCTTCCCAGAAATTGATGTGCATGGAGAGCTTGTCCATGCATCTACTCAACAGCCCTGTCTCCTCTGGGCTTTGGAATATGCCATATGTGCCATATGTGTGCCAACTGTCATTCTCCAGTTTCTCATCTCCAGACTACTTGAAGAGTAGGAGACCATATGAAGTGTGTGATATGCCTTTTGCTCTTGTTTGTGTGATTATGGGACAGGTAGTTCTGAGAGTGGTTTCCGCTGCTGATACCTTGCTAGTTATTACATTGGTTAGGTACAGAGTGGCTTTTTTGCTATTGTTGGAGTTTTGTCTGGGATTTATATTGGTGGGAGCCTGGTTATTTTGTACTGCTGGACATCTTCCAAGGCGAAGAAAAGTAGCTATAAACTGGGAAGTGTGCTGGTGTTCTTATTGCACCTGTTAGATTGCACAGACCGAAACAGTAATAGGCTTATGGGGTGTGGTTTAGTGTTTGATAGGAATGGTTGGACTCGATGATCCGGTGGGTCTCTTCCAACCTGGTTGTTCTATGATTCTATGATTATTGACACTGAAATAATTGTCACTTATTTTGGTGTCTCCTTTTTTTCTTATTCTGTTCCCTTTTGTACTTGAAATCAAATGCAAAACTGTAGAGCCTATACTTGGGGAAACTGAATGCACTTATTTGAAACTCTAAAAAAAAAAAATTTAATGCATCATAATGCTCTTTTGCTTTTTCAAAAAGTTATTAGGAGTTGTGACCTTATCAGTATCAGTTTGAGAAGATGGTGTTACGTTATGAAGCTGTCACCTATGACAGTTGACTTTATAACTTCAGCAGTTTGCCAAGATACTTTGCTCTGGTTTGGTCTTTTCCCCCTCTTCAAAACTTGACATAAAAATAACAAGCTTTGCCTTTATTTTCTGTTGCTATGTTGGTACAGTGGCAGTCCCTGCCCTTACCACCCTGTAGCACAACATCTAGCACAACATGGTGTTGGTACCAGTTATATCATTTAAGGACTGCTGTGATAAGGAATATTGCCAATAAACTTTGCATTAACTCCACTTTAGATTAGGGACAGAATATTTTATTTGAGCATATTGATGCAAAAGCCTATAATGGACTAGATCAGGATAAATTTAACTATTAAAGAAAATAATTTTCTCCTTTATTTGAACTGCAGCTTGCCTCTTAAAATGAATGCTTTTATGTTATCCATTTGGATCGTGTGCTCTGTCCAATTATTGTGGCACCCGTAAATGAACTTGCTGAAAATGCTTGAATGCCATTTCAACTTGAGTGCAGTGCAGTCTGATACCAAGATTTTATAGGACTGTCCATGCCATGAGAGCCAGAAACCACTTTTCTGAGTGGAGACTTTCAGCTGCATCTATACTTAAAATATTTAATTACTTGAATGAAGGTAAAGATGGAGCATGTAGAACTGCACATGAGTGGGGAGCATGTCAAAATACAGAGGGTTAGATAATGATTTGTTTCTGGGATGTTGGATTTGCCTCCAGGCAGATTTACTCAAGCTTCATTTTTCTCCTTTATTTCGTGTTCATGATGTATTTATTAGGTAAATAATAGCAAAATCTAGTTGTGCAGTACATAGGCTTTAATAAAAATGTAATTGACAGTGAAATTTGACAGTTGTTATAGAGAAGAAAATCTGTACTGGAGCTGCACATGGCATTTGCTGCTCGTAGGGTCACTTTAGCAAGAAGCCCTCATGTATACATGAGCTTTAGGTTCACCTGTGTCTTGTTCTGCCTGGAGTTCTGGTTTTGAACCCAGGAATACTTAATCACTAGTTTTTAACATGCCTTTTGGTGGAAGATGTCATATGTCTTGAAGGCTTTGATGTAGTGCCTTGTTCTGCAACAAGGTAGAGCTGTGCTTAATCCCCTTGGAGTGAGTGTCATGGGTTGTTTATGGAAGTGCAGCGAGGGCATGCAGCTGCTGATTCGGGACTGAGAGACCTGGTCTTGGATGTATTTGTTCCACTCCATATTTATGGACTGAGCATGTGGATTTTTGGCATGGCTGTTTACATACATCTGCAGATGGGAGGGCTGTGAACGGATCAGATGTGGTAAACTTGACTTCTCACTTGCAGTAAAGTTTTTGTGGGACAGACTCTGCTTCTGTGCTTACTTCCATTGAAAAGAGCAGATATGCTGGGAGTTAAAACTTGTTTCTCTTTATAGAAGCAAATGCTTTGAGAATCTGCATTTATTTTGTTTGAGAGGTTTTGTTTGTTTCTCCTTTTGTCATCGATGTTCAGGAGATGGCTGTGGGACCTCTGCCATGGCACCATTTGTTTTCTCTTGTAAAAGCAAACAACTTGCTTTATCTAAAAGAGCTCTTTAATTGGCATTGCAAGAGCTCTGCATTATTTATCTAGATTTTTTTATGGGAGAATGTTCTGAGTTTGTTCATTAATGAACACTTAGAAATAATATAAAATTAGACCTCATGAATTCTTCATGAGGTGTAATTTACCATGATCATTTGTCTTGGCATTTAGGTGCTGTTCATTATTCATAGATAACTCTTCTGACTTCCGAGATCTCAAAACGGATATATCTGCATGAATTTCCCGTAGTTTTTAAAATTTCTTTTAGATGGGGATTTGGGGAAAAAGATGGCTTTGTGGTATGTTTAGTAAAACCTTCTCTTCAATGCCTATAAATAACACTTATTTTTAAAGTTCTTAATTGTTACTTTTTTTTTCTGTATATAACACAATTTGTTGTGGGATATAGGCAGTGGTGTATGCATATTTGGGGTAACAAGAATGGGCACTAATTTGGGAAGTAGAAGCTTCTTTCAGTGTGTGCATGTGACAGTCTTTCAGTGCAACATACAGACCTTTTAGACTGAACAAATTTTGTAAATATAAAGCATGTATATTTACATTTATTGAGCCATTGGCTGTTATTTATGCATGCAGTAAGGAGATAAGACTGTTTTAATCAGTCTGTGGGTAGTTTTCCAAATGATTCATTAACTGTGCTTTGTAATACTAGATGAATGTCACGTATTTACTGTAACTGAAGATTAATGTCAGTTACTCTACCTTATTAAAGCATTGTAATAGTTGTGTTCATACATACAGGTATGCTTTGTGTTATTGTTGGAGCTAAAATTTCAGCAGGAATAAATTGAAATTAATTGAATTCATTTTTTAAAAGTGAAGATATGACAGAAAAGTGTTTCTGAAACATTATTTGTAATGTAGGAGTTGCTGTAAAGGGTATTTATTGCTGGTATTTTGTAGGAGGGGTTATACCAAGTCTTTTAGTAAGCACTGTTTTGCAAAACACTGGCAAAGCTTATGTTGTCTCCCAGAGCAGCAAAGCATTTCTTTGTGAAACCTGTCATATTTAAAACACCTTGCACTTTGCTGATATGTTACCATACTAAGAAAAGTAGTACACCAAGAAGTCATTTTAAAAAGCAGCAGTCTGATGAAATACATCCAGAATTTGAAATGTGGGTTGCCTTTACCTTGCAAAACTGCAGTCTTGAAACTGTCACAAATAGTATTTTTTCAGGGTAATAAAGATAGGATATTAAAATGATTGGTGGTTAATTTATTGATGTTTATCAACAGTAACTGCAAATTACTCCTCTTTGAAGATACTGTTACTCTATGTAGAGCGTTTGCAGCATTAGGAGTCTGGCAAGTTGGTGCCAAAAAACCCAAATCAAAATGCCTTTTTATATCAGTTAGCATGTGATTGTCATCACACATGATGCTTTTTCTGTAATATTTCAGGGCTAGTAGTAGTTGCCCAAGTTGGGTCAGAAAAAGTCCACAGAAGCTTAGAAGTGTTGCTAATTTGTAAGTGGCATGTATAGAGGTATAATACTAATCTTTAAGGGATAAGGGTATGTTTTGTTTGAAAAAATTAATCTTAAAGTCACTGTTGGATTTCCTGCATTTATTTTGCTCGTATCCAAATAAGGCCTTGATGAGTGACTTAGTCTCCTTTATTTTTGTAGAATTCAATTACAGCCCAATACTTTGTTCTGTTAAAGTTATTACCAGTAATTAAAATGTAATGAAAGCTTCCTGGGCACACAGTTAACTAGTTATCTGTTTAAAAAATGTTCATATTGTCACACAGGTATTAAACTGGAAACCTAAGTCCTAGTTCTGTAGATGGATTTCAGTGTACCATTTGCTGTTTTCTTATGTTCTTTGAATAAGCCATGTTACTCTTATATAATTTGACTCTGGGATCAACAACTTCCCAGTCATCAACAGTAAATGTCCCAGTGTATATACACTGAACATTTAACAGTGGATTTGAGCTACAGATGTGTAGGGGAGAGGACAGTGTTTGGAAAGGAGAGCTAGGATTTAGCTTTTTGTTGCCATTAATAATTTAAGTCTTTAATGGCGTGGATCAGTATATGCATCTTGTATTTATTATTCCTTTCTGACTGTAAGAACTTCAAATGCAAGTGCTGGCACATAACTGCTTTTGCACAGAAATTGTTCTGTAAGCGGAGACTTAAAATTATGTGGTAAAAAAATTACATCTGAAGTACTTTCAGAAATATTTTTAATAAGCCCTTCAGCACTTTTTCTGTCTATCATCTTTTTTTTGTATAGTAAATCAATTTTCACCAACCTATAACCTTGCAGTAATTTCAAGGGGGAAAAGTGCCTTGATTTTCCTTTGTACTATTGGAAAAAAGGCAAACCTGTTGAGTGAGTAACTAGGAAGAAAACCTGGCACCTGGTGCAACATTAGCTTATGCCATGATATTTTGAAGTATTAGGTGAGGAATTATTGTTCAAGAACAGTTTTTGAGTAGCTTAATCTAAATGTTTTCAGTGTATTACATATCTTAGTTCAATTCTGTTTATTTGCTTGATGTGGAAGGCAAGCATGCTGAAAATATAACTAAGGAGTTTGCAAAATCCATAAGTAGGACACCAACCAGTTTTTAATTTTGTTTTCTTCCACAGATTTTAAAAGATCCAAGGTTATTTATTGGGAACTACAGATAGCTTTTGTCTGTTGCTAATAATAGATTATGTACCTTAGCGCATTGTGCTCAAGTCTTGCTTCTGCTGTAACTGAAACCAGTCATGTGGTGTTCCCATTGGCAAGAAGGGCAGAATCAGTCCCCAGAATTGCGGTTTACCTTGTTGGAGTTTAGATTGGAAAGGATATAGTCGAATGACTGCATGCTCATGGAAAGCTGCAGTTAACCGTATCTGCTGCTCTGACTATATCTTACTGTCAGAACTGGAATTTCTCCCCTATGATTTTAATCAAGCTGGTGCAGATGCAGCATATAGGAGTGCACTGTGCTCAGCTGAAGTGTTAGCTTTGACGTGGAACCCTGGCCCTGCAGCAGACTCTCAGCTAAGCTGAGAGCTAGTGCCAATGTGCTGTGGGGTCACAGAGGTGCAGAGAGCACAGAGTGGTCTTCCAGCTGGAATCCTGAGCTAAACAGTTTGATTAGCATCTGAAGTGTTTAGTGTGTGTGAATAAATACATGCATGAAATCAGATTGGGAAAAGCGAGTATGGCTGATGTGGGGTAAAATTAAGTCCTGAAGGTGTGTGTGGGGCTGGTGCTGCTCAGTGGAGGGTGTCAGCCACATGGCTGGGAAAACTGGCAGAGGGATTTGGGCATGGCAGTTTCTTTCAAGAATTCACTGTTTTATAGAGTTTATTTGATAATTTTATGGAGTTTGAGGCCTGTGTGTGAAGCAGAAGGCTTCTTTTTATTTAAGAGTTGTTAAACCAAGTAGTTATTCCTGGGCTTGACAATGAAAAATAGTTGTAATTCAAAACTTATTTCCATTGATAAGAGGGTTATTTCCTAAATGAGGCATTAAACTAACACTGAAGCATTTAAATTAAAAAAGAAAATAAAAATAGAATTGACCAGAACACAACCTATTCAGTCTGAGCCACCCTCATGCAGTTAATTTTAGAATAGACTTTTTTTTTTCGTATCCCCTTATCTTCCTGAATTGTATACCTAATTTATCACATGTACAGCCCTGGATTTAAAAAAGCAAATTAATTTTTCAGGAATTAAAATAATTACAGGATCAGATGAACGTAAGGTTCAGTGTGGTGCTTTAGCCCTGCGTTCTCACCACAGTGGTCCCTGCTCCTGGGCAGCGGAGCCTCCTACCCACAGCAGCAGTTTGCATCGTTAACTCAGTCTTGGGGGGAGGCTGAGCCCATCAGAGATATGCTCTTTGATAAGAGATGCCAGTGAAGCAGCACCATTGCAAACTCGACAATAGACAGCAAAAGCCGTTATCATTACTTTAATTCATCCAAGTTTGAAACTAACATGTTCTTCCCTTAACTGATGACAGTTAAAACAGGATGGAAGCCATAATAGAGGCTAATACTTATATAGAAAAGGCTTTCAATACCCAGGTTTTCATGCTTCCTTTGTCTGCCTGTGCAGTTTTCAAATGAAAACTTGCATTCTTTGGTCCTCAGCCTGCAGATAAACATGCAGGCAGCTTTACTCATGTGACGGGTGGCACTGGTGACAATAGTGCTACTGTCCTGCATGCACTTTGCTAGGCTGGATTTGTTTTTCATTTTTCGGAAAGGTCTGTGAGTCTCTTGTGTGAAAATTGGAGTTTTGCATCTCAAGATAGAAGCACTTGTTAATTCCAGCCTCTACCTGATCAACTTGTCTCTGATTAAACCTATTCAGTTCCAGTAAACAGCAGAAGACCTGTGTCTTTGAACACTGCAAACCCATGGCTTTATTTAAAGAGGTATCGGTTCATTAGTGAAAAATATAACTGGGGAATATAGGTCAGCACTGGAGCTAGTAAATGGCATGTCTTGGGACACTGGGATTATTAATTGAAGGCAATCCAAATGACAGTGCTTTGCAGCTTGTGCTGGGTTAATGTTGTTGTCATTGCACTGTGTGATACAGTTATTAAATAGGTAAAATATTTTACCTTTTCATATAGAGCCGTACACTTACTTCGTCTGATTTAATGGAACTGTAATTTTAATTATGATTATTACCTTAAATTATAATTAAATTTGTGGTTTAAATTTACATTTGTGAAAATGGCTGCATGATGAAAGCAGAAATCAGCTTTGCATTAACAAAAAAAAGGGTTTTTTAACTGCATCTTAGTATATGCTCACAGCCAAAGACTAGCATGACCTACTTTGCAACAATAACAGAGGAATCAAGCCGGGTTTTTTTGTTGAAGTATCTAAATTGGCCATGAATGCTACCTACTTATTCGTTTGTACGTATCTTTAAAAATAGCTGTTGTATCTGTGAAACTTAAGGGTTTTTTTTCTCCTTATGCTCTTATTTTGATGTAGATAATTAGCACCATGGAGCCTCAGGTGTCGAATGGCCCTACTTCCAATACAACCAATGGACCCTCCAGCAACAGTAGAAACTGCCCTTCCCCCATGCAGACAGGGGCTGCTACAGATGACAGCAAAACCAACCTCATAGTCAATTATTTACCCCAGAACATGACCCAGGAAGAGTTCAGGAGTCTCTTTGGGAGCATTGGTGAAATAGAATCCTGCAAGCTCGTCCGAGACAAAATTACAGGTAAATGCTTTGTGTTGTTCATTTTGTGCTTCAGGGTCTGTTTGGGGACAGCAAAACCTTGGTTTTTACATTTCAAGTGCTTAGTACAGGGGGGATGCTGCAGATACCATGGTAAACCCTTTTCAGTGATACACACCTGATCTGGAACAACCCGAGAAGCCCATTACCTTTCAGCCTCTGTATAGATCTGAGGGGAAGTACAAACACTGCAAGTCTACATGTGTGTTGTAACACCGCGCAGCTCCTTGCAGAAGAGCTCAGATAACACCATAACTTTCCTGATCGTTCTGGCTCTTATTTAACATTGACTTAATGTGTGGGAGGGTAGTCTAGGTGCCTTGAGCCAACTATTACCAGTTTTTACTTTCTTTTGAACCTCACCATACCTTTACCAATTCTTTGACTATTAACAGTATCAAATTGGGATGGTTCTGCATGCCTATTGCAGCTTATTTATCAGTTCTGGAGCAGCAGTGGTCTGTAGTTGGGAGCCACTGGGCTTCATTTGGACGTTTGTGGTTATTGGTTAATGAACTTCCTGAAAGTGTTTTAATAAGCTGTGATCCTTTCCTGCATGAAGTGATACCTGTTGGTGGGTCCCCCCAGAAGAGAAGCCTCCTGTGACAGATAGTATCTCAGAGGGAGAAAAATGTCTGTACTATCGTTAGGAGGTGCCGATGGGTGCAGATGCGCCTAGCCTGCTCTTTGCTGGTGCAGCTGGGAGCTCGCTAATGCACATGATGGGATGAACAATCAGCTTTTATAGCTTGCTTTATAGGTTAGTTTTATCTGTTGTGTGTCTACTTGCACTGTAGGTGGGTAACAGCTGAAATTTCACTGCTGTTTAGTGCATCACCGGTGCTGTTATGTTTAGCACAGAGAAGCAGCCTTAAGAACGAGAGGATTCCAGAAAAGAAGCCATCTCCTCTCAGATACACTTCTGGCAACTTGGGTGTGTGCTCTGGGGAAAGAGACACCATGCAGAAATAAGGAATTAAAATGCAAATCTTCATACCTACTTCCATAACAGCCTGGCAGCTGTTGTACTGGCAGCATTAGGGTGATCTGCTTAGTGTTTTTGAGCATGCAATGCTTCTTTTTCATTTGCTTTGTGACATATAGCAATGTTCTGGTTGAACGCAAGGCACATAACAAATGGCAGTAGCTGCAGGGCAGCTCAAGTCCTCAGTGTAGTCCGGCAGAGCTTTCTTTAGCACATTGGCCATGATGCGTCTATTTCAATGTCTTCTGATTGGGCCACAGCTTCAGGGATATTAAAAGGAAGAAAATTGAAAAATTGAATTAAGTTTTATTTATTCTTCACTTCAAGTAAAACAAATTGCTTAGAAGTTCCCACTCCAAAAGTTTCTGTGCCAAAAACAGATGTCCTCTTCTAAGTGTCACTTGCCCAGTATCCCAGTATAAGGTACCACCCTGATATCTGCTGCCACACCAGTTTAGCTCCAGACCATTGTTTCTTTTTTAGTCTGAAAACATGAGAAATTACGTTGCAGGTTACTTCTGTTATCTTGGGCAGGAGTGAATAACTCTCCTGTGCCAGAGTGTAGCATGCCTAGCTTGAAGTTTGAACATGGCAGGTCCTGTGTTTCATGGTGGTGTTTTGCTTCTGATACAATTCAAATTCATGGTGTTTCCCTAGCAATATAACTTAAACACTTGTTCTTGTTTTCATAGAGAATTGGCTGCCTTTGGGTGGGGAGCCATTACTTCACTGGCTATGAACAGTGGTGGGTTTTTTGTTCCATTCCATTTCCAGGCTTTTGTGGCTTTATTTGAAGATGTGAGAAACTTACTATATGAACTTGTGACTTATTTTTTTACCTGTGCTAGTTCTTTCCATACAGAGTGCATAGATCTTTTTGATCAGAAAAAATACTTAACAGGAACAGTTCTTTAAAAAAAGAAAATATACAGATCCTTTGAGGACATTACTTGTAACTGATTGAGGACCCTGCATGTTGTTTTAAGAAGCAGTACAAGTGCAAAAGAACCAAGTTGACAAGAAGAGAAATGTTCTCTGAAGGCTCTGTGCCATTTTTGAAAACAATGTAATCAGCCAAGGTTTTAAGGCCAGTTATCAAAGCATTGTGCAGCATTACTAAATTTTAGGATTCATGTTCATTCTTCACATTGAATTTGGGGTCAGTAAATTGAATGCAGTCCTCTGCCAGAAGCAGTCCATGTTTTCTAAATTTCTTAGAACGCAGTAACAAAATGGAAATACTTTGAGGTCATAACCAGCTCATTATTCTGGATCGTTGTGTGTTCTTGACTAGGCTTTCTGGAGTTTTATACTTACTGGGAGGGGAGGAAGCATGCTGGTAGGCTGTTGCAGGAATGACTGGCTTTTCAGAGTTGTGTTTTTTTTTCTTTTTACTAAAAAGTGTTGATTTTTTGACAGTGAAAGCTGTGTTGCAGAAGAAACAGTAAGTTCTTAAACTAGTCGAGCTGAATTGATGGTGGCCTGAAACAATTCAGGTTTTGTCAACTTTTGTACTTTTCATTATTTCTTTTGATTTGCTATATTTAATAAATCTCTGCGAAGTATGTACTGGTTTAGTACTACATGTCTCTTAATGTTGGAGCTTTCTCTTTAAAGGTATGGGTTGTTTTTGTAGATAGCAAGTTTGCCTCCTAGTTTGTCAACTAACTTAACAATTTATTTTGTCTTTCCTTAACTGCAGAGAGAGATTGCTTTAAGAAAAATAGAGAAGCTCATAAACTAAACCATCAATCTTCAGTTACCCTGGGAAAGCCACATTAGAAAATCTCTAATTTAGTTTTGAGGCTAGATAGGATTGAATTGGTTCATGTAAAATATATTTTCCCGGTCCTGTTAGGGAGTTACACAAGTGTTGCAGAATGCTTAGGTTCCAAAAATGCTTTCGTCATGAAGTTCAAGGTTAAATGAAGTCTGTTTAGGTGTACAGGATACATTTGAGAGAATTTATAATATGAACTATTTCATTTTAAAATGGATTAAATAATATACATTGAAGAAAAGCTCCTGTTCTGAACCTTTTTGCAGTCTTAGAGCAGTAGTAGGGCTTTTTAAGAAAATTCATTTGTGATGTTACCCCTCGCTTTGGAAAGACACATGTTTAAACAAGCATATTCCTTTACTAAAAAAAATATGCTAATTTGGTAGTACACCGTACTGAGTTGAATAGGAATGACAGCTTCTAAGACAGCCTTTAATTTGGTATTCAAAACCAAAATTGTAAACTTTGGTTTTGTTTGGTAGCTTCTCAGAACAGGCAGGATATACAGTAGCATTTTTTAAAGATGCTAATGACTTGAAAGAGGAGATGGAAGTCAGGCATACATTTTAATTATGGGGGAGGGGTTGCAATAGAAAAATATTTTTTTCCCACTGTGGAGATTCTAAGGGAATGAGACAAGGAAAACCAGACTGAAGATAGCTGCCTTCATTTGGCAGGGGTGTTTAATAAAAGCAGAACTTGTGGTTGTAAAGCGTGCTTATTAAATTCTTCATTTACACTACCTAATTAATTCTAGCATTTTAAATTAACAGTGAAACTGGTCCCTGCTGTACCATTTCATAGCTACAGCATATTTCGTCCGACAACCCAGTTGTTCAGGTTTAATCAGCTACTCTCAAAAAATGAGAAGGAACTTGAGTTAAAATAACTAAATGGCATAAACATTTTAGAGCAGCATTAGATGAAAGGAGGTAGCATCACCGGGAACAACTACGGCTTCAGATGGATGTGAGGCTCAGTGCTTACAAGTGATGCTAAGTTTCATGGGGCTACAGATGCTCTTTTTCTTTTGTCCAGAGAAATCCAGTGCTAAATATCTTTGACTTGGGAAAGGAGGGGATTGGATTAATCAGAAAATTTTGAAAGAATGAATGTTCAACTTTTGTTCCATGCTGGAAAATAAAAGATCCAGTCAGTTGTAGTCTGTCAGACACTAATTGCTGCTGGCCAAGTGAATTGTTATTACTGACTTAGCTTTTGGGAGAAGGGGATGTTTGTTATAAATTCTTTGATTGATTTGATGGCCTTAGCTGAGCTCTTCAGAATTAGTTTTGTGTTCTATGCTGGAATTTACATCTTCAAGTCTTCATGTTATTGGTATCCGAAATCTTTGGATCTCAGTTGTTATCTTGGAATGATCCAGGCATGCTGTGAAACTGAGTATTGATATAGGGCTTCTGTGCATTGCTTAACTTAAAGCAGTGTCCGTGTTCCTGTTGTATGGTACAATTTCATGTTCTTAGCATGCATAATGAGGACCTTCATTGCTCCTCTGCCCCAAATGCAACTCTGCTTTTATTTGTTCCTTTTGCGTTTGCTATTTGTTTAAGATTACGCACAGACTTAGATTTTTTTTTCATTTCAGGTATTTATAATAGAACTAATGCAGATTGTAAAACCAGTTCAGTAAATAATCATGGCATTAAGTGTAATAGAAATACGATTGATTGAAGTGGAAATGAGGACAGGCGAACTCACTTAAAGCAGTAGCATCTGTGTTCTCACTTGTTAGGAGACAAAGGAATACTGGCTGACTTACCTGTAGTCCTCTCTAAGTTACAGATTGTCCATTCATCACTGTTTGGATGTCTAGACATATGAGCCAAGAGCTAAGAAAATGGCTGAATCAAGTAATGCAGCGTTATGAGAGAGCACAGAAAAATACCTTCTGTGTGAGCAGTGTTCAATGCTCATTTCTCCATAAATACCAGTTAATTCCTAACCTGGAGAAGAGTGTTTGTGCCTGTGATCTGAGCTAGCCACTGTGAACTCCTTCTGGTTCAGGAGTATGTCCAAACTATGTTAAGACAGTATCATCTGCCATCTGTAAAAATTACTTTTTCCTACCTCCCTGTATAATGAGAGGCTTAGAAACACATACTAAAAAGATGCTGCTGTAAAAAGCAAAGACCCAGTTTTTACTTAACCGACCATGTTCAGGGAACACTGGCACCGAACTGGTGTTTCTATTTGGAACTTGCTGTTCAGAGATTGTTTGGAATTTGGAGTCTAATTAAATAGCCTTAATTTCAGCATCTGGAGTCGGTAATTATTTTGAAAGCAGTGGATGGAGGAGGTTTATATCTTCAGGACTAGAGACCTTTAGTTGCTCACTGGTAGTGAACTTAGGCAGCAGGAGAGAAGGAAGGCCAGGTGTGTTCATGCTCCCCAGCAGTGTGGCTCTCCAGGAGGGAAGCTCTTGAATCCAGTGATGTGTGTGCAGTACCAGGAATGCTCTACCCAAGCTTTCCTTGGTAAATGGACATCTTCTAGTATTGGCCCAGTGTTTGCTGTGGGCAACAGCTAAGCTTTACGTATTTTGGTGGAAGGTTTGATGTCAATGAGCAAGAGGTCAGTATCTGTTGTGTGCTTTAAGGGGTGCTCTGAAAGTTCATCATAATGGAAAAACACAAGGTAAAAACAGGTTTAATGGTTAAATTTAGTTATAGGAAAGAGGCCTTGTGATAATACACTTCATGACAGTAACTGTTGAACATTTAAGTCTGGTTTGATAAACTCAGGCTGGAAACTGCAGAGGTATTAGAGAAATTGTGCGGCTTTGTCATAGGGTAAAATATTTTTATTCAAGGTGAGTAGTTCACAGCTGTTTGTTTAGAAGCTGCAGATAGAGCATGTGTTCTCTGAACATTTCACATTTAAAAAACAATACTACTGGTGTTACATTTTCGCTATAACCTTTTACAGAGTTCTTAGAGAAAGTTTCCTTATTGGAAGATAAAATACCTGTATGCAGATAAATGTAGCTTACTGAAACCCAGCATTAAGTTACCTGATCCTAAATGATTGCAAGACTAATCTGAACATAAACTACTTTTACATTTGATGTTGAATTCACTGATTGTGCTTTGAAAGTGCCTTCATTTGAGAGATTTCTCGTTCCAGCAGTTTACCCTACTTCAAATGCATTAAACAGATAGGATTATAGAATGTGGGGATTATATTAGATAAGACTTATAAACTGTTTAGGAAGTATGTAAACACTCATGCCTCATGGCATAAGCTCACCTAATAACAGGGTTTAGAGAAAAATACCTTGTAGAGGTAGTTTATTCCCTTGTTAACTGGGAAGGGTTTTTTAGTGATTCTTCATAAAGCATTGGTAACCAGTCCCTGATCTCTGATCATTTATTCAGTACGTATCTTGCTAGATTAGACCCAGTGTTGGCAGCAGTTGCTTTGTTGCAGTGGTAGATCAGAATTAACACCATCTTCCAGAATAGGAAAAAATACTGACTTATGTTCTGTTGTGTTCACCATTTACAAAGTGAGTACAATTCTGGCATTTGGTTCAAATGCATTTAAAGGCCTTATCTAGTAGTGCCTCTCAAATTGGCTATGTAGGGAATCTCTAAGAAAGCTTTCTGCATAACTTCATTGAAAGCAAAAGACTTAGTCTTTGAAATAGGAAAAACATTTATGCAACAGAGCTTGTTGCCTGAAAAAAACCAAATTCAGTTAAGTACCTTTAAGCTTTTTAATTACTTGTAGATTGGCTTCTTTAGTAGGAACAGGTCTGCCTGGGAGTTACTTGTGTTGTGTGTGGTCAAAATGCAGTGAGAAGAGTGCTCAGAGAATACTGTACGTGCAGCTAAAGGCAAGTGCCCAGGAAAGCAGAAGTCCACATTAATGTGTGCTAGAGGTGGGGAAATTTTGGGAATCAGGGAAGACAGTGTGCTTCAATATTTGTCTGGTACCTCAGATAGTATGAAGGGAATAAAATATTAGAAGGCATGGGGGAAAATAGGCATGTTTCAGTCTTAAACCTCAAATCTAGGACTAATTTTACAAGACTTAGTATATGGCTTTATCACTGAAGACCTTTGCCAAATTGGTCTTTATTTGGTGGCCCAGTTATTTTTATAGCTGCTTATTTTTTAAAATGTGTTCTGTTCTTGAGCAGAGAGAAACCTAATTTCAGTGTTGGCTATTCTATTCTAAGATCTGCGAATTCAAGACAATCCACAAATATTGATTGTCTAAATAAACATTTGCATTAGGTATCTGAACTAAATTTATTAGCTTTGTGGGGGAGGGAACACAGAAATAGTAGCAAGCATCTTAGTGCTGTATTTCTAAAATGTTTGGTATGGTTTGTCTATTCTGAATGCTGAGGAAAACTGTCAGATTTGCATCTGTCTTTATTGCCTCTCTGCAGTTGTCTGGTGCATACTACGTGCTGGCAAACAAAAGAATTTTGATTTCTTGATTCTTAGAAAAAAACAGTTGAAATGAGTGGGGTAAATAGGCAGAAAGCAAGGAGGCATGACCCTTGTGCTGTGAAAGAGCTTTCTAATTAAATTCAGCTTCAGTCCTGAGCTTGTTCTGAAGTGTATTAAATACCTTTAATGAATAGTTTATTCTTCAGTTTTAAATGTGTAGTTCGATTAAAGAACATCAACTTCAGATCAAGTCCAGTGAGGAAGGAAGAGCAGTACGTTTTTGCCCAGTCAATTGCAGTAGAACACCTACACCTCTAATTGTGACTTCCAGATGAAAGGTTAATTATGAGGCATTAGTGTGTTTGCTGATATTCTAGTCTGAGACTTTTTCTGTTCTTATCTGCATTGAAGGTAACTATGTACCAGGTTGCAGCTAGGTGAAACAGTTCTGATGGGAACTGCCTGAGAGTCCAGACTTAAGCTCCAGTGTTGTCTGTCCTGTCCCTTGTTCTGCCTGTGCCTCTAGAAGCACAGAACCTGTGCTTCAGCACATATGCACAGCTTCTTCTGCCCTAAACCCTTTTTCTTTTCTTCCCTTTTAGCCCAAGGAGAAAGGGTGGAGGAAAGGAACAAGAGTTCCAGGAAAGATCTGGGAGATAGGCAGCAGTGTCCACTAATGATGCACTATGTCCAGCTGAGACAGGGTCTAGGGGCAGGAAGTTGACAGCACACCAAAAGATACTTGTCAGGGCTCCAAGTCTGACTTGCCCAGCATTCATCTGTTCTCTGCTACTCAAGACCTTCTGCCCTTCAGCCATACCAGTGAGCAGTACGGCTGTGCTGCAGTTACCACCTCTGCCCATCTCCCCAGTGCTCTTAGTAGACAACTCATCTAAAACCAAAAATGACCTGTATAAAACCAGTATAAATGGTTTTGAAAATGGCTTAACTCCTGCTCTCCTTTTTCATGGGACTGCTTTTTACCAATGCTGCATTAAGAGTTTGTTCTTGACGTTACGATGGTCTTAGTAAACTTGTGACCAGGATTATTAGACCTACCTGCAGTAGCTGTTTCTCAGACAGAGCCAGGAAGTTCTTGCCCCTTCACTGCTGCAGAGCTGATCAATCATCACTTGACTTCCTAGCGTTCAGATGCTGTTCTTTACAGCAAGAAGATCTTCATCTCGGCTTCTGGGAATGGCCAACCTGAAACCTTCAGAACAGTACTGGAATCTACTTCTCACAGGAGTGAATATCCTCAGCACTCCCAGATTTTGTGTCCTCTGCTAGCTTGGTTTACGTGCAGTTCAAATACTGTGAAAAACACTGTGAAACCAAGTACTTCAGATTCCATCCACTCAGATTCCATCTTTCAGATCATCTGTTTGGGTTATTCTAACTGACTTGAACAAGGAGTCATTTACATGATCAAGCCAACTTGTTTTCTGTTTAAGAAAGACAACGTATGTAGAGAGGCCAAGTTCCTTTTGGGATGTTTGTTGAATGGAGGTCTTGCCTGGCTTTTTACATCTTTTCCTCTTCCTTTGTTTCCAGAAAGCTTCAGGGGTTTGATCCCAGTGGTTTGAAACATTACCTGATCATCTTAATTTGACTTATGGTTCAGAGAAGAGTTCTTTTTTTTTTTGTTACATGGTTATGTAGAAGAATAAATGGAGAGGAGGATTTACTTCTGTCTTCTACACCTGCAGTTCCTTTAACACTGCTCCAAATATATTTTTTATCATACTTAGTTTCTCTTGCTGCATGAATTGGGAATGCAACAACCTTAGTATGCAACTCTGGCAGTTGCATGCTTGTAGTCAGCACTGATAACCTTCTCAGTAATCTGTCAGACATTGGGAGTTGCTCTGATGCTCAGCCTTTGCCAGCAGACAAGCATACATCTATGGATTTCAGCAGCATCCTACCTTGTGTCCAGTGCTTCATTCCTGGAGTAGTCATTGACAGGGAATTGCAGCCTCTGACTTTGTAAACCTTTTGTTTTGCAACCTGGGTTCTGGCCCTTCTGCATCTCTGCCTGCCTGTTTGGACACATTTTGCCTGGGTGCCACATTTCCTATTTGTGATGCCACAGTCTTGTCCCTCTTGTCCTTTTGAGATTTTTGGCTCTGAATTGAATACAGAAAAGGAAGAAGGTATCACGTCACTGAAGTCCAAGTCATTTTGACTTTGTTCACTGGCTCTGCTTTGGCTTTCTTGGTGCTGGGGTTTGGGCATCACTGCTGTGTTACACTATCTTCTTGAGCAGGATCTGTCACTGACTTTGCAGATGTTGCTGCTTGCCCTTGCTAGGAATTTCAGTGTGAGTTACTGACTTCCAGGTGCTGCTGGTGACGGGATATTGAACTAAGCAGATCTATGCTCTGACCCAGTACTGCTGCTGTTCTGACTCTCACAGCATCTGTTCAGTCAGTGGAATATATCAGCTCAAGGAAGGGAAAACTGAATGTTTTATTTATCCACAAGAGCCTAGACTGGTGATTTGGGGTTTTTTGTTTAGATGTTTTTCATGGAGTGTTGCAAAAGCAGATGGGCAAAAAGCTGTGTCATACTCACCTGCAAGCAAATGGTAGCATTGCCAGTATGATTAATAGTCGCTGTTACTAGAGGGCCTGCTCTTTCTGTGGTCTAAGTTCTAATGTGCAGGCTGCCCTGTTTGGGAAATTGTGCTCACATGCATTTTAAAACACTTTAAACAAGATATCAATAGGCATCCTTTTGGTACAACATTCTAGGACCCACAAAATGAGGCTGCCTTCCTCTTCCTTAGAAATCTTTAGGTTTAGATGTAAGGGGGTGTTTTGACTTTCCCTGTTGTAAGAATGGTAGGTAGGGCATGAGAAGATAGGACATGTAACAAGGAAGAAGTACTTTTCAGCAGTTCCTTTTTTAGAATCCTCTGTTCCCCTTTGTACTCTATCTGTGTCATTTCTATTTACCAATGCATCTTTCTCCCATTTCTCTTTTTTTAAAGTGTTTTCCTGCTTTGCAAGCTGCTTAAGTTTTAAACAACAAAAAATAACAAAATGCAAACATTATCAGCTTTGGAGCTTGACTGATAACTTTTCCTTTCTGATTTCTACTACACTGGAATAACTGCTTTACCTTGATTCTGTTTATTGATAAGATTGTGGTACTTACTTGCTCCAGCTTAGGTATGTTTAGGTACTTTACCAAACTGGAGCCTGAAGGAAAAATATGGGTGTTTTCCTCTTTACCACATACGTGTTTAATTTTTGTGGGGGGAAAAAAAGCCTTTTTAAAGGCTCCACTGTTCAGCCTTTAAAATCTGCAGTGTTCCATGATAGTGAGCAAGAATGGCCTGTAGTCATGACATCTACACATAGTATATCCAGTGTTATATGTGTGGGCAGTTTTGTAGAAGGGGTTGGCTGATAAAGCTTAAATATGTCTTTAAAAGGAAAAAAGTTTCTTTTCAGTTTTGAAAAAAAATCCACCAGTTTTGTTCATGCTAATATTGAAACCAAGTCTCAAGAAATTTAAGTAATCCAATTTAGTATATGCATACAACAGAGCCATGCTTTCTCTGTAAAGCAATTTTCCTTTTCACTACTTGCTACCTCAGATACCTGAAAGGAGCGTGTTAAACATTTGAAACGCACTTAAATTGCAGCTTGTTTTAAAATCCCTGAAAGTTCTGTCTTAAAACCAAAGTAAACTTAAATAGGCTCACTGCAGTATATATTTTGATGCACAGGAAAATTTTTGTAGGTACCACATCTTAGAATGTGGTGAAGTGGCTTCACTTTTCTCAACATCATTCCAGACGCTGTTTAAAGTAATCCACATAAACCTAACTATTACAGATTAGCCTTTGTAGCTGTCAGGTTGCAGATTTTTTTTTTTTGCTTCTCAGATTAAAAATGCTGCAGACATAGATTGTGTGGTTAATAAATTGTGTTCCGGTCTATAATAAACTACTTTCCTCTGTGCATTGGAAAAACTGTTTAGTGGAGCTCAATGAGTTTAATTAGTAAGCTGTTTGAGACAGAATAGGTATTGTGAGTCATTGTTCAGATAGCTGAAATTTCCTAGTGTTGTGGTGGCTTTTTTTTTTTTTTTTTGACAGAGGCTGAGGTATAAGACCTTATGTTTCTGAGTGAAATTATTTGACAAAATTACCAGGGTTTTTTCAATTTGCAGTCAGCCAGGTTTCAGATATTGCTGCTGCGGTATATTGTAATGTTCCACTTAAGTTTTTTGTTTTGCCAAACAAACTGTTGTTTTTCTCCTGTTTTATGTTTCTGCCACTTCCTTCAGACTGGAAGTGTTATTGCTGCCATTTCCACACAAATTGCTTCCAGGTTTGAGGATACCCTGGATTTTAACTGTGCCTTTCCCAGTTTCTCTGCTTGGGTAGCTTTTCTCTATAAGCAAGCACTTACTTGGCCTTTAAACAAAAATTTCTCTCCTGCAAACCAAGTGGTGTGTTACTTAATCTAAGATTGACTGTTCACTCCACCGGGTTATTTCTCTGACCTGTCACAAAAGTGGGAACCTTGGTCAGTGCCCAGGCTCTATTGTGATTAGGTCCTTTTGCATTTGTTCTCTCCATAACTCCACCACTTGCTATGTTGTCTTCTAGAATAGTGGAGTTTCTCATAACCTTTATTCTGGGAGCCTGGTATCCCTTTTATTGGTGCAAAATATCTTGTATATTTGCACCGAAACTGTGCAATATGGTATCACGGTAACCTGAAATTACTGTCTGTTTTGGTTGAAGCCTGACTGGTGAAAAATTACTGTTTCTTTGGTTTGCATTCAGTTTTTTCTGTTGTTCAGTATTAGGTCTTTTTTAGTTGCCTTCTACTTTCATCTGAATTTCAGAAATGCCAGCATTTGGGATGGGATGCAGGAAAGGAAGATAAGTGTGCTGTAATGAAGCATGTGCTTCTTGCATGACCTACTGCTTCCACTGTTGAAGTGCCTTTTTTCTCTGCCTTCACACCATGTAGGTGTTTTAGCATCTTAATTTCGTCTTCTCTTCTTAGTAATGGTGTTAAGTAGAACACTTCTAATATTTTATTTCTAGTCCTAGTCTTCACACATTTTAAGTATCTATAGGCTTTTGCATGTCTTCAGTCTCAAGTTAACTAAAAGGTTGTATGTTCTATCTTTTAACACTGGACACTTCTAAAATTGCATCTGAAGTTGTTCTCAACCGTGAAGTTATTCTTGATTTATAAACCTACTGGTTGCTGAAATTTGTCTAAATTAAGGCCTTTTTCCTTTGTCGAGGAGATAGATTTCTCGTTGTCCTTGAGTGTAGTTTTTAACATTCTTTATGTACTAGTGGTCCAGCAATCCTGTATGTCCTCTCCATGATGTGACATGGTCTTATTTGGGATGTGAAATGCTTCCTGCAGTGTATTTATGTAACGCAGTGACTTTTGCAATTCCTGTCACGAATTTCTTTGCACGCTGCTGTGTATCACTTTATATGTGCTGATATGTCTTTTTTTCCCCAGGTCTATTTGCTTTCACTTTTTCTTACTGAATATTGTTTTAACTTAGACTGTTTGTTTCTAATGTCTGTGTTCTTGTTTAATTTGTTTCTTATTCAGCGTTGAATTTGCTGTTTGGGATAGACAAGCCATGGCTGTTTCTTGTTCATTCATGCCTGTCCCCAGAATACTGGATTTTTATAGTACAGTCCCTGTTCTGTTCTGAGACAAAGCAGGGAGGAGTGCAGCCTTGCTCTTCTCAGAACAGCAGCTAACTCAGAGGCAGTGTGCTTCTTGAAAGAAAGAGGGAGGAGAAGATGAAAAGGGAAGCCAGAGATGTCAATTGAGAGGGGGGAATCCAAATATTTGTTCAGAAGTGGAACTGTCTTAAGTATGGCAGCAGCAGTAGCTTTTGAAAATGTACTTTGAGTTGCTTGAAGTAACATGAATGCACCCATGCTTAAAATCCAGTTTTACATTTAAAGAAACTTGATAAAAGCACAAAAATGAAGGAGGAGGATAATATATTCCGCAGCATGAAATGCGTGTTTACAAGATATATCCAGCCCAGCACAAATCACAGTGGTCCATCAGGTTACTTTCTTAGGGTGGAGAGATGCAGTTTTAGATCCTTGGGCTGTGTTACTGTCAAAGTTCACCTTGGAAATCTTGATGCCTTTCAGTTTCTGTTCTCCAATATAGGAGTGAAAATGCTTTTCTCAGTAGTGTTTGAGGAAAGGTGCGTTACAGAGATAAAACGCTTCCATGCTGTGGTAATGGGAACTGCAGAAGACTACAGCCAGGTCAGCAGTATCTGTTTCAAACTGCCACTTAAGCTTTGCATGCAGATTAGTCCATGTCCTGAAGTACAGTAATGGCACAGCTGACTTTGTTAAAATTGTGCAGTATGCAGGTAAGAGCCAAGTCTTGTTTCAGGTGTGATGCAGAACATCTGAAATGCTAGAAGCCTTTGAGACTGTAAGGCACTATTTGCAAGAGTAGGCATGTTTTATATTGCTTGTATGGTCAAATTGAAAATGGAGCGATTGCATGGCTTTGAAAGTCCTCTTGAAATTTCTATGGAATAGGATTTTTCAAAAGGATCTAGTGGTGCTTGGCCACAGCAGGCTGCTTTATCTTGTTCTGTTTTCTGAGTGGATATGTGGGGCTATTCCAGAATGAGAATCGTCGTTCTCTACTTCTGAGGGATAGCAGCTACTGCCACTTGGTGTTTAATTTACATGAGAACTGCTACTGCTTCAGCATCTCTGAAAATCAAGACATTAAATTACACTGTCTTGCATTAAAAGATCTGTCAGAGATACAAAGGAGGACAAAACTCATGTCATCTCCTTTGACACTGCCTGGTAAAACGCGCACCTTGAGAGCTACAAGGTTTGTGGCTGAAAGATGTTACTTTGTCTGTGGAGAGGTTGTCCTTGAGGGTCCTGCATTGTTTTTTGAGGTCACAGTGTTTAGGTCTTGATGGTTCTGTTTCAGACTGGTGCAGTGGTCTAGGAGTTGCAGTTCACTCACTGGCACCAATGGTTTGATTGCTTTAGTTACGTTTATAGGATTTATTTCTTATTTTGGGCAACACTTTTTTCCTCCTTTCCTCTTTTGTTTTTCTAGACTTGTCATAGTATCTGGCACTTCCTATTCAGATATTAAAATTGAGCAGTGTCTGTCTGGTTCATTTTCCCTCATCCTCTCCCCAAGGGGGTGTTATGTGGGATGTAGCATGCTGTTTGCAAGGGCTTCCTTTGGGGGATTTTTTTGTAGTCATGTAGCAGTGTTTGTTGGAAAAGCCACTACCACTTGGACTGGAGTTCATTAAACTGAACATGTGAAGCTCATGACCCCCCTGAGTCCCTCAAAAAGGTCTCTCCTGCACCAATCTTTTAGCTCAGTCTTTCTGGCACTTGGTTTAGTGATGGGAATTTTCTCCCTGCTGATTTCCCATGGAAGGGCCCAGCCTTTGCTATATGGATATCAGGGCTCTAATGCCTTAGAGGGAAGTGTTTGCTTCAAGTCTTGTCCCTTCTGAGTAGGTTTGTCAGCACATACACCTTTACAACCTAGCTGGAGTTAAACTTCAGCCTGTGGAACACAGAAGGATTTTCCTCAAGGTTGGTGATCAGATTTGCTTATTTGTTATGGAACTACAAACATTTTGGGAGAGGATCTGTTATAAAAGTACACTAGTGTTAAGCCAGAAACTGGCTTTTGTCTCCAGTAGGATCTTAAGAAGGAGAATCTACTGACACTAAAGTCTAGCTGATGACTATTTTTAGCCAAGGATAAGTCATGCTCCTTAATTGTAGGGACAATGTAGCATCAAAGTTTATCAGGAGCTCTAGTCTGAATTGTATTTAAATACAGCTGACTTTTTCTAATCTAGGAGATCTCAAAAGAACTCACAAGGGCATCCAAAATACAGTAGTTTGGTGGAATGTTCCTAAACAGAGCTTGTACCTGGTAACCTTCCTCTAAAAGGCAAAATCCAAGCTATTTACTAGCCATTCTCTCATTTTGGTGTTGGAAGTTTATGCATTTTTCCCTAAATAGGTGCAAAAGCAATACTTACAGTGTAATAGCAGGAATTCACTTTTGTGCTATTCATGGACAATAGATATTGGATAAATCGTACTCTGTACAAACTCCTGTATTATAAATAAGCTATAGATTAAATGGGTATTGTGATGAAGAGCTGTACTATGCACAGAACATGCTACCTACGTAGTTGGATTGTAGTGAGTTTTGACAGTGACAATCTTAACTTGTTTGGTCTTAGGAGCACTGTGTGCAGAAGCTGCTTCCCTCCTGGTTTGCTTCTGAGTGCAGTGTGCATCGCTGTCATGACAGCAGGTGCTTCTCCTCAAAGGGATAGAGAATGAATACTGTTACTGGTATAAAAAAAAATCAGGATACGACTGGCAGGGTTCGAACTGGTCTCATGATCAGATCTTATTTTCCCTTGATCTGAATCTTCTCTTCATAGCTTATCTCCTTTTTTAGGTAAAACAGCTCTATTTGTTGGTAACTTATGGAAATAACAGGAAAAAAATAGACTGCAATTCACTTGACCTTATCTATGCTTTTCTAGTGTGTCGTCTCAAGGGTATTTATGTAACCTTTTCCCAAGTCCCTACTTCATGCAGCTTTTCATAGAGGTACAGTCATTCTTTGCTCTTCCAAGTGTATTTAAAACACTTCTGAAATGGTTTGGAGGCTCGGAGGTTTGTGCTTTGAAATGGGACTGCCAGCTGGAGCAGGGCTTACCTTGGAGTGTTAGCATGTCTCTTCTGTCACTGTTATTTAGATGGAGTGCATGAGTTGTCTCTCCTATCTCTGATGCTTTCCTTGCCAGCAGTCTGTAGGTGGTGTTTATTAGCAACATTTCCAGTTCATGAGAGTTGTTGGGGAAGGTTGAAGAGCATGTGCAGGTCTGCTTAGAAGAGTCACAACACTGAGTTGAGTTCAACTGCTTTGATAGAGAAGCTTACGCTGGCACTAATATCTTCTCTAAATGTTCGTTGAGGTTTAAGCAAGGAAAAAAAAGAGCTGAGAGGCTCAATTTATGGCAAATGTTACATTTGGTCCCAAATCTGGAGTGACTGAAGGCTGTTACCATCTGATGGCTTCTGCCTGGCTAATAGGAGATGCTGTCAGACATGGCCTACTTCTGAAGGAAGGGTTTGTGTCAGAAAAGCATTGATGCTCGGTGGAGTTTGTTACAGCTGTCAGGCAGGCAGCTTTAATTAGGCTTTATATTTGAGAACGGACAACAAAACCACAATTTAAGGCAGTTTGTATTGCTGCTGTCCTATTCTCTGCTTTGTTTTTAGTGACTGTTCGTGGTAGGGGCTGTGGTCCTTCAATGCGACATTGCGTTCCAGAGTAACTTATGAAAGAAAAAAAAAAGGATTTATTTTCTAGTCACTTCTTTGCTTATCTGGCCACAGGTGAGCAATTTGAAGTAGTTCTTCTAAATGTTGCTTTTAGAATCGTTTCTGGCAATGGGAAGGCTTCCAGCTTGTCTAAAAGTAGTTTACTTCTTCTTCCCTTGTGGGAATGGTTACAGTAGGAGCTGCACAGAGAACAACCAGCAGGAATGGTGTATTTGTAGAGCTTCAGAGTAGAAGAAATTATTTAGCACTTCACATCTTCTCAGAACCTTCCCTGGATTAATTCCCTCTTGAGCTAAAACCTAGCTTTCTGAAGAAGATAGTCAGAACTTTCCAGATTTCCAGTGGTGTAAGAGACTGGTACATAGTTAAACTGATGTTCAATGTTAAAAACAGAAAAAATGCCTTCCCCAGGAAAATGGTATTTGCTGCTTTGTTTCTACACTTGTTTTGACTGCCATTGAGTGTGACTTCGGATACAAAACTCCATGTTTTATCTGCTGTACAAACACTAAGAAAAATCTCTGCTTCAGATGACAGCTGAAGTTCTACTGTTAAGGTTCAGCTTAACTTGTTTTTTCATCAGTTAGACAGTTTGACCCTCATCTTCTAACTGAAAGTTAGTCTATTCTCATGGCACCATTGCCAGTGCATCAGTATCTTTCTTGGAGAATGCACATCGGGATTGAGAACAGTGTTTTGGCTGTGTGGAATGCAGCCAGATAAATGGCATATTTTTATTTCGTTCCTTCAATGTGTAGCTTTTATGCCACAAACTTTTAACTCTTTTGGCAGCGCTGCAAGCTTGATGTGGTTGATTTGTCACCCTGTATCAGTCCTTCCTTTCTCTTTTAGAAATTATTTTTCTTGGGTTGTTGGGAAATAATCTTAGGTTTGTGCTACCTGAATTTACATGTTTGTAGTTTACTGAGGAACTTACATTGTATTGTACCTTTACTCTGTCCTTTTTGTACTTAATGTTGTCATCCCATCTTTCTGCAGTTGGTCTTCAGGAGCAAGGAGTTTGGTCTTTTCCAACAGTTTAGGGTGGAGATCTGTTTCCTGAGAGGCCCATAGGAAAATATCGTTGTAGTGATTTTCTATTCACAATTCCCAGTTAGAGATCTGTTGGTTGATTAATTTTTAATCCATTTAGTGTGTGCCGTGTTAATTTTGTTTTAGTCAATTAATAAGCAGTACCAAATCAAGTGCTTTATAGAAGACCAAGTATATCAATGCTATTAAATCAACGTTCTTAAAATTTGTAAGTCAAACTTGTAATCTCATCAAGAAGGATGTCAGTTTAGTTTGACAGAATCTATTTTCCATAAGCCTAATTTGATTGACATTGATTTTATTACCCCTCTCTAATTCTTTATTATTAGAGTCCAGTATCGAATATTCTGTAGTTTTGCCTTGCTCAGCATGAGAACTGACAGACTTGTCATTTCCTGGGTCGTCCAGTTTTCCCTTTTTGAATTTCACTGCAAAAATTGGTCTTTCATCTCAGCTCCCAGAATTTGTTCGGTGCCGTAAGAACTGCTGAAAATTGCAAGAGAGCCGTTTGCCTCCTTTTTTAGTGTCTAATCTGTGCAAGTGATCAAGATGATCTCATTTAAACATGTATAATTTTAGGAGCTGCTGTTTTAATGTCCACTTGAGTTGGTAGGTAGTACTTCATGTAGCTTCCTCAGGTGTACATAACACATCTATTTTTCTGTACTGTTACTATTGTATGCTGATGAGTCAGCATGAGTGTGAAGGTGGTGAGAAAGTGTGTTATCTATAAATAAAACCTTGTTGTTCTGACCTTTTCTAGCCAGAGATTTTTTCTGGGTTGTTCTTTCTCCTGTATTTGTTATGACTTATGTTGGTTTCTGTTTTCCTTTTATCTCTTAATTTGAATATGAAATTGGCCTAAGTAGACTGGCTTACAAAGGAAGTAAAGGCAGGTGCAGGTCATTTACTTGCAAAACTATGAAAAAGGCTGTACAAGTTTTAGGATGTATGGATAAATGTTATGAACAGGATATGCTGTTTTTTCCAGGTAGTTTCTAATAGTTTGTTTTCAGCATGGTGACTTTTTCAGCTCTGTGAAATGGAGCCTTCTAAAATATGAAATGCCTACACTGCCAGCTTGGGATTGGTTTTGCATGTCTTTTTTTAAAGACTGTCAAGTCTTTGATCATTTTTAACCCTGCTATCACTCACTTAGACCTATTCTTTATTGGATCATAGGAGAACCGTTACATGTTTTCTGCAAGCTAGATAAAGCACTCAAAGATAGTAGTAATAGTGATATAACAAGGTTGTGTTCTGGATCATCTAGAAATATCTCTTGCCTGCCCTGCTGAATCACAGTATGTGATGAACTATTGGATTCCAAATCACAGAAAATATTTACTATTTACAGTGCTTTTCCTGGGAAGTGTAGCATGGGAATGAACTTCGGTGCCCGTGTGGCATCCCACTGAGAGGTCCAGCTGCTTGTTTCATGCTGCCAGATTGCATCCAAAGAAATGTTACCCTTTTTGAGTACCTGCAATAAGAGTACGTGATGAAAAAACCTGCGGAGTTCATACTGCTTCACCATATTATGGAACAACTCTTTCTCTTCTTTCTGTACTAGTAACAATTTATTTCATGTTTAGAGTCTGTGTTGTCTGGCATAAAGTGTATTGCTCTTGAGAATAATTTGAAAATAATATTTTTAGCTGGCTATATAATCTTTTTTGGTTTCTTGGCTGTAAATGTTTAGCACACTAAAACTTTATGATGCCTGGCAGCAGTTGTAAAGCTTTTCACAAATATCTTTTTTCTGAGTTTATTTTCTTGGAGTGTTTTGTGATGAAGGGCTGTCCTCATTAAATGATGGTGTTTATGTGCTTGGAAAGACAAAATAGACCAACGAAAGTATAGCCCTGAAGTGGCAAGCTCTTAACTGAAAGTTTTTACTCCCTTTAGCTTCAGTGGTACAAAACAAAACGAATAGCAGAAAGCAGCACCAGGAATTAGCTCACGGAAAGAATTGCATCGAGATTTCAGTAGGCTGAAAAGAGTTTGTGGTTCGAGGGTTTTTTTAAGTTAAAATGGGGGGGAGGGGGGAGGAATAAAAGTCAGTGTTTAGAATGCTGAGTAGACCCACCTCAACTTTTTTGTGAGTATGTAATCCAGCAAATATAGCAATTAATGTATTTGATACCAATTCACAATCAATAGCTTAGAGTAACAGACCTTAGACTATTACAACTTTTATAAAATTCATTATGTTCAGGGATGTATGTTTACAAAAGAAATCGTGTTTCGATGTACCTGTTATTCTAAGCAAAACTTTGACAACGTATCTATTTTCTTTGAGCCAGGTTCTGTAGGCACCTGCACAGACAGCTTCATTCATGTTCGTACTCCTTGTCCTTCTCCTTGCAGAAAATATTTTTTAATGTTTCTAGTTGATAGTGAGAATCAGAGATGGTGGAATCTAGATAATTCTAATAACATTACTGGAGAGCTCCAAGGAGAAAAGCGAATTATCTAGGAGGAGTGAATGGCCTATGACGTTTGTGTTGTCCTTTTCTTGTTTTGCTGTTCCATTCTCTTACACCATGTTGACTGTGGGTTTGTTATCCACAGACTCTTCCTTGCAGAAGCATTTACAGAAGCGAGTGTGTTCCTACAAGAAGTCATGAACAACCATTATCTGTTTGTTGGTTAGTCCATGTGCCTTGAGAATAAGTGGCTGGAGATGGAAGCCTGTGTTTGGTCAGGCTGACATCAGTCCCAGGCCCTGTGCCAGTGACTTCCTTTATCTCTACCTCGGAAGGCTAGGAGATGGTAATGGGAAAAGCAGTGACAAACTCCAAGCCCTGATCCTTGCATTTCTTTTGCTCCTCTACAAGAGTTTCATTTCCTGTAGAATGGGGGTTTTTCTGCCTAGGATGGTTTAGGATTGAATGTTTTGAGGCTCTGACACATTCGGAGGCACAGGGATTGGGGCTGTGTAAAATGTCGAGTAGACAAGAAAAGGAGGGTATGGCATGGAAAGGATCTTTACAGTATTTCTGCACCAGGCTTATTGCTCAATCAGATTTTAGCTCCTTCTTGATTAATGTTGTGTACCTTAGGTAAGAATATTTTTTCAATTAATACAGCTCTCCTGGAAGACTGGGTATGTGTTTATGCTTTTTTTTCTGGAGTTAAATTGGTTGGATGAGGTTGTTCCCTGGATATGCTGTAGCTAGTAACAGCCCTTTCTTACCCCTAGGCCTGCATGTGGGCATTTTAGGCATGAGCTGCAGTGTTTCTGTGGGTTTTTAAGGTCTTCTATCACATAGCAGTTTTTGGTGCTTTGATCTGATTTTGTGAGTTAGAAGCGCTCCCTGTATTTGTGCTACAGCAAATGCTCTATCTTTGGTGTCTGACTGAGAAACACACAGATGCTTTTTTTGTAGTCCAGAAGACAAAGAAACAAAGCTTTGTGCTTGGGAGGCAGGATCTGTGCCTCCAGGGTACATCAAGGCACTTGGTGTGCAGCTGCTTTCCCAACCTCCACTTGCTCCTGCTGAGCAGTAGGTGGGTCGCCTGTTTGCTGCTCCTGCAGACAGAAAACTTTCACAAATTCTGTTCTTTGTGAGGGATTTTCACATGACTCCTTTCTTGCTGCCTTTGAGCAGGAGTGCTTGGATCCCCTGCACGTCACCACCCAGAGGCAGATTGTCCTTTCACTTGCTCTTCTCCAGATACATTGAAAGTGCATGAGAGGGAGCTTGGCTGGAATGTGGGGCTGCTTCCCTGACTGCTTGGGCATTTAATCCTGGAAGTTGATTGTATTTCTAAATATATGTGCCTTAATGTACGAATTGTAGTGTATTCCAAATGTGTAAAATAATTTCAGTAGGAGGCCTATGGAGGAAGAGATCTGGAAGTGACTATCACATCACATTAGTAGTGTTGATGCTGCTAAGTTTGGTATTTGGGAATAGGGAGAAGGTAGCTCTTGGGTGCTGGTTCTCATGGTCTGTTGCAGACACACAGCTCTGTCCTTGAACTATGTGAATGAATATCTGTAGTGCTAACAGCCTGGCCTCTCCAACTCTTTTTCTTATCTCGGCTATTAAGCAGGTCTCCTCTTCCTACTGCAAACATAAACACAGATCTTGCTAGTAAAACAGAAGCTGTTGAAATTAGTTTGGCTGCTAAAGTGGGCTCCTGCCATCCCATGCACAGCAGCAGTTGTACTGTTTTGGTTTTAGCTGTCAGCTCTAATACACAGAGGAAAGCTTTAATGCGCTCTCATCCTACTGCCATTTGATCTGTCCATTCTTTTCCTATTTACTGGCTGCTCACTGAGCAATAAAATGAGATGTAAAGGTTGTTGTCTGTTTCTCAGTCAGCTGCTTCAAGGTTTGTGTTAAAACACCACTTCCTAATTTTTCATTTCAAACACTTCTAAAGTTTTTATAAACAGTAGCAAAATTATGTGTATACTTTTAATCTTTTTTAAGTGATGACCTCATTAACCTGGCAGGTCAGTAAGTTACATTTATTAAGAACTCAGTGCAACACTATTACAGGATTCTGCAGCTGTCAAGCATCATCATACCTGCTTTTTCAGTTAATTCTTGGGGAGGGGAGGGTTGGGAGCTGCTTCTTCTTTTTTAAAGTAGGATCTCTAGAGCAGCGACTGGCAATTTACTTCCACTGTATTAATGAACGGCATTGAGACCATAGGGGAAAGCAGGGATTAAAAGAACAGTGGAAGAAATTTGTTTCCATTCTTGGAAGCTGTGAGTGTGCTTAAAATATTAAGTCCTTTTTTCTTTTCTTGTGTTTCAACAGGGCAGAGTTTAGGATATGGATTTGTTAACTATATTGATCCAAAGGATGCAGAGAAAGCCATTAACACTTTAAATGGACTCAGACTCCAGACCAAAACCATAAAGGTAAGACAACAGAAAGTGCCTCTTGCTCTGTTTAGGAAGTGGAGAAAGCAGTTGAAATGGTTTCTGGCAATCTCCATTGTAAGGGATGTGTGGCTAATGAGCTCCTCCTTGGAACTATGGTAGAATGCGCAGAAGATTAAATCCTTCTCTGAAATTGCTGCTGCTGTTAAAGTGGGAAAGAAACAGGAAGCTCCTTGAAGCCTTGCGTTGAGGCTTAAATGTAGAATAGAACAGCCATAGTGATACCATTATCCATAAACAGAGGTGAGGTACATGACAGTATGTTTATAAGTTACACGTGTTCTTGTGTTTTAATAGGAAATACCTTGATGTGTAGCTCTTAGTGACACTCATGTTATTATCAGATGTTGTGAGTTTTTCTCAAGTTATAGCTTGTCACTCTCAAAATAAACAGTTTTTTATCAATTTCCACATCCTTAGTTTGATTTATTCTTTTAAAAGCTGGAGGGATTAGCAATCCCCCTGAAGTCTCTCATTTCATTGTTGTAATAGACCATTAGTTATTCAACGACCTTCTTTATTGGTCTCACAAGAAAAGCAAGTTTCTACACTGTCATGTGTTTTGCTGCATGGCTTATAAAGCTTTTTTTGGAACAGCTTGTGGAAGATTTCCACATCCCGAATTCTGACAAATAATACAGCTTAAGGAATGTGAATCAACAAATTGAAGGAGAACAAACAGCAGATCTGAAACTGCTTTGATCATATTTAAATGTTGGCTTTTAAGTTGTATAATTTTCTTAATTCATTTTCTTATCTCATTTTAAATAATATAAGGATAGAATTTTTACTTGTCAGAATATTGGTGCAGATGTCAGTGATTACATGTCCTGCAAGAAAGATAGTTTGGTCAGTATTGTAATTGTATTTAACCTTTCTCACTAAAGGTTTTAGTTTGGACAAAATGATATTACCTAAAGCAAAAATATTTGAGTTCCCGTGTCTTGGTTTCAAGCAAGTTTTTCCCTGGTCTGTTTGATTAGTGAAGAGCAGAAGTGTCCTAAGTTGAGGGTTATTAAAGCAGTGGAGTAGCTGCATGGATAATGTAGAGAAGGCTGCTTCCAAACCTCTCTTAGACCAACTCAGTTCCAGCGCACAGATATGTATGTGGGACGTGTAGCGAAATGCTTACACCATGGGTTTTTTTAGTTAAATAGAAAATCTTGTAGGAATATTTAAGGCAAAACAGCAAAATCTACTGTCTTATCTACTGCTGCAGGTGGAAATACATGCTTGGACTCAGCAGTTTCTGCGTACAGTAAAAAGTTGAGCAGTAAGTTGCTCTTCAAATTGCTTTTAAAGGCATGTTATCAGGAAAAAATACCGTATTTTGAAAGTACTAACCTGTCTCTGGGCTTCTTTATTAAAAACTCAGAACTTGGGAAATTAGATAAATTTTTTATGTAGCTTTTTTGTTTTGAACATTGAGTGTTAGAAAACATGCTACATTTCTTGTCCTAAGTACCCAAATACCATGTTGTTTTGCCTCTGATTTTGTGAGCCAGAGAAATGCTGTTGTAGTCATAATAGTCTGAGGTTACATGAAATGTATTAGCTACAAAAAGGCCTTCAAAAATCTCCTACCTGCACCAATTATTACTTTACACTTTTCACATGCAAATTTAAACCATTATGCCTGCCTTTTTATCATGTGTAGTAAATTTTTTGTTATCCAGGAACTTCCCATGCTAAACTATCTTCACAGAATGTTTTTAAAATTTTTTCACTTCAGTATAAATTTTATTAATCCCAATGTTTTATTAGCTTTGGGGTTTTATGCATATTAGTAGCTAGTAAACTTTTATAGAATTCATGACATGTTGTTGGGCTCTTGAAAGCCGTTTAAAATTTAATAATAAGCAGGGAGTGACCCTAACCCATATGCACTGGAGCTGCATAATTTCTTTGGTGACTGGGGAGTTACACAGGCTTTTTTAATTGTTTTCAAGTATGTTTATGCAGCTGGCTAAAACTAACCTAAAGGGAGCAATTCTATTCAAGTTTGCAAACTTTGGGCATAACAGGCTTCTGATTTTTACTTCCCAACCCGATTTTTAATTGCAGAAGCACATGCAAGTACTTCACCTAACCTCTTTGGTTTTATGTATTCAGTTTTGCCCTTAGAAATCTTAAATTAGGTCTGCATCCCTGATACTGTGTGATGGGGATAGAGGTTCCCCAGTGTTCAGGCTGAGTGGTGAATAATGTTTTAATGACTCAAAGAAGTCCCTGTGCTGCTGGAGTCATCCCTAGTTTCCAGTGGACCACAAAGTGGCAAGAAATTGTACTTGGTCGTGCTGAAGTCTCCTAGCTTGCCTGTTGTTGATGTCCGTGTCCACCCCCTTCCCGGTTCAGCATGTTGCTGTGATTCATTACGAGGTTGAAGAATTCAAATTCATAAATTACTATATTGAACTATTAGAGGAGATTAGTGTAGCTCTATACCCATTACAGTTACCACAAATGCTCTTTTGGTGTATTAAAAAAGCCTACCTCAAAAAATATAGGAAAGGATTTGGTGGCATATAGTTTTGTAGGCCGAAAAACAAATACTAGAATAATATTAGGCTGAAAAAGTACCAAGTATTACATTATTCGGTTTTCTTATGTAGTTGGTTTTTCATGCACCAGAATGAATCTGTAATGTCCTTTTGATGGATGGACTGAGCCCTGGCTTTTGCTCCTGCAAGCTGGGTAGCTGCAGCCTGCCAGGTAGCATTTTTCTGGGTACCTTTTGTTTGGGGCTGTTTTGATGGAAAGTTTAAATGAGTAATCTGTGAAAGCCCGTGTGTAGTGGCAAATTACTTCTGCTTCCTATGGTCACCTTAGTCCTGCTTGCTCAAATAGTTGTGGGCTCTGCTGAGCATGAACACAAGCTTACTCTGGTGGTCATATTTCCCCTCATTTTTTGACCCCACAAGGCTTAATTCTTACTTAAAAAAAAAAATCTGCGTATGTCCCCAAATCCTGTACTTCTCACTCCAGTAAAATTTCTGTGGCCATTTAATGTTCTCTCCCCTTATGCCTTGCAAAACAGCCGTGCAGTCACAGGAGGAACTGGTTTTATAGCAGGATCAGCAAAACAGCTAGGCACAGTCTGCTCTCTGATGTGCAGACTAAAATAACTGAAGAAATGTTCTTTTTATTATTTCATTGTTACAATAAATAATCCCCTTTTCACTGTAGCAGCTAAAATATTTATGTACATTTTATTTAAGTCAATGATGCCCTTTCAAGTCAAAGTCGAGAGGTGACTATTTACAGAATATTTGTTTGGGGAAAGCATTGAAGGAAGTGTTGCGTTTGGTAATAGGTTATATGCATTATGTTCCTCCTCAGATGATCATAGTGCAAATTTTATTTATGCAATTTTGTAGCAGCAGCAGCATCTTGTGAGGGAGAAGGGCTTCTTTTTACAGCTAAAGCTTGACATAAAACAGCTTAGAATGAGGAGAGATACAGCTTGTGTTGAAATAAATATATATTCCAGAAATTGAATCTATTTTTAGAAATGAAATTTGCCCATCCATAAAAGCATAGAAAGGTCACTGCTGCTGTTGAAGATTGCCTGGCAATTCAGTTGCATCAAATATCGGAAGGAAAATAAGATGTGTGATGCATGGGGTACAGATTGTTTAAACAATCTGTCCTGGAAAATGGACAGCCTCCGAAAGGATGCAAAGGAAGCGTTTTATAATTTACCCAGGGATTTAGGTGACCTGGCTTCATGTTGGGGGATGTTGGAACAAGAGTAGAATAGTTTTGAGTGGAAGTTTGAAATCTAAAAAGAGTAAGTGACCTCCTGAAGCACAGTCTTGTGCCCCCCTCTCCTTCCTTTTCTCCATTGCCTGATAAGTAGGTTGGTTTCTTTATTCCCTCACAGGAGCAGGTAGCATGCTGTGACACTGCTGGAGCAGACCTCTTGAGTGAGGGGAGAAGCAATCTTCATTTTCTGTGCCCTTAATGCTTTCCAGTTTTAAAATCCATCAGATCTACCAGATGATAAAATACCAAACTGATAGGATCATTCCTCTAGAGCTGTAGACTTTTTCTAATTTTAATTTTTAGTTAAATGAATCAATAACATAGAATCTAACTACTGCTATTTTGATGCTTCTTATTGTTAGTTCAGAATGCTTTTCTGTTATGCTGTCCTGATTTGATCGGCAGGACTGGGTGGTTCTAGTTTAAAATGCAGCAAATAGGGTTGTAGGAGAAAGCTTTCTGGAAATAAAGTAATAACATTGCTGCTTAAAGATCTTGCTATTTATCTTGGGGGGTTTTGGTGTTTTTTCAAATGTCAGGTATTTCTGTAAGACTCAGGCACTAAATCTGTCCATGTTAATTCTTGTAAATCTCTGCAAAACTACAAATCGTTCTGTCACTGTAGGGTGACCAAATAATAGCAACCTTGGACTTCTCTATCCTGCAAAGTCGTTTGTCAAAAAGATTGCCTTGCAGTTGGGTTCAGTGGTGGGGGAGGCATTGGAGGTGTAAGTCAGAGGAGGAGGGAGTGTGACAATGAGTTATGAGGAGAAGAGCTGCATCTTCTGTGCCTTGTCCCAAGCCAGTTTGGGAGGTACAGGCGAGTTAAATGCAGTAATTTGAGTTGCAGCCAGGAAGTGCTGGCTTGAGGATAGTTATGGTAGCCGACCTCTGATGCTGGATGCCCTTGATACAGCACTCTACTGATGACCTTGCATTTTTCACCTGTGTTTTCCTATAGCCTCCCTGTGGGCTACCTGCTACCTAGCTGGCCAGCCATCATATGCAGCTGTTTCTCCCAGTGAAGAAATGGTATTTGTTCAAGTCCAGGTAGTAAGGAGAGGGTGTACTGAGATCTGGGGGTGCTTTGATTTGTGGAGGAGCAGAGAAAAAGAAATACGGGGGAAGGCACAGAGAGGTCTTAGGTGTTCTGTGAGGGAAAGGAAATGGAGGCTTAGGGCAGGGTGGAAGATACACAGAGCATTGTTGGATTGTGGCAGAGGGATTTGTATTTAAGTTCTACATGTATGCAACTGCATTGAGCCCCTTTTGCGTATGTGTATGCGGTATGCTGCAGTGTATGTGCTGTGCAGGCTCAGCAGCAGCATTCAGATGCATTTGGCTACATTTCCCCCAAAACTTCACTAAATCTCTGTAGAGGGTAGAGGTAGAAGAGTGTGCACTCCTTTCCTTCCCTGAAAATTCAGATTACAGGCATTTGTTAGCTGTGGATTTGGGATGTAGTTGATGTATAGTTCCTTCTAAAATTAGTGATAGCTTGTTCTGTTTGTGGTATATTGGAATTAGTCATAAGAGAGGTCATCTGCACCCTGGTACAAAGCTTGGGACAAAAAACTTTAAAGATGCCACAGACCTGGAAAGTCTCAACTAAGTTTACTTTGGTTTTGCTCTTGAGGAGCTTTTATATGTCCACATAACATTTGGACTTTGTAGTGCTTTTTAACAAATCTTCCTTCACCCTTCTGTGCTTGTAGTGATGCTGTGGCTCAAAGGACTTGAGTGCTGCATTTGAAGGCTTCAGTTGAGTTGTTTTCATTCCACAGAGCCTGAGCTATTGTTTCTCTTAACTCTGCTTTTGATACAGCTGGAGTGCTTCTAGGTTATCTGTGGATGTCTTTCCTGAAATAATGGGACAGACCACTGTATCTTACCTGCAATCATAATTAATCCCAGTAAAATGGCATTGAATCGGTCAACAGTGACGTGCATCATGAGCCTCCTCTATCCTTCAGCTAAGGAAGAGAAAGGACAAGGCAGGGCAAGCACTGTATGTCAAAATATTCCAGATTCTGGTGTTCACCCTCTGTATCAGAGGGTTTTTGTGTGCTTGTTCAGAGAGAGCATGTAGCTCTCAAAGGAGGGTTTCTTGGATCTGTGCTTTTGCACAAAATTGGGGCACAGATGAGGGCCTTGAAGTGGTTGTGGGGAAACAGCTGTTCTAACCATGGCCCCTTCTCTTGTGTTAAGCAGATTTTACTTCTGATTTTGTATGTGCATGAAACAAATTGAGATTGTCCTTGTTTACACATGTGAAGCTCTTTGAGAGATTATGTTAAAGCACTTGCAGTGTGTACCAACGGAATAAGGCTGCAGATGTGAAGGGTTGTCTCCACTTCACACATTTGGACCTTGGGCATGAGAAAGTGACTCACTCTGTAAGGCATGCAGGGAATCCTACATTTCCCATGTGTCATGCAAAGAGATGGGAGCAAAGTTAGTCAGAATTATCAAGGTCACAAAGAGGCTTATTTTTGAATGTTACACAAACACTTTTTGCAAGCTGCCTAGGGAAACACAATAGCAACTAGAGCTTATCTGCTTGCAGATGGAGCAGTGTGCCAGGGATTGCAGGCAGCATTGGTGGGGCGGTTTGGTGGCCTGTAACTCCCTGTGCTGCCATGCAACACTCTAGTTAAAGGCTCCTGACTAGTCTCATGTTCCCTGGATGACTGCCACTAGATGCGGTGCAAGAGATAAATCTTATGGGAGGAGTTGTGTTTTTGAAAGACATGAGCTGCTAGGTTGCTTGTCAGCAGATGTTTTGACCAAGGCAGGGTGGCTCTGCTTGACAAGCACATCCTTGCAGGGAAGGATTATGCTGTTCCTCTTTGAGCAGTCAGGAGTTGAGAAATTACTGTGGCTTGCTCCATATAAATAATTTTGCAAGGAGGCTTCTAGAAATTGACTCCATGTTCAAGTAGCTTAGGATCAGTGTCAGAACTGAAGGAAACTCTTGCAATGAGCAGCAATGAAGTGGTTAAATGTCAGTGTTTAAACGGTTGCTGATACATACCCAGCCTCTTAAGACAAATGGGATGAGTTTATGCCTGTGGGTGACTTTTCTATGGGTTCTTGAAAAAAACAGACTGCTTCAGTTTGTGTTCTGAAGGGTCTCAAGGTTAGAAATTTTTCAAGACGTTTTCTATGTGGGGAAAATGGGTAGGAAATCAGTAGGGAAGGTTGTTAACTTGGTGATATTTTCTGTACTCCTGACCAAAAAACGCATATTACCGTGGAAGATGTAAGATGCTGGGCCTTATGATTTTGAAACAGTTTGGAGACAGTGGTGTGGACTTGAGATGGCTGTTTGTATTTAAGAGAAGTCCTTACACTTACTAATGTTCAATGTCAGAGGAAAAATATTCTAGCAAATGTTTTTCACAGTTAATGTATATATATTTATAGAAACTAACATCAGAGGCCAGCAAGCTGTAAGATGAATTGTACAACACTTTAATCTTCCTTCCAAATTTGACCGAAGAGCTCCTAAGTGATCTTACCCAGTGAAACACAACACGATTGTTCGGTCTCCAACCGTCATACAAATGGACAAACATTTTAATGCTGTGAAATGCCTGGGTCAAGCAGTAGCTTGGCATTCTCCAGCTTATTTGAATTTCTTGTGGTGACTAGGATTTCCATATTCTTTTCTTTCTCAACACACTTTCAATATAGGGCACTGACACTGCCATGAGGAAGAAAAAATCATTTTGAAGTGTGAATATAAAGAATTAATGCAGCATCCTCACCCAGTGCTTTGCAGTTTTAGAGATAAAATGGGAGCTGGTTTTGTCTCTCATCTTAACTTTCACAGCACAAGGAGCTTCTGCTCTGGTAGTAGGTCAGGGTGGGCATTTTTTTTTTGTTTGATAGCTAATACACAGGAAGACATCCCGTTCTCAGTACTAACTGAATAATAACTTGAAAGCAGAATGATACAGACTGATTTGTCATTGGCTGACCTAAGAGGGAAGATGTAAAAGGTTCAAAAGCAGATAAATAATTGACATTGCTAGGCTTGAGTCCATTCAGCTTGCAACCTTTTCTCCTTGGTATTAAAGGTGTTTGAGTTGCTTTTGGCAGCCTCTTTCTTTGACCCCAGCTCCCCTGCAACCTGAATGTTTGATTGCAAGAGGAAATAAAAATTATACCTGAACAGCAGTAGGTGTTCATATGTGCTGTGTGTAAATGGATGTGTGTGCAACCTCCCCTTCCACTGCGCCTGCACGGCCCACAGGCAAAGCATTTCCTGTACGTAGAAGCACCCAGGGACTCAGGGTTCTGGGAAGTAGGTTTTTTTGCATATCCCAGTACTTTTCATCTTCCCAATAATGTGACATTTGCTTAATGTATGTGTCAGAGAGAAGACCCAAAGGAAACTCCTGGCTGTCTTCCCAGAAACTTTATAAATCATTTTGCAGCTCTCAGTTTTGAGGAATAGGTAAGGTCCTCCCTACCCCTACTCTAGAGAAGTTCTTAAGTGATTTTCAAGTTGTTATTCCTCAAGTCGGTTAAACTGTAGGTGTCAGAACCCTTACAGTACTCTCTCAGGGTGAGGCATCTGCAGAGAATGGAGGGAGTCTACTTACTCAAAAACCCTGACATGGATTATGAAGCCACTGACATGAAACAGCCAAACCCAGTGCTTTTCAATGCAATAAGTGTGGGTGAAAGCAGTGTAGTTATCCCTGGTTTCCCCAGGCACCTGGCTTGATTGTTACATAAAAGCCAATGTCATATGTTGTAGTCCTAGAGCATGAGAGAGGTGTTTGGGACCAGTGATTAGGTGCCTTAGATGTTGCACCCGATTAGGAGCCCATGGCCTGTGAGGTCCTAAATTGCTGAGGCACAGAGTACTTTCTATCAATATCCTTTTCCCTTTCGGCACTGATCTCTGTCACTAGGTTTTTCTGTTCATTACACTCATTTGTGGTTTTGTGCTATGCTTGAGCTTGCCTCAGTTGATGCAAATGTTTTATCTAACCTCTTTTTCACATGTCTTTCCCTATATTTTTCCATCTCTTCTCTCTAGCCTTCTCTGTAAATGTTAGATTTAAAAGGTTATGTACAAGCATGTAAGTTATAAGGAAATTGCTGAAACCCTTAAAATTTAGCATCTTTAGAGTTTGTCCGCTATTATGCGGAGAAGATTGTGGAAGCAAACATTAGTCATTCACATTTTCTGTGTTGAGTCAACATCTATTTTTAGGTGTGGAGCACATAAAGACAACTGTTTGACACATAAAGACATCCATTTGACATCATTTGTGTTTGGGCTAAGGCCTAGGAAGAGTGGAATACAATTGCTGAATATATTTTGTGATGGGAACCTCCTACATTTCCTTCCAAGACACATTTTTAAGACATCATGCAGGAATGTACTAGTCTGTTCAACTTGCTTTATTTAAATATGAACTGCAAAATATTCAGGTTTGGATCCAGTGCTATTTCAGATGTGCTACAAAGTAGCACAAGGCTACAAAGGCTGAATACTTGCCTTTAAACTTTATCCAGGAAATATTTTTAAGTGTGTGTATTCTAAATGTATATTTTATTTTTATAAGTGCAGAAGGCTTTATTCACATATAATTATGAATGTGATTCATAGGTAAAAGAGCGGATGAGACTTTAATAATTTTCTAACAGCAAACATGCAGTGCCGCAGATTTCCTTGTTTGCTTGATCATAATATTTTATGGTCAGGTTCTGGGCTTATAGGGAAGTTGTGATAAATTGCAGATAGGACAATGAGTGTCAGTATACGGTTCCCCAAGCAGATGTTCATTTAGTCTAATTTCACTGGTACTTTACTGTTCATCCAGAACAGATCTTACACTCTCAGGATGAAAACACAAAGAGGTAGCACAGAAGATCGCTCTGCGAATAACCTGGTCTGTTTCAGATCCTTGGCAGGGGGGAGGATAAAACATACTAGAACTTGAGTGCTACATGTGTGCTAAGGTTATTACATGTAGGATACAGTTAATCATCCATGCACCCACAGCCCATAAGGGTAAATCTATAAAGCTGTGTGTAGGAAGTTGTGCACTAATATACCTCTGAACAATAGTTACTTTATGCCTGCCTTTGGATTTTATTTTAAGGTCTCTGTAGCTCTTTCTTTGTTCTTCCATCCTTTCCTGTCTTTGGTTTTACAAAGCAGGTAGTATTTGATCTTGAGGGTTATGGCTTGTGAAAGAACAGAATAAGCTGTTTAAAATTAGAAGTGTGGCTTTAGCTTACTAATGTTTTCTTTTTTCAATCCATAGGTGTCGTATGCCCGTCCAAGTTCAGCATCAATCAGAGATGCAAACTTGTATGTCAGCGGCCTTCCGAAAACAATGACCCAGAAAGAATTAGAGCAGTTATTCTCCCAATATGGGCGCATCATCACCTCACGGATTCTGGTTGATCAAGTCACAGGTTAAAAGACAACTTTTCTTGATATGTGCAATTTGGCAAAATTATAAACCCCTGATTGTAGTTGAGTTTTAAGACTGACTTTTAATGTAAAATGCAGTACCCAGTCCTTTACAAGCATAACTGTTTGGCAGCATAACTACTGTGCTGCTGTGTCGTTAATGAGGAATCTAAAAAAAGCAAAATTTTGTTTACTTAATACAGTTGCATTAAATATGGTAGGGACTGATTTTGGAGAATGAAGATTTGAAAATGTGTTTTTCTTTGAAGGACTTTCCTTAATTTGCAAGCCATGCATTCTGTGAAGTCAAAACCAGCATTCAGTTTATGTTCATTGTGTAGAACTGCATAGATAAGATTGTTTCTACAAATATTTATCAGTTCACATGGTTTTTTACTTCCCAGGGGTTTCTCGAGGTGTGGGATTTATCCGCTTTGATAAGAGAATAGAGGCAGAAGAAGCCATAAAGGGACTAAATGGCCAGAAGCCTAGTGGTGCTACGGAACCAATTACTGTGAAGTTTGCCAATAACCCCAGCCAGAAAACAAGCCAGGCACTCCTTTCACAGCTGTATCAGTCTCCCAACAGACGCTACCCTGGACCACTTCACCACCAGGCTCAGAGATTCAGGTAATTACCTGAAAAAGAACTGAAGTTCCATCAGTGACGACAATGTGTGGGGCAGGTGCTACGCAGGAAAATATGCTTTAGTTGCGTAGGCTGACCTGATTTTCTTTGTAAAATTAAATATTCTTTCCTGGAGAATGAGGAGGAAAATCTGCTGACAGCAGTAGTCGTGTTGTATTTACTAAGACAGCTGAAGCACTGTACAATCTGATCTCATGAAGGCTCATAGAAAAAGGGAAGACAGAATAGAGTTACACTGATAATCAAATAAACAGTGACTATCCTGTTCTTTCTCATTTTTTTGCTAATGCTTTTATTTTCTGCTGTATTATTACAGTTTTGATACAGCCTAGACTTTGATGTTAATGACAGTGGATTGGTGGCAGGAAAAAAGCTGAGTCTGTTCCAGTCAGCAGCAGTATCATTAAATTTATTAGCCTGAGATATGTAGTCTTAGTATAAAGAGACCTTGTATGAGTCTTTATGATTCTTCAGATACTTTCAGGGATGTCTTATGCTTTGCAATTTGAATATACTGTTTCCATCTGATACATAAGCCAGAGTTAGCAATACCTGATGTTCTCTTTATTTTGATAATAACTTTCAGGCTACCTACCATTCAAATAAAAAATCTTTCAAAAAGAATACTTAGACATATTCATATAAATGAGTTGCATGCTGGTTTTAGAATTATTCAAAAGTAGTTATAGTTTTTCAGTGATGAAAAGTGCTAATGAATTCAAGATCACTTTAAAATAAGTCAGTCATCAGATACATTACATTTAGAATTGTCTTTGGCACGCAGCTGTGTCCATTGAGGTTATCACTGAATCATTCCATGGGTAGAAGGACTTTATTGTGCTCCCATGGAAAGCAGATGCTTATATTCTGCAGAATTTGGTTGTCATTTAAATTGACATCATGGAGGATTAAGACTAAGTATGCAATATCGTGGGGAGAATGTATTATGTTAAAGCAGCTACAATCAAGAGTTTCTCTGGTTCCAGCAGTTTTGGAGTGTAACCTTTTATTTTCAAGTTAACTCTAAATGTAAGATCAACACATTTCATACTAATATTGTCTTTAAAAAAAAGAGGGTTTTTTTAAAACCAAACCCTGGAAATTAAGATTAAAGTAATTTTAAACTTGTCTACAAAAACTGTGGTGGAAATTTAAGCACAATCTCAGGCTTAATAAACCAGGCTGGGAGTTGTTAGGCTCCTTAGATGTGTGGGAAACTTGTTGAACGTTTCTTCTTTGAAAATGGAACGCTATTAATAATAGTTCCATTGAGCGATCTTGCCATCTGTGAGACATTAACCCAAAGACCCTCCTTCTCTTTTCAGGCTGGACAATTTGCTTAATATGGCCTATGGCGTAAAGAGGTAATTAGAATTCCACAGATTGCCAGATGTCCGTGTTGGCACAGATTGGTGCTACAATTTATTTTTTTAATTCACTAACTTTTTTTTTTAATTCCTTTTCTTCCACCAGCATGTCAAATCTTTTTAAGTTTGGACTTCAGTTTGGTTTTGTTACTTTAAAGGCCACACACACATTCTTTTTTTTACAGGTGGGCTTCTCAAATGGTTTAGGTGCAACAGCTACAAGCATTTAAACTGCAGTAAACCTGCTAAATCGTGCTTTCTCCAGAATTGGAAATATTAACTAATATGCTATCTGATAATGGAAAACTTAAAACTGTAATTACACTGTTGTTGACTAAATCTCAGTTAAGATCTGCTTTCTACGACTTGTAACTTCAAGTTTGACTTGAAATTATAGCTGTGTGCACCTTAATCAGCCCTAAGTTTCTTTTGTTACAGGTTTAATACTTTGACATTTTCTCAGTGTTTGAGATTTGTTTTTTGTTTAAAATAGCTCTGTGTTCATGTGAATGTGCACGCATGTGTGATAAAAGCTCAACTGATTTGTAAACATTTATGCTGTTTCATGAGTGTTCAGTGTTTGATCTGATAGCTGAAATGAGTTGACGTGTTGTTAGTATTTCTTCTGATGGGACACGTGTGACTCTTACCGCACAATAAAGTTGTAGTCTTATTCCTGTTAAGATGAGAAAATATTTAATCTTCTGAAATGGTCTACTTGCCATGATTGAGCATTATTAGAGGGTTTTTTTAAAGCTCACCCTGTAAAATGGTATGGTAAGTATCTTTATGCTAGCTAGCAGTGGACAGGTAACATGGGTTTTAACTGCTATTAGGATAGCTATCATACAAATTACACATCTTAAGACTGCTTACAAAAGTAGCAGTCAAAACACAAGCCGTGTATATTTCCAGAAGTGCTATTTCCAGTGTTCATTAGTACATTTGTTACATTCTTAGTATCCTTAGTAGTGATGGTGATAGCTGAGTCAGAACTTACCAACCTGATTTTATCACACAGTGCTTCTCCTGCTTTCCCCTTGCATTTGTTCCTTGATATGTTGCCAGAAACATGGCAAAATTCTCAGCCTCAGATATCTGTCAGGTATGTGCCAGTGTCCAAAAGAGATGGGTGTGTTCCAGAAGTTTCCTTAGGTTTGATGCATTTCAGGAATTGGACAGGCATGTGGTGCAGGACAAATAGGACTTACTCTGAATTAAAATCCTTAGTAGTTCATATTTCCTATGACCTGAAGGAAAGTTACCTGTCTTAGGTTATGCATATGCTTTCTTAATATTCAGATTCTGCTACATTAGTCTTAAATCAGTTTAAGTTGTTTTGTAAGCATCTTAAATTAGCTGTTTTCTCCCAGCAGATCTTAAACTGGTACTTGCTGTAGCAAACTCTGTAGTTACAGGCATAGGGTCACACTGTATTGATGATCATTTCTGAATCTGCCTCTAAAGTGTCCATAGTGTTAGTCGTCATGGAGTTCATTCTTCCCGTATGGTTAATTGTGATGCTGTTGGAAAATGATATGTGCTGATGTGGAAAAAAGGTTTTCTTGACCCTATTTTCAGATCACTTGCTAGTAGCAAAGCTACTTATGCAATAGGTTATCTTGTATTTGTGTCAATATGCTTGCACTAGTTTCTTTGATTTACAGCAGCTCCTGTGCTCATGGTGCATAAACAGTTGAAAACTGCATATCTCCTAAAGGTTTCCAGGGAAAAAGCTGCTCTCCAGTGAACCGTATGAAACTTTAACCCTTTACCTCAGTGCAGCATTCATTAAAAGTGTGAAACTATAGCATACTGTGACATACACAGTTTGGCATTGCACAGAGTTTACAATAACATCGCTTACAGGGTACTGTATAGTGTTGTACTTCAAGTTGAATTTAAAAATTGCAGAAGAGTGCTTGCTGGCTTACATACATTGCTAGCACAGTTGGCACTAGACAGGAATGGACTTGAAGTACCATCTTCAAAATTTCAAAAGAAATTGAAGCTTTTGGCTTGTGCAAGCTCTCGGTCCCAGCATCCTTATTTACAATTCCATATATGGTGGAAGAAGCAGTATAAATTTGCCTTTTCCAGCTGTCTTTGTTTTCAGCAGCTGAGGACATAGTATGGGTTAGAGCCATGCTGAGCAGTTATGATAATAATGTTACTACTTTCGGTATGCAGGAGGGAAGCTAAAAGATGAGAAGGATTTGCAGAAGTGAAGTTCAGCTGGTAAATTGCCATGTATTTTTAATAAACTGTCTGCAAACCTGTATCTCAAGTTCCAATGCTGTGAGCATTTGAACTGCATGTTTCTAGTGTAGCTACACCCCAGTGATGTTCCTCAGCTTAAGATGTGTTCCAAGTATCTTCATATGTATATTCAAGGAAAATGAAGTGTCATCAGGAGCCAACAGAATGGTGAGCAGCCATCACGTGCTTAGTTTTCTTTATGTGACACATGTTAAATAACAGTAATATTGTGCAGATTGCTAAATGTGTGGAAATGCTACAGTGCAAAATATCTTCTGAAGAGTGCAAGAGGTCACTCAGCAACACTGAGCCCCCTTCCATCCCTCAGTCATGGCTCAGAAAATCCTGAGGAGTTGTTATTCAGTTCTGGTATTAAAACTCATGTTGAAGGTACATGTCAAACTGGAATTTTTAGATATTTTCTGTGCAGTTGTTACTTTAAAACATATCCCAAAGTGTAGTTTCAGAAAGCATGTCACTTTTTTCAAGCTAATGAAAGGAAAATTGTGTTGATCCTGAGAGCTAATACTGCTTAGCATCTTCATTAGTAACCTGAGTCACAGGCTGCAATGTGCCCTCCTTGCATTAATGGGTGACACTAAATTGGTGAGGGAGCAGGGGCAGTCACTGTGCTGTTGGCCAAGGCTGCCACTGGGGAGACCTTGAAAAGCTGGAGGACTGTGGTGGAATTTGGGCAAGGCAAATGTAGAGTTTAGCCCTGACTGTTGTTCTCAGCTGCCTACAAGGGGCATTAAAAAGAAGAGGAAGCCAAGCTGCTGTTGGAGATTGACTATGAAAGGAGAAGAATCAATAGTAACAGGCTTCAGCACAGGAAATCTGAGTATAGCGGTAAATCCTTCACAGTAAGGGTGGTGAAGTCCTGGAGCAGGGGCTGCAGGAGTGGACTTCCCATGCTTGGAGATCTTCAAGTTTCTTGTGCAAGTTTATAATCAGCAGATCGAATTTAAGAAATTTGCCTGGCTTCAGACAGGGGCTTGATCAGATGACCTCCACAGATCCTGCCCAGCCTGTGCTAATCTGTGATGGTTCTGTGTTTGTAAACACACTACCTGACTTCAGCTTCCGAATTTAGATGGTAAAGAATGTGTGCCAAAAGTGGGGGGAGGATGTGTGTCCAGTTATGGTACTATGTTAGATTTTTAGGGGTATCTATCTCTACGTTGACTGGGAAGAACCAAAGAGCCTGTCATGGATATGAAGCCTTACAGTATGAAGGTATTAGTTGGTGTGCTCATTAATTATATTTATGCACTGATTTACTAACTCTACAATTGGTGCATGAATCTTCCTTAATATGTGGTCAGCTTTAGGACTTGAACTGGATTTTTTTTTCCTCTGGTGTATGTCAGTTAAGGACTATGTTAGGAGGAGAATTAAAATCTACCACTCACAGATGTCTCTAAATCTAATAGTATTTTCAGCTAAAGAGGCTACTGTTATAGGTGAATTCTGACGATGGCATTTCGTGTTAAGCTTTAAGTTTTGGAGTTTGGAGTTTTTTCACTGTGAACTAGTAAGAAGTAAAGCATTGGATCTCCATTGTCCCAGAACTATTCTTTTAGTCATGAGAATAAGTGGCAAATTCGTGCAGACCTTTTGAAACAAATTCATTATTATGGCAGCATGTGCAGGCCCTTTTTGACTTAGATTGTCCTTAAGCATTTCTTTTAATGCATCTTTATAAATCTAAGTAGGGCTTATTCTTCAAGGGAGATGCAATTATGTCCAGATTTGTTCAGTTTATTTAGTACTGTTCCCCTCTGCTTAAGCAGAATTTAAGAGACAAAGGGTGGCTGTGTAGTCATCTTCTGGGGATATAGGATCAAGAATTTTCATTAACATTGTTTTAATTATTTTAAAGTCTTGGTTCCATGTAGCTTGTGCCAAGAGATATATTTAGAATAGACCCCTCTTTTTACTTGGTAGGTTTTCTCCAATCACAATTGATGGTATGACGAGCCTTGTTGGAATGAATATCCCTGGTCACACTGGGACTGGATGGTGCATCTTCGTCTACAACTTGTCTCCCGACTCGGATGAGAGCGTGCTGTGGCAGTTGTTTGGTCCCTTTGGAGCAGTCAATAATGTCAAGGTGATCCGTGATTTTAACACCAACAAGTGCAAGGGATTTGGCTTTGTCACCATGACCAACTACGACGAAGCTGCCATGGCAATTGCCAGCCTTAATGGATACCGTTTAGGAGACAGAGTATTGCAAGTTTCCTTTAAAACCAATAAAACCCACAAATCCTGAATTTCATATCCTTACTTACTAAAATATATATATATAAATATATATACGAACAAAACAAAACAAAAAAAACTCTTCAAGGCTTATATTCAACCATGGACTTTATAAGCCAGTGTTGCCTAAGTATTAAAACATTGGATATCCTGTGAGGAACAGGAAAGGATTTTATAATGCTTAGAAAAAAAAAAACCTTTGATGCATTGAATGTTCTTTCATAGCTGTCGTTGTTGAATATAATATACATAGATAACAATGTGCAGGGATTTTTACCCGGCCAGCTAGTTTTACTACCTTCCTTGAAGGTGGGTCTTTTTAAGATGACCATTCACTCATTTGAAAAAATAATAGAACAAAAACAATTTTTACAAACTAATGGGATTAAAAGCAAGAATTTTTTTTTCTTTTCTTTTTTTCAAAACATTGATTGAATCAGATTGGTAAACCCCCCACGTAAATTTAAGAGGAACAATAAAAATTGCAAAAAGAACATAATTTTGCAACTTTTTTTATTTTTCCTTTTTTCTTTTGTATCATGTGAACTAAACAGTCTTCTGTTAGGGAATGGGGAAAAGGGGGATACCTGATGACATAACAATTTAAATAACATTAACAATGTTGCCAAAGAGGTGGTCTCTTTGCTGAAAATGGGTTTCAAGAAAAATCTATTTTTATAAAATATAAAGAATTTTTACAAGAGAATCTGGATTTGAGAAAAAATATTTTGACTGGCTAATTTAGGGGAAATTGACAACTTTGTCATGTTCATACTGCACTGGTAACTTTTTAGAGATCAAGATGTGTGTTTTAAACTGGATTAGTAGATTGTTTTTTGAAGGATGGGGTACAAACAGATGATCTTCGTATCTTTTCATAGCATGTAATAAAAATATTAAATACAGTACGGGAGAGTGTTCTTCCCAGGCACGCAGTTACCCACAGTCAAAACCCAAAAGCAAGGAGATGAGTTGCAAGACGGTTTTTCTTTAAGTCATCAGTATGGGATATCAGCAGAACAAAAGTTAAAAAAATTAATTTTTTTGATCAAAAACTTCCTTGGTTTGAGCAGTAGGTGCTACAAAATTATTTACATATCTTAGTATCATAGTTAAATGTAATGTGTTTAGAGAAAATACATTTGCTTTAAATTTGTTAAGAATTTTCAAATTCACTTTATAGCCCAAGCTAATATAATTGGGCTGTGTTGGCACATTTGGAACACTGTTTATGTTGCTTGAAACACTTATTTATTTAATTGCCGATGTGATGCATATGGCCAAAATCCAATATAGCTAGTTTGGCTAGTCTACTTATTTGTTTACTTAAACTATGGGAAGAAGCATATTATTGTGTCATTTTGTTGTGTGTGTATGTGTATATATAATATAAATATATATATATATAAAGTTATTTTTTCTTTTGGTTAATTTATTATAAGTTGTAACACTTTGCTAGTTTTGTTTGTATATGTCTTAAAATGTTTTCTTATGATACTTAAGTGACAGAGGTATCAAGGTAACTTGTGTAGAAATATTGTTTGATATATTGTCATGTTTGTTGTGAATATTTTTTCTTACTGCACAGTAGAAAAGAAAACAACTGGGTCTTTATTTTAATGTAATTCAGATTGGGGAAAACAGAGCTAAGGGAACAAAATGACTGAGGGGGTGCTCTCCCATGTCCAGTGCACTGATCATTTTAGTATGTTTGTGCTTTGTACGGTTATATATTTAAAACAAAAAAGGGTCATGCTCTTCCCTGAGTACTAGAAACAGTTACTCGCTATGCATAATCTAGTTGATAGTTAAATTTGCTATTGCTTTTCTTGTCTTGTTATATAAAATCTTTTCAATACAAGTTTAGTCTTAATGGTAATAAAACGTTATGGTTATTTATAACTTGTGCTTATTTTGTGCATTTTTTCCATGCTATACCCACTAACTGCATGTAGACTAAGTATTGTTTTTTCACACTGAAGAGGCAAACTTTTGTAGTAGACAAATAACTAAAGCAAAGGCTGCATCATAATTTTATCAGTTTTTTACTTTAGCAATGTTAGATTTTAGTTTAAAGGAACACTCATTCAATGTTCAGGGAAACCTTTATACATCATCTGCTATGAATGAGCGCAGTTTGCTGGGAAAGTTTTGATGCATTTGCTAAGCATTAGTGGGGAAGGCATGTCAGAATCTTTTCTCTACGATGTGTTTTACTATCTGAATAATAATAATAATTTAAAAAATCTTTCTTAGGACCAGGCAGTTGTATACTTTAGTTATAATGAATGACTTCATGTTAACCTTGCTAGTTTAGATCATTTCTGAGGGAAAGTATTGTAAATGTTTTTTTCATAACCTTGTTGTGTTTGAATTATTTGTACTTTAATTGTCCAGACAATAAATGAAAGTGTGTAGAATGGCTATGGACTTTCCACCTTTTTAACTGTGTTCAGATGTTTTAGTAATCCCAGCCACACATCAAACAAAGTAGATGTTAGTCTGACTTCAGAATTAAGGTCTTCAAGAGAGAAACGTACTAGCCAAACCAGACTTGAGCATATTCATTATTTGTTTTTCCTTTTGCAGATTAGGAAGAATCGGCCATTTAATTTAGGATTTTGAACACCAAATACCGAACTGTAACTGTAACTTTATTTGAATGTAGAAGATACTGAAGGATTTCTACTATATACAGTATTTTTACACAGTGAGAATATTAACTCAGTCAATATCAACACTTAACAAAAGTAGCAAGCAAATTTTGATGTTAGTACAATTTTTAAACCATCACTTAGTTTGACTTTTCTATGAATATGCTATGAATGTCATGCAATATCAAAGTGTACATATCTGCTGTACAGCGTTATATATGATCACATTCCAAATTTCCTTCTTTTCACCGTGTTATAAGTAGAGTTGATACTTCTTTCAGTTGACTTGTTTGAATCCCATTAATACAAATATTCACTTCATGTTTGTGTTCTGTAACATTCACTAATTGAGAATATGTACCTTGTAAAACTGCAGCATTGAATTTCGTATCTGAGATTAGGAAAACTATATCAGAGGGCTGGATGGACTGTGTGGTTCTTCAGCTCCTTCACCTATTAATAAACTCGTGTTTTTGTGAGATTAAGTTACCATGTTGGTTATAGTAATTAATTTCAGGCCACAGAATGAGTTTGTTCTTAAATTTACAGCTTGCTTAATTCATCCTTAAACCAACCTGCCCATGCCATAGTCAAATGCACAAGTTACTCATTTACTTTTAAAGGCTTGCTCTGAAATACATAATCCTTAGATCTATCTATATATGTATATGCACACATTCCTGATATACATATATACATTATAACATGGTGTAACATGTACCAGCCCATTTTTTATTTAAAAAAAACACAACACTTTGAATTTCAGAAAGAACCATAGTAAATAATGTTATAAAATAACAACACTATTTACAGTAGAGAATTTATTAGGTTCATTGCCTAACCTTTTTCCTGTCCTTTTATCTTCCTTATATTGTCAGAGAAGTATGGTCTAGATGCTCTTAAGACAAGAGATGTGACTGCATGGCCTGGCACGTTGCTGTTGACTTTACATAGAGGCCAATTTTGATCCAAATTATTTCCCCACTTCCACTTAAAGGTTGGTTACTGGTCTTCTACATCTTGTTTGTGAGAGGTACTTACTTCTCCATTCCCTCCAGCTTGCATTAGTGAGTTTACGTGAGCTGTACATTAGCTCACATACACACACAACACAAGAGAAAGGAGACTACCTGCTTTAAGGATCTAATATGTAAAGTTCACTCCCCCTTTGCAGTATCACAAATGTGTGCTGGATCAAAGTGGTCACAGATGGACCCTTGCTTCAATGATGCTATGTGAGCATATTTAGAAAGTGACTTCAAGCACAATTTCTACCCAGCTGGGATCAGAACCAAATTTCAGTAGCACTCATTCAAAGTAATCAAGTTTCATATTTCTTCCCTGAAAGGGTAATCACTCTTTCTGCAATTAGCAAGCCTGCTGCATAAATGGGAAAATCACCTGGGGGAAGGGTGGTTTGAGTGTGTTCAATTTCTGTTCCACTTCAGTCTGCCTTGGTCGCAATAATGGGCTTTGAATTAAAGGGGGGTGGGGGGAGTGCCTGCTGATAATAGTGGCTGTTGTATCCAAGATAATAGTGGTGAGTTACTTTGGGATTTCTGATGTGGGAACTTAGCATCCCTTGTGATACTGCATTGGTTGCAACCAAAGTGGGCAAATATGCTGGTGCCATTGATGGTTTCCATTGAGATGGTTGGGCCTGGATGCACCCCACCTAGTGGAGCCTGCTGCCTTGGTACTTGAATTTAGCCTCGGGATAGTTAATGGGGAGAGAGACACCCAGAAAGTGCCTTGGGGATCCCCTTTCTTTTTCTGTAGCAGGAGACGGGAGGCTGGTAATTTACCCATCTTGCTTACATGACTGCGGATGGATGAGGTAAAGCTAGGCCAGTGCATGATGACACACGCTGCTCCCTGCGCTGGAGATATTGCAGGCAAAGGTCCATGCACAAAAGTAATTAATTGTACATACAGAGCAAAATGAAAGGAGATCAAATCCAGCATAATTTTATGGAAGCTGTGACATCTCTGACTAATTTGGCATCTCTTCTAAAAATAACTGTCTTCTTGAACCTGGAAGATGTCATGGAACCAATCCAGCTGAGCTTCAGGGGGCAAATCAGCTGGGGCCAAACAGGAATTTCTGCAGCAAGGAAACAAAAAGCAACAACCACTTAGACACACATACCTGCCCTGTGGGGTGCTCCTGGGCATTGCTGCATCTCAGGAAATTGCTTTCATCCCAGGTGCATTGGAGTGGTACCTGCAACAACCAGGAGAATGCGTAGGCTGGTGCCACAGGCACTTCTGAGGCCTTTCTTAGAAGTGCTGTATGCCAAATGGGATTGAGTGCACTAAGGCTACTGGGATGGTGAGCTGAATGGAAACTTACTCCACAGTAACTGAGCTCAAATTGATTATGTTCCTTCAAACCTGCCTTTCAAAATGCCTGTTGCCTTAAATCTGCCAGGGATAAGATTTGAAAGGCTCTAGGAAGACAAGTGACCAAAAGGCCAGGTCAAACAAAAGCAAACTAAATCAACTCCCACACAACTGAGGACAAGAAACTAGAGTCATTCTTCCTTATTATCAGATTAGCAATTTTCTGAAATCCCTTTCAAGAGAAATAGCTGGGAAGATGGGGACATGGATGCACACACAAAAAAACTTGAACACTGTCTGAAACACCAGTTAGATGTTTCATCTATAGGACCCCTAAGACACCAGTCAAAGTATTTCATCTTTAATTTCATTCAGATTGTAAATGTTACAGGGCTGCAAATTATTTGTTGTGCGGTAGCCAAAAAAAAAACACAACTCAAACCTCTATCCTGTCCATTCCACAATAAACCTCCAGCCTAATCTCAAATCACTCCCACAAATTGCTAGGAGCTGCCAGCAATCACGACCCAACTAATGCTGCTTACTTACAAGGCTGGTTCATGTTTCTTCCCCCCACAAGATATTAAGCAAACCAATGTAATAAGGGAACATGGGAATGCCCCCAACACTGCACCAAAACAAGTGTCTTGTCCCCAAACACATCAACCCCTAGCCTTGAGGCCCCTCATTCAATTGTTCACCCCCACACTGAACCCTGTGTGTCTGGTGCTTGGCTGAGCAGCTCTACATGTAGCTCCCAGCCAGCCCTGGGGGCTGTGAGGTGCTCCCATCCACCCAGGCTTGCTCCACTGTATGAAGTATAAGAGGGACAGTTACGTAAGTTCCTCATTAATACTCCCAATGGCCCAGGGGCAGCATACTGAGGACCTTCTGACCAAGGCACTGTCTTACCTGCCCCATGTGGCACACAGCACCCCACTGCATCAATCCATTATTTGAAGTCAGGAACCAAATTCCCTAAACATCATTTCCGATTAACCAACCTCTGTCTCACAGCGGCTCAGTAGCCATCACTTAGGCAGGTAGAGCAAGAAAATAACTATCTTTGGCCTTTTTTTACCCATCCTGACTACCTGCTTAACACTACAACAACCAAGGCCTTGGGTCCCCTCTCTTCCAATGACATGCATCCTAGATGAAGCCCCATTTTCTGTGTCGTAAAGCAACCAGTGGCATGGGGCTCTGGCAAAGTCTGGAAGTGCCTGAGCTCTGCTGAAATTCTCTGCTCAGCCTCACGCTTTCTCCTCCAAGATGCAGACGTGCAGCCTGGGATGGCTGCATGGCTGAAGCGCAAGTGTGAGCCACCAGTGGCAGCTTTCATAAAGAGATTTTATCAACTTAGAAGAAAACACAAATAAACCCCCCTGAACTCTGGAAATTATCATAAGTAATGCCACCAATGCCTAAGCAATCATTTCAACATAAACATCTGATAAGAAACCCACTAAAAGAAAAGGGGATTAATTTGGAGGACTTGTCTGTGCTGCGTACCCCCAAGCCTGACTGAATTGCCCAGCAACCTCCTTCATAGCCACATCTGGAGTTACCTTACACTAAGGCCCAAAATACTTAATTTAAGTGACTTTTAAACACACAAGGTCATTAGCTCTTCAGCCTGTGCATCAGGGTTGACTAGAGCTGCCATGATCTAGTTGCTTTAAAGCAGCACTTAGACTTTTCTTCCCTTACAGTTTATAGGAATTGCACTGGTCCCAACAAAATTGTATGCAAGAATTAGCTTTTTACGAACAATGCAATTCTGATTTAAAATCAGCACATGAGACACTTAATTAATTTTGTAGGATAAGGACTCTGTTGCAAATATACAGCAGTACACCCACACATTACCATCTGCTGTGGAGAATTAAATGTACAACTCACAAATGAAATCCTGCAAAGTTGGTGCAAAAAGGTCCTTGCTTGAATTTAAACAAGGCTGTGGAAACCTGCAAACACATTGCAAAAGATCATGAAAACAATAACAAATTTGTCCATCTGTGAGTCAGTTCTAACCGGGTTGGGGTTTGGGTTGGTTTGGTGGTTTTTTATATTTATGTATCTGCAGTAGTTGTTGCAACTCACAATGCAAATTGTGTAAAGTATATTTGAGCTTTTCTCCTGGCTAGAAGGTCACTCATGGAGGTGTTTACTACAGGCTCCATCATGTTATGCCAGGTCTTCCATACTTAGGGGGGATAAAAACACACAAACAAAAATACAAGATATTCCTTTATTTGAATATTTGATTTAGCCACGGTTTTGGGGGGAAAATGGCAAATCTGGCAATTGGTCTTGATGTTTTATTATTGGAATTATTAGCAAATACTGTTCTGCTGAAGTGAGGAAAAATAAATATCAACAACTACTGCTGCCATGACAAAAACTCTTAACAAACCCAAATATCTGCATCCCTTTGACTCCATTCAATCCAACCATTCATTTTCTAGTTTTGCCTCATTTTTTTTCTAACATACCGATTTGAAATGTATTCTTAATTTTGCACCTAGAACCACAGGATCCTAAGTCCTGTCTTCTGATACACTGTACTGAGGAGATGGCTATGAATCCTCAGAGCCAAGAAAGTCAATGAAGTCTCTTGACCTAATACGTGTATGAGAAGGCAGGAGCAGGCTGAAAGCAAGGCTTTTTGTACAGGTGCTTCCCCTTCTTTTCCAGTGCTTAGCATTAACCCCCAGGACAGCTGAGACTGCCGAGTGCTCACTGGCAGCTGCAGGCTGTAAATGAGCTTTGCTTGCTCCTCACACTCCTACCAGCTGTATGCCTCAAAAAAAAGTTGTCTTTTGCAGCATTAGGACAACTGAAGCCACACCAATGACCCCAGAAATACAGATGCCCTTCTGTTTTTTTGGTTTTTTTTAAGTAGGGAGCCAGGAAAACATGCTGACATTTCCTCTGGTTACTCCTTCATTTTATAAAGAAAAAAAACACACACCTAAAAACACACTGTCTCAAAGCATGCACTTATGATGCTACCAAGCCCATCAGTATCTCAAATTCTGCCTATGTGTCTCCAAAACCGTGAGGGTATTTAGGAAACAGCAGATACAGCATTTCTCTGCTGCAGCAAAAAATCGCTCTGGGTTTGTGTTCTTGTGGATTTTAGCAGGGGCTTTTTGGAAATTGAAAAGTTTTCTTAAACTTTTTACTGAGATGCATGCACTTTTCTAACATGTACTAATCCCCTCACATGCCTGGGAAGTACTGTCAGTATACACACAGCGAGTATAATTTATGCTAAAGGGCCTGTTTCATGTTTTAGTCAGATAAAGTGTATCTGTAATTAAGAAATGCAGCATCAGTAGTACAACGTGCATGCAAATTTGCAGAAAGGATTCTATCAACTGAATGAATGCTGCTAAAGACTATTTAAAACCACAACCTAATCAGAAAACTAAGCATTTTTTTTAATATATCAATATCACAAAACCCTTTGACATCCTCAACACTACTAACACTCTGACTAGAAGCCGAACTAACACAGCTGCCTTGGGCACACTTGCATGCATAAAAAATCAAGTGACTTGATTAATCAGTTTAAGTTGCTGAATCACAGGCTTGCAACCATGCCTGCGTAGCCTTGACTATCAATGGGAAACCATCAGCATGGGATTTAGATGAATTTCTATCAGCTGGTCCACAGACCCTTATGGCCTTTATCTTTGCCAGCATTTTTATGAGAAATAGAATCTCTGTCCTGAAAAATGAGCCTTGTCAAAAGGGTGAAAGTGTGTGTATGGGAAAGGAGTCCAAAGCCAAGTGTCAAAAGGGAAGTGGACCTTAGAAGAAGAGGTAGGAAAGCTGTGAGCAAGAAAATCCTGATTCCAGTTAGAAGCTACCTCCAGCAAACACAGCCAGAGGCCCCAGGCTGTCTGACCACGCCAAGCAGCAGCTGAAGGTAGACCCCAACTTGAGCAAATTGCATCTGAAATTCAGCAGCATCACCAAAGAAAAAGAAGGCAGAAGTGAGCATAATATGATATGGCTGGGATGGAAAGCCAAAGCAGACAGGCAGTCTAACAGAAAGTTGCATTCTCTAAGTCACTGTAGCACCAGTGCAGCCGCACCAGGGAAACAGGAGCACTTCTGGGTCTCCAGGACACAAACTATCTCGCCATGAGTTTTGAAAAGTCATGAGGACTGGATAAAAAAAGCTTTTCCTTAGCACATAAAGAGAAATTTGCCCAGGAAAAAGTATTTNCAAAAAAAAGTTGTCTTTTGCAGCATTAGGACAACTGAAGCCACACCAATGACCCCAGAAATACAGATGCCCTTCTGGTTTTTTGGTTTTTTTTAAGTAGGGAGCCAGGAAAACATGCTGACATTTCCTCTGGTTACTCCTTCATTTTATAAAGAAAAAAAACACACACCTAAAAACACACTGTCTCAAAGCATGCACTTATGATGCTACCAAGCCCATCAGTATCTCAAATTCTGCCTATGTGTCTCCAAAACCGTGAGGGTATTTAGGAAACAGCAGATACAGCATTTCTCTGCTGCAGCAAAAAATCGCTCTGGGTTTGTGTTCTTGTGGATTTTAGCAGGGGCTTTTTGGAAATTGAAAAGTTTTCTTAAACTTTTTACTGAGATGCATGCACTTTTCTAACATGTACTAATCCCCTCACATGCCTGGGAAGTACTGTCAGTATACACACAGCGAGTATAATTTATGCTAAAGGGCCTGTTTCATGTTTTAGTCAGATAAAGTGTATCTGTAATTAAGAAATGCAGCATCAGTAGTACAACGTGCATGCAAATTTGCAGAAAGGATTCTATCAACTGAATGAATGCTGCTAAAGACTATTTAAAACCACAACCTAATCAGAAAACTAAGCATTTTTTTTAATATATCAATATCACAAAACCCTTTGACATCCTCAACACTACTAACACTCTGACTAGAAGCCGAACTAACACAGCTGCCTTGGGCACACTTGCATGCATAAAAAATCAAGTGACTTGATTAATCAGTTTAAGTTGCTGAATCACAGGCTTGCAACCATGCCTGCGTAGCCTTGACTATCAATGGGAAACCATCAGCATGGGATTTAGATGAATTTCTATCAGCTGGTCCACAGACCCTTATGGCCTTTATCTTTGCCAGCATTTTTATGAGAAATAGAATCTCTGTCCTGAAAAATGAGCCTTGTCAAAAGGGTGAAAGTGTGTGTATGGGAAAGGAGTCCAAAGCCAAGTGTCAAAAGGGAAGTGGACCTTAGAAGAAGAGGTAGGAAAGCTGTGAGCAAGAAAATCCTGATTCCAATTAGAAGCTACCTCCAGCAAACACAGCCAGAGGCCCCAGGCTGTCTGACCACGCCAAGCAGCAGCTGAAGGTAGACCCCAACTTGAGCAAATTGCATTTGAAATTCAGCAGCATCACCAAAGAAAAAGAAGGCAGAAGTGAGGATAATATGATATGGCTAGGATGGAAAGCCAAAGCAGACAGGCAGTCTGTCTAACAGAAAGTTGCATTCTCAAAGTCACTGTAGCACCAGTGCAGCCGCACCAGGGAAACAGGAGCACTTCTGGGTCTCCAGGACACAAACTATCTTGCCATGAGTTTTGAAAAGTCATGAGGACTGGATAAAAAAAGCTTTTCCTTAGCACATAAAGAGAAATTTGCCCAGGAAAAAGTATTTCTATGGGATATGTTTTATTTGACACTCAGTGTGGAGGCTCTCTGCATGGCTTGTCATGCCCAGTGTCCTGCATGATTCACTTCTTCTCGAGATGGGTAGAGGCTTTGGGTTAAGGAGCTTCCTGCCTGTGTCAGCCTGTGTCTGGAGAAAAGAAAAACCTCAGAAACAATTCACTGTGCCTTGCAGGGACTCTCTGCAGCAGCCCTGCTGTCTGGCCCTGTACACCAGATGAGAGTGGTGCTTTTTCTTATTGAATTCAAACCCTCCCATCCGAAGATGCTGTCCTTTGGTTGGATATTTAGATGAGATAAGTAGCCACTGCTCAAAAAAAGGACACAGACTCAACTGTTTTCTGCTAGAAAATCAATAACCATTTTGTTAAAGAAACAACAAAAAAAACCCAGATGAAGCTCTGGTGAGACCTGGGGAGCCAAAGCCTGCAGCTCCTGCATTCTCCACTGACTTTCTCCCACACTGCCTGGTAGACCAAGGATGTGGTGAGGAGGAAAGGCTTTAGGGGACAAGCTCAGGCAGGAGAGAGGTCCCTGGAGGAGACTGTTCCTCAGTGGCCGGTGTCTTCTTGCCCTGCAGACCACATTAGATAGAACCATGATGAGACATGTGCCAAATCCTTCCTGTCAGGACGCTGGTCAAGGCTTTTGCTTTGCTTTTATAGAGCTTGAATAGGTCCTTGAACAGGTGTCTAGAATAAACGGAAAAGGAGGGCAACCAGCCTTTGTGCCAGACCTCTTCCATTTCCTCTGCAGTGTGACTGCTACACTTGTGAACGATCATATTAACATATGTTAGAGGAGTTCATGGGCCAGTAATGGAAAAGATTGTCAAACCACAGTATCATATCTATTAAAATATCCAGGGTCATAGTATCATGTCATGTCAGCTAAATTAAAAAGAGAAGAAGATGCTGAACAGGTGGTTTGCTACCTAAACCCAGTGTATCTTTGGCTATGCACATATAGATTTCAATATGAACTGACTGTGTGTGTGTTTTCAATATTAAAAGACGAAATATTGTTCTATGCCATGTTATAAACTAAGTTTGTGCAATGGAACAGATTTTTACAGCTAAGATAAAACCTCTTGAGAATAAGAGTTTTATAATGGAAATGCTGACAGACTCTTAACTATAGCACTGGGATCTCTCTCGCTATTATGACCAGATAAACCAACAAGGTAATTCAATGTAGTGTTCCAGCTCCAAGACACTAATACACTCTTCCTGGTCTCAGGTGCTGACGGAAAGTTAAATATAAAATTTAATGAAACTGTGGTGACTGACTACAAGGCTGGATGGTTGCCCCAGCACCAGGGAAAGGTGAATTTCTCTCCTGGGAAGGTGTCTGAAAGGCAGGTGGTGACCGGCTGGTTCAAGTGCAAGCGATAGCTGGAGATATCTGATATTTTCCTCAGCTAAAGTCAAATGGGTGGGTAATAAACCTGGCAGAGAGCTGTAGGAATCAAACGAGACACTGCGCACATATCAGACCAAGAGATGAACAGAAATGCAGACCCATTCCAATGCATCCACCACACCTTAATATGACAGATGCTGAAGGCATAAGCAGAGCTCACTGGGGCTGGGAGCTGTAGACCTGCCGTTCCTTCCTGCAAAAATGCCCCCTCAGTTCAGCAACTCAAGCACTGGGGAATCCCGCTCCACTCAGAAAGTGATAGCTAGAGGGAAGCTCAGGTGTGGATTGACATCCAGTCCCTGATCTGTTTCCTGAGACTTTCCCTTGGGCTCAGAGGCAGAAGGTAACACCAGAGTTGTGAGAAGCCAGCGTGGCAGTTGTCCAGCTTCTGTTCAAATAGATGACAAAGCTGCCAGCAGCAGAGGTGCAGTTCATGCCACGCTTTAACACCCAGAAAACTTTGCTACTCCTTTTGTGCCATGTATGAAATTACTGACACTTCTAGAAGGTGTACAGACTGCCTCTACCTACACATAAAATCCTGACCAGACTTCCTGAGGTTGGTGGGCTGGTAGCACTGCCGACTGTCAAGACCGCCTGACATTTCCAATTACAAGACTCTACTTTCAGCTGCTTATAACTGTCATATTTTGACCAGTTACTTGTCATTTTCCATCCTGGGCATCTGCCTCAGGCTGAATTATTTTGGAAAGCTTCAGCCAAAACAATATAGCTATTCCCAAGGGCAAGGCCAGGGAACAATGCACTGTTTTGTAATGGTAAAACAAAAAGAACTGACATCCTCTTCTTTAAGATGCACCACAGCTCCTCGCAGTTTGGATAGGGGAGAAGAAATTTAGTCAACTTGTGACCTTTGTATTAAGGATGTGCCTTTTCATTACTGCTGTGAAAATCTATGCAAGCGTGGCCAAGTGAAAGCACTTGAAAAAAATAGAAACTGACTTCCTCAGCTAAGACAGTTTTTTTTACAGTGGGAATCCTAAAACCTCTGAGGATCCTGTCACACTGGGCTCATTGTGCCCTTCAGCTCACCCAGAACAGCCCCATCCCACTCAATCCCCAGCATGGAAGAGCTAGAGCCCTTTTCATCACTCACCACGCCACAGGCTCACACACACTCTGCCGCTTGCCACGCCACATGTGTGTTAGCATCTGGTTAAAGGACCAGAGCAAGATACTGTCTACCTCTTCATCGCTCTGCTGTGGGTGCAGAGATCACCTGTTTTCTGGCACTGAGACCACAAGGGGAACAAACTCAATTGTGCTGGTAGAGGAGAAAGAAGACTTGGGCCAGGATCCTGGAAGAGCTGCAGCCGTAAGGGGAGGTAGGGAGATCTAGACAGTTCTCATGGGCTCGATGAAGATGCTGGAACTGAGAAACAGTGCAGATGTAGGAAGCCTGGTGCTGAACAGAGAAGGGGACTGAGCCTCAGGAAATTAATCCAGACAAGGAGGATTGGGACTAGCCAGGCAAAGAGATGGGGTAAGAAAAGACAGAACTGGAGCAAAGATGAGATAGAGAGGAACAGGCAGAGCGATTTGTACCCACCAGATTTGCCGACTTTCCAGGACTGGCAATGGGATCCAGGATCCTAAGTCTTACCATCAGGAGGCTGCCAGAAAGACCTGTGCAATCCCACCATGCCTGGTTGGCAAAAGTAGGTTTTACAGCTCCTAGCTCAGCACGGCTCTCCCCAGGTTCATGGCCCATCAGCAGGAGCTGCAGCTGGAAGTGCTTCACACTCTGGAAATCGGATGCCGAAATTAAAAGCATCCATTTAGCAACATCATGCAAAACGCCTGGGTTAAACGACCTTCCCACGCTCACAGAGCAGGCTTTTGGCAGAACCCAAATCTGCAGGGCACCATTCAGATGGCTGAACCGGGACAATGTCCCGCGCCCAGCTGCATTCATCATGGTCCTCTCAACTTCCACTGCAAGTGAAGCAGGACCTGCAGAGAATAGCATCCCTTACTGGCCTGTCTTCCTAACTCATCCTAAGTGCCAGCCTCTCCTATACTGAGGTGGCAGAAAGGATGTGTGACACTAAAACTCCAGCATGATTTGCACGCTCAAGTGGTGCAGACAGCTTCTGTTCAAAGATTCTCTAAATTTTGAGTGCAGGAATTTACAGTTCTTCATTACGTCTTCTGAATACGGAAATCTGGCAGAGAGAAAATGGAGGGTGTTTTCCTTTTCGAAATTTGTCTTGGAATGGTGCATCCTGCCTTCACAGAAAGCCAGTGTGTACTACTGCAATACATTTATTTTGAAACTCAGTTCGTTTGCTGTAAGAAATTACTCAGACCATTAATTTTGGAAGCCAATGCTGAGAGATCACAAATGTTAAGAATTCTAATTATGTTGGGTCTGGGAAATTTAATGAATAAAAGAGACTTTTCATAAGCACCTCAAGACGTAATATTTTAATGCTATTGGCATTAATTAAAATATCTGGAATTTTTAAGGGAATCATCTCTGTCTCCCTTTAAATTTTTTACTTCTGCCATTAGAACAGAAGATTCATTTTGCAAAAGCCACAAGAAATAGTGTTCTTTGTGGCTGATCATCTCATTTATAATCGTGTCATGGCAGGAACAACCTTTTGCTGAGATTTTGTTTATGCTTCAAAAATTTCTCACTAATAACTTCTTCCCACCCCCATTCCCAAGTAGTAGCAGGCCTGGATTTGTCTTCTATGCAAGGCTGGAAAGATAAAAGTCTGGATGATTTCGCACCATACGAGGGACTGAACTCAGTGTCTGATTAATGATATCCATCTCAGAAGGTGGATATCTCCCTCCTTTAGACCTCAGGGGGAAAAAATAGACTAACCTGTGAATTCATACTTCATCATCTTCCACTGACATTTGTGGCTTTCTGCAGGACACAGGGGCTGCAGTTCCTGGTCAGTCCCATCACTGCTGCCTTTCTTATTTATAGTTGGACTTCACCTTATTTGGTGCCATTCTCGCTTCTTAAGAGTGTCAAATTAAAGGAGAGACACTGAACCACCATGTGCTGATCAGGTGCTTGGCTTTATTGAGAAAATGGAGCCAGTGACTTTTCCAGCTGCTGAAAGTGCCACGGACTGTCTTGGATGGGACAAGTGCTGTGCTATTGCCTGGTCAAGGCAGGGTGAGGTGCAACAAAATATCAAGCACAGCAAAGAAGCTGCCATGTCTTCAGAGGCACTTAAAGAGGTATTTTCTCTTGAAAAGGCTGAAATTGTAGCTGCCTGAAAAACAAAACCAATATTTTGCAGTAGATGAGGGAAGCAGAGTTTCCACGATAACAGCAAGTAACAAAAAGGGGGGCGGGGGGGCGGCTGCTTTTTATTTCCACAAAATGAGGCACACGTTCCTCTGCCTCAGGTGCCTGGCACAGAACAAAACTAGTCCTGTTGGGATGCTACGCACTAGTGCATTGCAAAAAAAAATAAAAAAAAAAAAAAGAGGCAGGTCACTGCTTCCTGGCAGTATTTTCTCCTCCACAGAAAATACGCCGATTCAGCAGGCTGCCAAGCTTTCTTGTGCTTATTTCTGTGCTGGGCACAGCCAGGTGTCACACAGGTGAGGTTGCACACAGGCATAGAGGAGGCCCAGAGGGCTTTTATCTATTTTCTCCATGTGTCTGAGGGAGCACTCAAAGGTGCCTTCTGTGTGTTTGGTGCCACAGAGAAGAAAATCGATGTGGGAACAACGGACGGCTTCAGTGTTACAGAGTAATCCAGACTGCTCACTGATGGAAAGAGAACTGATTTACTCTTAATGGCTTAACTTTGCTGACCATTATATTTTCTTTCATTATTCAAAGGCAAACACTGAAGAAGCTTTTTGTGAACATGCCCGGTTCTTTGAGGTGGAAGGAGGTGAGAACAATTTCTGCATCATTTCAGACACTTGTTTTAGCGACTTCACATGGTTTCAAGAAGCTTTTCTTCTTTCTGAAATTGAGCTCTCTTTAGCAGGTCTTTGGGTTTTTTCTTTTTTTCCTTTCTATGTCTTGGGATCCAGTGTCATTTCCTTGTTTATTCTGCACTCCAGTGCTATCTGCCATCCTCAAGTGTTTGTCTCATCGCCTTCAAGACTGCACCCCTACCCAGGAAAACAGCAAGGGACAAACTTTCTGCTCTCTGCAGGTTTTTCTCCCAATAAGCTTGAAAATAATGTTTGTTTGCCTTATATTCTTAGCTAGCTACGGACTCCCCACCAAGACCCCCTGCCCTGTCAGTTGCTGACTAATCGTGCTGGCAGCAAAAGTAATCCAAACCAGGGAGTTATTCAGCAGCAGCAGAAGGATCCATTAAAACAGATTATGCTATCTGCTCTGTTTCAGTACTTATTCTATGGGATCAGCCTGCCTGGACACTGCCACAGGGTGCACACACCCAGCACTCTGCAAAGTCACCCTGGAGCTTTCCTCTGGCAGGTCTGCGAGGTTCATGTGTGCAGCAAAGGGCCAGGAAAAATTCAGGCCAGCGAGGTCTGCGCACCAAGGGACCCAGCTGTGAGGTGATGCTTACAGGCAAGCTAGTCCAGGAAGCTGCTGTGATTTCTTTTTTTTTAAGTTTTCTTATCCTTGGCACACAGATGGCAAAGCAGCTCTGTATTTTATTTGACTGAGCCTTCCTCTGAGGATTCAAGAGGAGCAATCCCCTGTGGTATTCAAGTCCTAGTGGAAAAAAAAAAAAGAATAGGAGTGATGTCCTGGAGTTACTTCAGCCTCAAAACTGAGTGGCATGAGGACAGACCCTGCCCTGGGGCAAGAAGCAGTTTTTCTCCAGGCCATTAGAACAAGCCTTTGGTATTTACGTATGTTCCCCTTAGAGTAGGTTGGTTATAGGACATCAGGTCTGTCCTGTGAGGCCTGTCCCTGGGGGGTTGGTTGCCCTTTTAAAGATCCCACCTCAGGCTCAGCTCCTTGCTTCCAAACCTGAATTTCATTAAGTACCCTGTCTTTCTCTTTCTCCAGTGGCTCAGCTAGGTGTGGATGATGTAGCAAATTCTGCTGCTATGGCTGCTTATTCTCTCATCCTGTGACTGCCTTTTCCCCCCTGGAGGTGCCCAATTCTTTCCAAGGGAAGCTACTTGTGCTTTTCTCTTCAGTGCCTTCATGTGCACAAGTGTTTCTGGGAGTCATTTTTCTTGGCACAGGAAACCAGTGTGTCTGCAAGGATCATATCACTCCTTCCAACCTGCTGTATGAAATATAATGTAAACAGTCCTTGTTATATCTCTGAGCTTAATGCAGCTACCTCCAGCTGAGCTATGGCCACTGCTAATAATACATGAACTGCTCTGTGGCGTGTCAGAAAGGGACTGTTGCTGAGATGAGATGTAGGATGAGGGATGCTGATAAAACGGGGTTGCCTTGGTTGGACAGCAAATCAGCCACCCCCTTCTGCTCTGGAAACCACTGCACACAGTTAATGCCATGTGGCTAGACCTTGCAAGGCTTCCTCTCACCTCTTTGTTTAATTGTGTGACATTAAAGCTACCACCTAAGCCAGTAGGATAGGCATATGCAGAATGTACCTATTTACCTTGCAGGGTTTTAAATCTACCGAATTCAAATAGGTTATGTAAAGCAGCAAAATCTACACAATTTAAATTGGCCTGACTTCTGAAAGCTGCAGGTTTCAGGACCTGAAAGAAAGCCCACAGCTAATCTGAGTATCCAAGGGAGGTCCTTTTGGCATACAAAGATCAAGCACTAACTGAAATTCAAACATACCTTTATGCCTAGTTTTTATCTAATTTCAGTTTCACGCAAAATAATGTTGCCCTAGAAATGAAATTTCCCCGTAGTCTGCCACAGCTCTACAATATCCATTTAGTAGAGCAGTAAAGCAAAGCGCCAGGTACTTGACAGCTTTCTTTGTGTCATTCGCAACATGCCTTCTAATTCTAGAGAGCTGCTGCCATGTACTCCAACAGGGTTTCCTTGCTTTCCTGAAGCAGTTATGTGACTTAAGAGTTTGGTCAACTTTTCTGCTAATAGGAATTGTATAAAGGAAGAGGACACAAGTAGAAAGAACTGCATGTTAAAATCTAGCTAGCTCAGGACACTAGTAATATGGTCTACGCAGCTCTGCAAAAAGATTTTTTTATGATTTTCCCAGCTTAACACGGTAGCATTAATATTTCATTACTAGATTTCACTATGATTTCGGTCCTGTTACTGTCTCAACCAATTTATTGCTTGAGAAGGTTATTTTTAATCTTCAGCAGTAACTGAGAATATACCCTCAGAAAACCTTTCCCAATGTGGAATTTCTTTGCTGTTTCATCATAATTGAGGTGGTGCTGTATCCAACAGCTCTTTAAGATATATATATACATACAAAATATATACATAGATTTTAAGAAGGTAGGGAGGCTTATCTTTCAGTTTCTAACTCAAAAGCCTGTGTTCTCCACGTGTCTTAATTTTTAATTATATAATTTAATACACTAAGAATGGGGAGAATGAGTTTAAAAGGCGTGATATACAGAAAAGCTGGGTTTAGTGCTGAGCACTCAGTCCAGCTGGCCTCTAGGGTACCACAGCACTGGTGCTCCAGCCACTTGCCTTTGAAAAATGAAGTTGTTTATTTGGGCTTTGTTTCAAACAAGGTCAAGGGTATAAATGCACAGGCAGCTTTAGGCCAGATTTGTTCCTCTCTAGGCTTGTGATTTAGGACCCTGCATCTCAGAGCCAGTCCTGGCAGCCAGAGAATGAGAAAGAACCAAAGATTGTGTAAGAGGGTCTGATCCTAACCCCGTCTCCCACCAGCCTTATTCAGGCACCAGAACAGGATTTAGGATACGGGATGTTCATTAACTAGAGTGGGGGTAGGAAAACACTCTCGAAAAATGTCTCTCAAAACCTATTCCATAGCTACAAAATACTCAATGTCAAACATAAGTAATTAGTGTTAATTTTTCATCCCTTACCGATGTGAAAAACATCCTATTCCCCTTCCTGTTCCCTTCAGCCAGGTACAGGCAGTGGTACTGCATCTCCTCTTCACAGAATCACAGAATCACCGGGTTGGAAGAGACCCATCGGATCATCGAGTCCAACCATTCCCATCAATCACTAAACCATGTCCCTCAGGACCTCGTCTACTTGTGCCTTAAACACCCCCAGGGAAGGCGAATCAACCACCTCCCTGGGCAGCATATTCCAATGCCTAATGACCCTTTCCGTAAAAAACTTCCTCCTAATCTCTAGCCTAAATCTCCCCAGCGGAGCTTGAGGCCATTCCCCCTCGTCCTGTCCCCTGTCACTTGGGAGAAGAGGCCAGCTCTTAACTCGAGTCTGAAGGATGTAGGACAGGATGTGCCATTTTGGTCCCTTATTCTGCTCTTTGCAGTTTTCTGTCTTGACCTTGTTTTGCTGATAACTTCCTCATCCTCTCTAAGTGCAGGGTTACTTTCCTGACTGGTGCAGTGATAGATAAGACAGGACAGGGGTGCAGATGATTCTTTACCGACCACTAACAAGAAGCATAACTGCGTCTTCAATGTCTAGGAAACCCAGGCTATTCTCCAAAGTATACAGAGGAGGACAAGGCTGCCAGCCCAGTCCTATGACAAGAAGAATCTTTGCCTGTTTGTCTCCTTGGATATAAACCCAAAGTGTTCCCCTGGTCGTTGACAGATTTCCAGAGGGACCCTTCCTTCCTGAGCTGCCCAAACTCTTCCCTGAATTCTCACTGGAGCAGTATCGTTGTGCGCCATCCTTCATATGTGCATTCTTTGTAGGTGCATCCTTCATATGTGCATCCAAAATGCCCATGCAGGGGTTCCCGTAGGCTGCCTTGCACCTTTCCAAAACGTACCCTCAGCATCTCAATCAAAAGGAGAACATCATGTTGATATACTATCTGTTTGTGTGTGTGCAGCCATGACGTGTCATTAACATTCATAGATACTGTTTCGTGATGCAGACTCAGGGTGGCTTGTTACAACAATGTCGTAGTGGTCTCTGTGTAAAATATCTTGGCCTAATCCTCTTCCAGCCTGTGCATGAGCCCAAAGGATGGTCCTGTTTCTCCTCTGTTTTCAGTTTATCTAGAAAATAATTGTTCTTCCCCTATCATGTCACTACAACTGCAGTCCCAACAGTACCCTAACCCAAACACAGCCTGTATACACATACGCTGGAGTGTGGCAAAGAGGAGCGCGGCAAAGAGGTGCGGGGCAGTTTGAGCGGCAGGTCGAGCGGGCAGGGCAAGAAGGCAGGGTGCAGGGAGGACCCAAAGACCAGAGAGAAGACAGCAAAGACCATGGTGGCTACTCGGCAGAAGGTTAAAGCTGCTCCAAGTAAGGCAGCAGGCAGGAGGGATGCTGCTACCCAGACGGAGCCACAGGGGGTGCATGCAGCTGCCCAGACCATGAGCTGCAGGCAGTGCCCCCCTCCCAAACCAGCTCATGCCTCTGTTACTGGCTCCACTTGTAAAAGCTGTGCTCAAGTGGGCGATCTTCTTTGCATGGTGGAGGAGTT